>JAVIAB010000125.1:59578274-60178274 GCA_032433765.1 Megaustenia siamemsis | reverse complement strand
CCACAGATTCCATGCACTAGGCTCGGGAGTAAGTTTACATGTGCTGATGTAACTTCTGTAACTGATGTACTGTCTGGGTACAATGTTTATGATTTTATACTTGTTAACAAATATCCCTTTAAATATGAGTAAGAATTGTAAATAAAAGTTAGAGTATTCAGCTCAAGATTTGCAGCAAAGACTGTCTTAAGAGTTGCTAAAATCTTCTCAAAGTTGATTTCTAAAAGGTGCAGCCTTTGAGCGTAGAGGCAGCCCTTGACACCATGAGCACAAGAGGAACTGCAGCTTCCTGGTCCATGCAAATTGTCCAGACTCTGCTGGAGTAGCTGGTCAATTCTTTCAGTTGGTTCATAACGACTGCAGAAAAAAAACATGTTCACAGAACATGGCATCAGTGAGTAATTCAAGGAAAGAATTATGTACATCTGTAAATAATAAAAGAAATTATGTACTTATTTGACTTATGCATTGTCAACTTCTGCAAGGCTAGCACCCATTTAGAAAGATAAAACATCTTGGTTCTAAAATCAGTCTGTTCTGTACTCTAGTTATAATAAATTGTTGGACCAAGGGGCAAGAGGTCATGTTACTTGCCAAGAAACTTATCTTCCAATCTTTGAAAATCTATAAATTTATGAAACTAAAATATAAAACATATTTTTTTTGTGGAACTAGCATATGACCTTGACTTTCTCTTCGCTGACTCCAAAAAACTATGATACAAGTTATTATGGGATACCATGAATTAGTATGATATTACAAGTTACTATGGGATACCATGAATTAGTATGATATTACAAGTTACTATGGGATACAATGAATTAGTATGGTATTACAAAGAAACTAATGCATATCAGCTACCAATTATGCGCAAAAACAATCAGCGCTACTTGTCTTAGATGAATGCAGCCTTGTTCCAGACATTAATTTGAATGTTACCTCCAGAGTACCCACATTATTTAACCAAGAGTTACCCACATTATTTAACCAAGAGTTACCCACATTATTTAACCAAGAGTTACCCACATTATTTAACCAAGAGTTACCCACATTATTTAACCATCATTCTTGAATGAAAAGAAAACACGAAGCTCTTAAAGACCACATTTGTACAATGAGTATTGAGGGCAGACTTTTATAATGTAAGACACCCCCCTCCCTTTCCGCATACCCTAAAATGGTTTATATTATATCAGATTAATTGCAATCACATAGTTATACGTTGTTTGGGGATTTGGGGGGGGGGGGAATATAAAATGGATACGGAAGCAAATTTAAAGTATATGCAAATGAGAGTTCCAAAATGGTCATTATGTTGCCAAAAATAGTTTATTTCTCTTAAATAACGTAACTCAGCAACCAAGTGCAGTGAGCCTCTATGTAACTCAGCAACCAAGTGCAGTGAGCCTCTATGTGGCACGAATGTTCAGAACAAGAACATAAAATTGTCCAACCAAGCTCTTTGTAACTCCAACGTACACTCCGGTCAGCTTGACCTCTCCTGAGTTTCAAAATTATGATGTTTGCTTCGTGACTTTGACCTGTCCTGGAAGTTGTTTGTCGATCTATTTAACTGACGGGTCAAGCCATGTGTTGACTCACACTTTCAGAACAACTATAGAATTTCCATTCTCCCTAAACTTGTGTCTGTCCGAGTACTACCCTTCCTTCATCCCCACCTACTCATCCACTAACAGGTAAGAAAATTGTCATGCGCACAACTTTCCATTGCCTTCGTACTGTCACTAATTACTGGCGAGTCACTAACTACTGGCGAGTCACTAACTACTGGCGTCAGTTATACCACTGTTATAAGCTGTTAAGAAATGGGTACCAGCTGGGTTATCTGACCCATGCTTTAATTCACACATACTGTTACAAAGGCCTACTTGGCCGAAACGTGGTTTAACTTTTGTTTTGTTACTCACCAAAGTAAAGCTGTTACCATACCACTTCTTTCTCCTTTTTTACAATTGTCATTATTACTCCTTATTTGTTTATTGTTCCAGTCTCCGATATATCAGATTGTATGTGCTTACATAGAACCTCATTGAAACTTTCAAATACAAGGTAAAAGAGACAGCGGAATGGCGCTCCATGGTAGCCAACCTTCGATGCGGAGATGGTACTCAATGATGATGATGATGATGATGATGATGACGATGATGATGATAAACAAACTGTTGTAAACAACTGTTGTTGCCGGAATGTCTTTATCTTGCCTCTGACCACTGACCTGGTATCTCACGAGGTTCTACACAGCATCAACAAATTGCTGCCCCATGGCCTGCCTGATGGACTCGCATCTTGGGAACAACCGATCGTGTTGTAGACGTTCATCATCATCTTCATTCCAGTTCATGAGTCCACCTCCACAGTAGTAACATCGGACACAGTCTAGATAACCTAGAATATTAGAGTTGAGTTATACTAGATAACTTAGAACAGACGAGATGAGTTATACTAGATAACATAGAACAGACGAGATGAGTTATACTAGATAACATAGAACAGACGAGATGAGTTATACTAGATAACATAGAACAGACGAGATGAGTTATACTAGATAACTTAGAATAGAAGAGATGAGTTATACCAGATAACATAGAACAGACGAGATGAGTTATACTCATCATCATCATGTGACTTACCGGTTGGCGTAGGTGATCATGTCCCTCCACAATCTTCTATCCACAGTGCATCGTATCAGTTCTGTTGTTGACTGTTTTCCATGCCATGACACCAAGCTATCCAGTATTTTCTCTCTTTGTCGTCCGCGATCT
Organism: Megaustenia siamemsis; assembly: GCA_032433765.1. Taxonomy (NCBI): domain Eukaryota; kingdom Metazoa; phylum Mollusca; class Gastropoda; order Stylommatophora; family Ariophantidae; genus Megaustenia; species Megaustenia siamemsis. The sequence continues at coordinate 60,175,491 of JAVIAB010000125.1, read as the reverse complement.
CTTTTTCCTTTTAATTTGCCAGTTGTAACCAAGTATTCCAACTTTCCTCTTCTCATGATGTGCCCGAAAAATGTTGATTGCTTCTTTCTGATGTTTTTTAAGAGCTCCCTTTTTGTGTTGGCCTCCTTGAGAACTTCCTCATTGGTCTTTTTATCTGTCCAGGGAACTTTCAACATTCTTCTGAGAAATCCCATCTCTGTGGCCTCCAATCGTCTATTCATTTGTTTGTCTACTGTCCATGATTCGCTTCCATAGGTGAGAATTGGTTCTATATAGCACAGATGAACTCTCTTTCTCATTTTTATTGACATAGATTTGTTGCATAAGATATTTTTCATTTTCTGAAATGCTATTTTGGCTTGAGCTATTCTGCTTTTTATTTCTGTGGTGCATCTTCCATCTGATGTTATTATTGTGCCCAAGTATTTGACGAGTTGCACTTGTTTCAGATTTGTCTTGTTTATCTTTATGCTGCATGACGGTGATGATTGTTTCTTCGATATAACCATTACTTCAGTTTTCTTGCTATTCAGACTGAGACCTTTCTTGTTGCTTTCTTTTACTATTATGTCTATCATTTCTTGTAATTCGTTCTCTGACTCTGCTATTAAGACTGTGTCATCCGCATATCGAAAATTATTTATGTTGTGACCGTTCACTTCAATTCCTTTTTGTCTACTATTGATCTCATAATATGTTCGCTGTAAAGTGAAAACAAATCCGGTGACAGAACACAGCCTTGTCTGACTCCTTGTTTTATATATTGGAATTGTCCTGTTTGGTTGTTAATTCGTATAGCTGCTGTTTGTTGCCAGTACATGTTTTTTATGATTCGCAGATCCTTGCCATCAATGTTTAATTTCTCCAGCATATTGATTATTTCCACATGCTTTACCTTGTCAAATGCTTTCGTGTAGTCTATAAAGCACATATATATATATCTTTCTTTACCTCTATAGATCTTTCTATCAATGTTCTTAAGATATATATTGCATTATTGGTGCCCTTTCCTTCCACATATCCACATTGTTCCTCACTTATTTCTGGTTTTATTTTGTTCCTTACACGTCTCATAATTATTCTTAGTAATATTTTAGTCATATGGCTCATGAGACTAATAGTGCGGTGGTCTTCACAATCAGTGGCTCCTGACTTCTTCAGTATGGCTACAAAGATAGATTTTAGTAGATCTTCGGGTATGTGTCCAGTGTTATATATGTCATTGAGTAATTTTGTTATGACTTGTACTCCTAGCTCTCCTAATGCATTTATCTCTTCAATTGTTATATTGTCAGGACCTGGAGCTTTGCCTCTTTTCATGTGTTGAATTGCGTCCCCCACTTCGCTCTGCATTATTGGAGGTCTTGTGTCTTCATTTGAATTGTTTAATTCTGGTCTTTCATCATCATAGAGTTGACTGATATATTCTGTCCATCTTTCCATTGTCTTCTCCTGTCCCATTATTATATTTCCTTTCTTTGATTTCACACATCCTGAAACTTTGACTTCTTCCTGTTAATTCATTTATCTGATTGTGCATAAATTTTGAGTCTTTCTGTTGTTGTTTTTCCATTTCTTCACATTTCTGTTTTAACCATCCTACCTTTGCTTCACTGCACTTGTTTTGGATCTCTTTGTGCAATATTTTGTATGTCCGTTCTTCCTTCTTATGTTTTTTTCTTTCGTCCATTAGTTGCAATATTTCTTCTGTCATCCATTTCTTTTTGTCGATTCTTTTAGTCACTGGTATTACTTCTTTTGATGTTTGTTGAATCGTTTGTTTGAGCATTTCCCACTGCTCCTGGATGTCCTGTATTTTCTCATAGCATTATATCTATTTTGTACTATTGTGCTGTACTTATCACTCATCTGTTTATCTAATCTTAGCATATCTTGTTCTAATTTTATATTTCTTGGTGATTTCTGTGCCTTCCGCAGTTTTATTCTTATCTTTCCAACTACTGGTACATGGTCACTATTGCAATCTGCTCCTGGCCTTGTTTTAACCGATGTTAGCCCATTCCTGAATCTTCTCTGTACCAGTATAAAATAAATTTGATTGTGTACTTTTTTGTCTGGGCTTTACCATGTCCATAGTCGCCTAGGGTGTTGTTTGAACCAGGTGTTACCTATAATCATTTCATGTGTCTTTGCCCAATCTATCAATCTATCCCCTCTGTCATTCATCTCTCCAAGGCCATGCCCCCAGTCACATTTTGCACTTTAGCTGTTCCTACCTTTGCATTGAAATCCCCTAATATAATAGTTATTTCATGGGGTTTACACTGTTCCATGGTTGCCTCTAGCTCCTCGTAAAAAGTGTCAATGTCTTCTTCTTCGCTATTACTTGTTGGTGCATAAACTTGAATTATGTTGATATCCATTGGTCTTCCTCTCAATTTTACTAGCAGAATTCTGTCTGAAACTGGCCAAAATCCTGTTACTGTTTTGCTTCTTTCTCTATCTAACATGATGCCTACTCCTCTTTCATGTGAGGTTCCCCCAGAGTAAATTACATTTCCACTGTCGCATTGTAATACTCCTGCTCCTGTCCATCTCATTTCACATAGTCCCAAGATGTTCAATTTCATTCTTTTCATTTCTTGATTGATGTTATCTATTTTTCCAGCCTGGAATGCTGACCTGACGTTCCAAGTTCCTATCGCTAGTGTCTCTTTATTTTTGATTTTGCATACAGTTGCTTGATGACGATCGGGTGTCACCTGTAGCACATGACGCTCCCTACTGGACGAGGTGGCTGTGAAGTCCCCATTAACGTCGTTAGCTGTAAATAGAAGGTTGTGATTTGTCATGATTATTCAAGGCAATTTAAGAAGGTAGTTTGCCATTCCTTTCCTTCTTGGCAGTGACTGTACTAGTCGGAGATCGCAGCCATTGTCTCTATATATGAGATCCTCTGCCTGCCATAGCGGCGTGGGGACCATTGCCGGCACTACTTGTCGGCTGCTCCCACAACACCATCCACCACCTGCTCCAATGGCTTCACATAACCCTGATAGGGGGGCTGAACGGGAGCTCCACCTTGCCCAGGGGTGTCCCGATCCGAGTTATACTAGATAACATAAAACAGACGAGATGAGTTATACTAGATAACATAGAATAGAAGAGATGAGTTAATCTAGATAACATAAAATAGACGAGATGAGTTATACTAGATAAAATAAAACAGACGAGATGAGTTATACTAGATAACGAAGATGGAAGCTTGTCCGCGTCCGAGCCATGGTGTATACAATGTTGACTTTGAACATCACGCTATCTGTTATCACAGCGAGTTGGCGGATTTTTAGAAATGTAACCACGGGCTTGATAATAAATGTTTGTAAACAGTTCGTTAATCACCGCTGTAGATCAAGTTTTTATTCTGCTGGCTTCGTTCGCGACCTTGGAAGTTAATGACCTAATTTGTGCAGCCGGTTGGTTTGGGGCGAATTGTACGTTACACTGTCACTGCTATAATGACTCAGTTTGTGACAAAACTACAGGGGCATGCCCAAACAATGACAGTTGTCAGCACGAATATTTCGGACCCCAGTGTCAGTACTTGGATCTCGTTTACAAATACGCCCAAAAATCTGAACCTACTTTCTTGTTTGATAACAGCGACACCACATGTAATCCGGACACAGATTCTACATCAGTTGAGGCAACTCTCAATCAATCTTTGCCGTTCTCCTGGTTTGGGATTTATGTGAATGACTTAACAATCCGGACAGTTTCACGGTTAAACTAAATGGTTCTGTCTCATGTAACAATGAATGACGGTTTGTAGTTAGTTCGTACGAGATTGCTGTCTTTTGCTCTGTGGGATGGTCTGATCAACAAGTTACGGATTGAAGGGGCGATAGTTGCAAATATCTGCTTCATCTAAATTGGCGGGGGTCGGAATGTGGCTCTCAAACAAAACACAAACCAGACCGACACATTTAATGCTTGTTATACAGAAAACGGATGTGGACCAGAGGCCGCAGTTAATGGCAAAACAAAGAACAATCTTTATGACAATGACTGCACACACACACACACACAATTGAGAAGTGGAACCAATTCTGTTTACTGGTATCTGAACTTTGCCACGCCCCAAAAGACTCACACCATTCGAATTTATCATCGAGCTAGCACTATGATTCGGGTAAAGAATGCCACTCTAAAGGTTTTCTCTGATAGTGGCGGTGTAGTGTTCCAGTATAATGATATATCATTCCAAACATTTCTGTGAACACTATTGTAGTCACCACACAAGCGACAATGGCACACATTAAGATTGAGTTCTCCTCGACCATTTCGCAGGCCGACAGTGCACTGATGGTGAATGAGGTGTAAACATTTACAGACACCTATTGTCTGGACGGGCATTCCTGGTCGTTTTGTGCAGTGTATAGTGGGTGCTGCAAAGGCTACAACGTCATCATCGGTACGTATCACGGCAACTGTTCACATAGGATCGATGGACACGACTACTCCGGGTCGTGTCTCAGTGTCTGTCCTTTATGTGAGGGAAAATCCGGAAAATGCCTACAATGTAGACGTCCTGGCTACACCTGTAGTGACACTTGTCCCGATGGTAATTTTGGGCTACAGTGCAAACAGGCGTGTTCTGATGACTGTGACATCATATGTGACCCGAAAAGTACAGACTGTACGTGCAAGGAAACGTACTACGGATTAGACGGCACTCTCAAATGTCCAGACAACTGTTCCAACGACACCTGTGAACAGTCAACCTGGAACTGTACATGCAAGGGAGCGTTCTACGGGTCAGACTGCACTCTCAAATCTCCGAACAACTGTTTGAACGAAACCTGTGAACAGTTAATCGGGGCCTGCGTCTCGTATGTCGATGATTCCCACGTTAAGAAGAGTCAGCCGACTACACCAAACCGAGGCATATGGATACCTTAATGTGTTTCTGTGCTGGACATGGTTCATTTTTGGTGTTTTTCCGTGAAGCCATGGCTCATATCTTGATGTGTTTCTGTACTAGCCATGGCTCATATCGTGATGTGTTTCTGTGCTAGCCATGGCTCATCTCTTAGCTTGTGTGTGTGTGTGTGTGTGTGCGCGCGCGCGCTTGCCATGGCTCATATCTTGGTGTGTGTCATGTTAGTCATATCTCGTTTCTTGGTGTGTCCGTGTTAATCATGTCTCATATTTTTATGTGTGTATGTGTTTAGTCATATCTTAGTGTGTATCTGTGTTAGTCGTATGTCATATCTTTGTGTGTGCATGTTTGGGTTAGTGATATCTGATATATTTGTGTGCATGTTTATGTTAGTCATATCTCTGTGTGTGCATGTCTGTGTATGTCACATCTCATATACCTGTGTGTGCATGGCTATGTTAGTCACATCTCATATCTTTGTGCGTGCATGTCTATGTTGGTCATATCTCATATCTTTGTGTGCATGTCTATGTTAGGCATGTGTCATATCTTTGTGTGTGCATGTCTATGTCAGTCATATCTCATATCTTTATATGCATGTTTATGTTAATCATGTGTCATATATCTTGATGTGTGATAGTGTTAGTCATGCCTCGTATCGCTGTGTGCATGTCTATGTTGGTCACATCTCATATCTTTGTGTGTGCATGTCTGTGTTAATCACCTCTTGTGACTCGGGCAGATGGTGCTCGTAAACCTGGGAGGGCCGACCATCTAAGGGCAGAATCCCCCTACAGAAAAGATCATCTGCTGCCTTGCAGGAAGATTGGGGATAATCAAAGGCTAAGGAATGCAAACCTGAATAAAATGCTGGCTGAAATCGGATGCACCGGGCCACTGGCACAGAACAAAGTGCAACGTTTTAACGGGTGTTCAATCAGAATCAGAGTGGATCTGGCAGACTTTAATTGTGATGTTCTGTCTGTGGGGGCGATCAACACACTTAACCTGACAGCAGACTTCATATGAGAGTCTGGGATCCTACTCTGATTGAGTCCTGATCGCAGAGAGAGAGAGAGAGAGAGAGAGAGAGAGAGAGAGACAGAGACTTGCTGACACTTTCAGACAAGAAAGTTTCTTCATGTTGGCTTTGCTTTGTAACGGTATCTTGTTTCCCTTCAGTTGAAGTTAACATTGATCTTCCTCTATAGTTGTCAGTAGCGTTGGTGTTCTCTAAATAAACTGCAACTATTTAATTGTGTGACCTTTTACCTTTTACCTTTTACCTTTTAGCTTAATTCGAGATCAAGTTCAAACTAAAACTACACATTTCAACCTTAGACATGTCTACCAAATAGGGCGTGCGAATTATTGGGAAGCCCGAGAAAGCAAAGCACATATGTATATATGTGATTGTTTATTTGTGTCTGTGCGTAGGGAGATATATCCTCGTGTAATGAGTGAAAGAAGTAACAGGAAATACAACATGTATAGTAAACATGTTTGAAATCCCGAGGATAAAAGATAAAGAGGAAAACCAACATATTTTCGGAGAAGACAAATCGAAGCAGAGATGAAGATGGTGGAAAGACATGGAATGATCTTAAAAGAATGGCTAGAAATAAAACGGCTTGGAAAGTGTTTGTTGAAGACCTATGCTCCACAGGGAGTTGAAAGGTAAAAGAATAAGAAGATAGTAAAATACATACCTGTATAGTAGAATCCATAACCTGCCAACTCTTCCTTCTTGATGGGGTGATCTCTAGGCCAATGTTTAAATGATTCTAATCGTTTGTCTCTTGTCGCATATTTAAACCTCATAGGTCGTTCTGTGAAGTTGCCTATTTCCTCCAATCTAGGGTTCCTATCTTCAGCGATATGAGTCGTCTCAGGTGTTATTCCTTGACTTTGTTGTTGCTTGCCTTGGCTTTTAATGGATGATGCTCTTGGACTGTCTGTTGTTAACTTGTTGGTAACTGATATTACTGACGTCGCTGCATTTTTGGAACCGGAGCATTTAATTTCATTGACGTGTAATCCAAATGTTGCTGGAGATGATGGCGCTTCTGTTGACCGCTGCTGGACTACTTCTGTTGACCGCTGCTGGACTACTTCTGTTGACCGCTGCTGGACTACTTCTGTTGATTGCTGCTGGAATACTTCTGTTGACCGCTGCTGGACTACTTCTGTTGACCGCTGCTGGACTACTTCTGTTGACTGCTGCTGGACTACTTCTGTTGACTGCTGCTGGATTACTTCTGTTGACTGCTGCTGGACTACTTCTGTTGACCGCTGCTGGACTACTTCTGTTGACCGCTGCTGGACTACTTCTGTTGACCGCTGCTGGACTACTTCTGTTGACCGCTGCTGGAATACTTCTGTTGACCGCTGCTGGACTACTTCTGTTGACCGCTGCTGGAATACTTCTGTTGACCGCTGCTGGACTACTTCTGTTGACCGCTGCTGGACTACTTCTGTTGAAGTCGGAACTACTTTTCTTGTTCCAGGAGATGCGGAGCTTGCCGACCCACAACTGTTGTTCAGATTTACAGGAACTTCAGATTTGTGGTTGTCGCTTTCAGTGTCTTCTGAAATAGGAGAACGGAAGTTGTAAAGCTCCTGATTGCTTCTATTGTGGGCAGACTGCAGCAAGGGAGCTGAGCGTGTCCTGACATTGTCGTATCTGCTGCTCTTATTTCTGTCTCGCTGATATTTTGAGTGTAGTGAACAGACTCAACTTTGGGTCATTTTCAGTGGGCAAAACTGTCACGTTTTGGTCAATGTGAGGGTCCAGTCGGACAGGGTCTTGAGATAAATCAGGTTCTCTCTCATCTGTTCCTAATTCATGTTCAGCTTCATGACTAAGATGTTCAGTTTCATGACTAAGATATTCAGCTTCATGACTAAGATGTTCATTTTCCTGGGCCTCAAATGATTGATGAAGAAGACCAACTCCATTTCCTGGTCCAGCTATCGGGACGTTGTTGCAGTTACCAGTTACTATTGGACAGGTAGGACACACATTTCTGTGGACCACTGGGACATCGTCTCCCGTTTCCCAATTGTGAATCTCTTCTTCACAAAAGTGGCAGATCACTCTGACGTCACCGTTGTTACCTGAACCAATGTACACAAAACCAGACCTTGCTAGTAAATTGGCTGGCATTACAGCATTGCCAGGATAGCGTGAGAAAGTGCACAATCTCCATTTTTCTTCATTTAACCAGTGCCATGGTATGTCATCGATAGCTGATGGATGCCACTTAATGCCTTGTGCCATATAGATAAACATGTCATTATTAAATTTGCTTTCCTCTTGTAGTAAGAATTTTCTTAAAGCTTGATCCCATCGACTTGTGTTTCCAGTGTATCTTTGCCAATTCTTTCCAGCACCCTTCAAATTAGCTGCGGTGTTAAAATAACCTGCTGTCATGTTTAGCAAAATGTTTGTAAAACGACTACGCTGCTCATTGTCTGGAAGCTCTACTGAAGGTCTTCTCTCTAAATATTTCGTTACAATAAATACATTCTTCAATGCCTTCATTACTCCATTAATATATAACCAAAGTATAAACATTCTCAGTATTTGCGTGGTTTTTTTTAAATAAATATTTATAATTGATTTTTCTCCTTGTTAAAATAGTATTATTTTGATAATTTTCATGGTTTCATTTCTCCAGGATGGTCAATTTTTAGACAAGGAGTTACAGCAAGGTTTTTATATTTTCAATTTTCTTTTGTTTGTTGTTTATGTTGATGGTGGAAACACTAGTTTTGTTGAGTATAATTCTTCAGGTCCTGGTCTGTGATCTAGTTACATCCATTTGAGGCACTGGTTATAGAAAATGCCGGAAATGAAAAAGTGCACATTTTAAAATAACAAACATAAATATGTCATTTCTAAACAAATTTAAATAGAAGTAACTGATGATGGTTGTGTCAGATATTCTTCTTGGAGACAGCAGTACACCGAAATAAATTGTCAGAAATCCCTGTCCGAACTTGGCCATTTTGACTGAGATAGACACATAGTTGCGTCAGACTGAGATAGCCACATAGTTGCGTCAGATTCAGATAGACACATAATCACGTTAGACTGAGATAGACACAGTCGCGTCAAACTGAGATAGACAAATAGTTGCGTCAGACTGAGATTGACAATAGTTGCGTCAGACTGAGATAGACAAATAGTTGCGTCAGACTGAGATAGACAAATAGTTGCGTCAGAGTGAGATAGACACATAGTTGCGTCAGACTGAGATAGACAAATAGTTGCGTCAGACTGAGATAGACAAATAGTTGCGTCAGACTGAGATAGACAAATAGTTGCGTCAGACTGAGATAGACAAATAGTTGCGTCAGACTGAGATAGACAAATAGTTGCGTCAGACTGAGATAGACACATAGTTGCGTCAGACTGAGATAGGCATATAGTCGTGCCAGACTGAGATAGACAAATAGTTGCGCCAGACTGAGATAGACAAATAGTTGCGCCAGACTGAGATAGACAAATAGTTGCGACAGACTGAGATAGACACATAGTTGCGTCAGATTCAGATAGACACATAGTTGCGTCACTTAAAAGGTTGGTACTTATGTTAATTTTTGCCGCATAAGTCATACATTTATGGAAATGTGATCTATAATTAATTTACAATAAATGAGACATACGAACATTTAGACTCTACGTCAAGTGATATTTGATTTTTTCCTCAGTATTTTGTTTTTCAAGATTTGTCTTATAAACATTGAGAGCAAATACGTTTTAAATATTCTGGAAGAAAGTACCGTCTATCTTCGAGAAACATATTCCCAGTTTCCGATTGTAAAAGTTGGTACTGTGTACATTTTCTCTTTGGTATACAACCGGATACAAGAAGCTCAGTTAACTTTAGAATAATATCTATGTCCAATTGACCACAAGCTCGTGTTTACTTGAGTCATTAACTGAATCCAGTTTCTTAAGTGAAATCATTTTCCAAAATGAGTTAAACATGTTGTTAGTTTATTCCAGCGAGTGAGAAACATGGTGAGTGAATGAGTTGGTGTATGAATGAGTGAGTGGGTGAGTGAGTAAGTGAATGAGTAGGTGGGTGGGAGAGTGAGTGAGTGAGTGAGTGAGTGAGTGAGTGAGTGAGTGAGTGAGTGAGAAATAGGGTTGAGCAAGTGAGAAACAGGAAACAGGGGTGAGTAAGTGAGAAACAGGTGAGTGAGAAACAGTGGTGAGTGATTGAGTGAAAAATAGGGTGAGTGAGTGAGAAACAGGGTGGATGAGTGAGACAGAAACAGGGTGAGTGAGTGAGAGAGTGAGTGAGTGAGTGAGTGAGTGAGTGAGTGAGTGAGTGAGTGAGTGAGTGAGTGAGTGAGTGAGTGAGTGAGTGAGTGAGTGAAAGACAGGTGAGTAAGTGAGAAACAGGGGTCAGAAAAAGACATTCTTCAAACTGCTTGTGATCCAAATACGACACAGATTACGGTGTGATCAAGTGAGATGAACTTAGGGCACTCTCTGGGTTTGCTTCAAACTTTACATTTTTTCAGAAGTGTTCCAAATGACACTATTTCAGAAGTGTTCCAAATGACACTATTTCAGAAGTGTTCCAAATGACACTATTTCAGAAGTGTACAACACTTCAGCTGTACCATAACTTCCAGAGAGTAGTGATACAGTAGACACCATCCTATTGCATTATTCAAGGAAATGAGTATGCGTACACACAGACCAGCTAAAGAAGGAAAGAAACAACCACAAAAGAGGATCTCATCTACTATGAAGAAGCCAAGTTCATCATTAAAAGAGCAGTCATCATCATCATCAAGTACCATGCCTGCTGGCGTAGGTGATCATGTCTCTCCACAACTTTTTATCTCGACAGTTTTTTATAATTTTTGTTGTTGACCTTCTGCCAAGCCATTCTATTAAGCTGAATGGTATCATTATCTCTTTTGCTGTTCCAAGGCCATCGTTGGAATTGTTTGACGCCAAGTATTTACATGCTACAACTCATTAATATGGACTGCTCTGCCAAGTCAATCGTAGTTTTCACTTTAAAGATTGTGCATCATCTTTTCATGCGTTGTTGGCTGCATTTATTAGAGTAAGTGGGATTTTATGGGCGCAGCCATTGTTGTGTGTGCTAGGTCATCACAATGGCTGATTGTACATCCCTAAAACAGCCGTACGCTAATAATGAAAGGCGGAATGGACTATCGCGGGTAATCACGTCCCTACAGATTGTCGCGGGTGATCACGTCCCTACAGATTGTCGCAGGTGATCACGTCCCTACAGATTGTCACGGGTAATCACGTCCTACAGATTGTCGCAGGTGATCACGTCCCTACAGATTGTTACAGGTAATCACGTCCCTACAGATTGTCACAGGTAATCATGTCCCTACAGATTATCACAGGTAATCACGTCCCTACAGATTGTCACAGGTAATCACGTCCCTACAGATTGTCACAGGTAATCACGTCCCTACAGATTGTCACGGGTAATCACTTCCCTACAGATTGTCACATGTAATCACGTCCCTACAGATTGTCGCAGGTAATCACGTCCCTACAGATTGTCACGGGTAATCACGTCCCTACAGATTGTCACAGGTAATCACGTCCCTACAGATTGTCACGGGTAATCACGTCCCTACAGATTGTCACAGGTAATCACGTCCCTACAGATTGTCACGGGTAATCACGTCCCTACAGATTGTCACATGTAATCACGTCCCTACAGATTGTCACAGGTAATCACGTCCCTACAGATTGTCACGGTAATCACGTCCCTACAGATTGTCGCAGGTAATCACGTCCCTACAGATTGTCACGGGTAATCACTTCCCTACAGATTGTCACATGTAATCACGTCCCTACAGATTGTCACATGTAATCACGTCCCTACAGATTGTCACAGGTATTCACGTCCCTACAGATTGTCGCAGGTAATCATGTTCCTACGGATTGTCACGGGAAATCACGTCCCTACAGATTGTCACGGGTAATCATGTTCCTACAGATTGTCACGGAAAATCATGTTCCTACAGATTGTCACGGGTAATCATGTTCCTACAGATTGTCACGGGAAATCACGTCCCTACAGATTGTCACAGGTATTCACGTCCCTACAGATTGTCACGGGTAATCACGTCCTTACAGATTGTCACAGGTAATCATGTTCCTACAGATTATCACAGGTAATCACGTCCCTACAGATTTTCACAGGTAATCACGTCCCTACAGATTGTTGCAGGTAATCACGTCCCTACAGATTGTTGCAGGTAATCACGTCCCTACATATTGTCGCAGGTAATCACGTCCCTACAGATTGTTGCAGGTAATCACGTCCCTACAGATTGTTGCAGGTAATCGCGTCCCTACAGATTTTCACAGGTAATCACGTCCCTACAGATTGTTGCAGGTAATCACGTCCCTACAGATTGTTGCAGGTAATCACGTCCCTACAGATTGTCGCAGGTAATCACGTACCTACAGATTGTCGCAGAAAATCATGTCCCTACAGATTATCAAAGGTAATCACGTCCCTACAGATTGTCGCAGGTAATCACGTCCCTACAGATTGTCGCAGAAAATCATGTCCCTACAGATTATCACAGGTAATCATGCCCCTACAGATTGTCACAGGTAATCATGTCCCTACAGATTGTCACAGGTAATCATGCCCCTACAGGTTGTCACGGGTAATCACGTCCCTACAGATTGTCACAGGTAATCATGTCCGTACAGATTGTCACAGGTAATCATGCCCCTACAGGTTGTCACGGGTAATCACGTCCCTACAGATTGTCACAGGTAATCATGCCCCTACAGATTGTCACAGGTGATCACGTCCCTACAGATTGTCACAGGTAATCACGTCCCTACACTTATCTCCAGAGGTACGAAACAGTTGACCTAATTGACCCGCTTGATACAGTCTAGGTCAAGATGACTCTAGAAGCTGCTTAAAACAACACTAAGAGGTAAGAGAACAAAATACAAACTATTCTAGATGTTCAGAAGGCTGGCGATGGGCACATACAACAATGTAACAAGATTCTAGTCTGAACAACAAAAACCACCAACAATCGTCTGGCTTGTAGAGCTCGCTAACTGAAAAAAAAATGTGAGGAAGGTTAGATATTTGCCAGAAACTGAACCTAAACATAGATGATCATAAGTTTGTAGACCCTGCTTGATAGTCTAGCAGAGAACCGCACTAGAAACTGATCCTAAGTTTGTAGACCTTGCTTGATAGTCTAGCAGAGAACCGCACTAGAAACTGATCCTAAGTTTGTAGACCTTGCTTGATAGTCTAGAAGATAACCGCACTAGAAACTGAACCTAAACATAGATGATCATAAGTTTGTAGACCCTGCTTGATAGTCTAGCAGAGAACCGCACTAGAGATTGATCCTAAGTTTGTAGACCTTGCTTGATAGTCTAGCAGAGAACCGCACTAGAAACTGATCCTAAGTTTGTAGACCCTGCTTGATAGTCTTGTAGAGAACCGCACTAGAAACTGATCCTAAGTTTGTAGACCTGCTTGATAGTCTAGCAGAGAGCCGCACTAGAAACTGATCCTAAGTTTGTAGACCTTGCTTGATAGTCTAGCAGAGAACCGCACAAGAAACTGATCATAAGTTTGTAGACATTGCTTGATAGTCTAGCAGAGAACCGCACAAGAAACTGATCCTAAGTTTGTAGACATTGCTTGATAGTCTAGCAGAGAACCGCACTAGAAACTGATCCTAAGTTTGTAGACCCTGCTTGATAGTCTAGCAGAGAACCGCACTAGAAACTGATCCTAAGTTTGTAGACATTGCTTGATAGTCTAGCAGAGAACCGCACTAGAAACTGAACCTAAACATAGATGATCATAAGTTTGTAGACCCTGCTTGATAGTCTAGCAGAGAACCGCACAAGAAAATGATCATCCAAACTCCATGAAAGTTGTTGCCGTGATTTTTAATGAACACGATTTAGCAAATGTAATAAAAGCATTTGATAGCAAACATTTAGATAATGTTTTATGGAAACTGTAGAACAAGAACAACAGCAACTAAAACAAGAGTTGTAGCCCCTCATCTAAAACATGCCACATTGGGAATATTGTTATATTTTTTTTAATGGAAAGTGCAGCGAGAGTGCTCCAGCACCGCAGGACTCGGACATACAAGATTAAATGTACAATCAAATGTTTTGCTATCATTTCGACCAGTGAGCAAAGTCAGTCTGCTTGGTCTAAAGAAGTCATTACAATCACAGAAGTGTCTGCCATCACGTTGTCAATGTTGAGTCTGTGGTTTTGTTTTAAAAGATGCAAATATAGGCTCATGAACAGTGGCATGATCTCTGTGTGCTACACTTGCGGCGCACCATCAATCGAAAATATTAAAAATTATTTCAGATAATTTGACATTAGTTACAGATTTTATATTTATATTAATTTAAAAAGACTAAGAATATTGCAAAAGTGAAAGAGAACATAACGATTGATGGCAGAAAGTAAAACAAGTGGGGAGATTTAAATGTCTAGTTTAGGAAATAATTCTAGAGACACAGCATGTATTCTACAATACAATCTTCATCCCAACGTTATGTTACCAATGCCAGAGCTGGACCCTAGGTGCAAGAACAATTTTTTAAAAAAAAACCTCTACTGAGATGTGCTTTAGGAATGACAGGAAACAGACTGGGACTGAGAAAAAATCTAGGAATGATTCAGCCATTAGAATACATAGAGAAACAATAAAACGGTTTGGTCACGTGACCAGGCAGAAAGATCAAAACACAACACAGCTAGCCTTCATGAACGTTCCGAACACACCAGATCCAAGAAATTTAAGATATAGAAATATAAATCATTTTGTAATTGTTCGGAGGTAAAATGTTAACAACAACATTATAATATTGTATAACTGCTGATGTTTGACTTGTGATATAAGTAAGCGTTAAAGTCTTCTCTACGAATAATCAGATGGTCTCATACTTTATAGTTAACATAACCCGAGTTACGTCCTTTTTGTTTGAGGCGTTAAATTAGTACTATGTGGATGCATGATTCGATTTCAAAGTGGAGCTAATACTGCTGCTAAATTTAGAACAGCCGTATGCAATTATGTGTGTATGTAATCGATAGCACACAGCTCCTGAAAAGAAACGTATGCGGGCTAACATATTATTATTACCTGTTGTGAGATGTGTGATCGATTAGTATTTACTGTAGATATGATATAGTATTATGATTTTGTTTCCATGGAAGTCTAAGTTAAATTTTGATGAAATTATGGAAGCAAGCAATTATGGTATATTGGAAGATCTCCTAACAGATATATTTTTACAACAAAAAAGTAACCTTTCCTGGTGAACTCTTATGTAAATTAAGAGTTTATTTATGGAACCACATTTGATCGCTAGCGTTTTTAAAGTGAGCTATAGTCCGTTCTTTTACCCCTCTTCAAAATGCTATTACTTAAAAATCATTTGGTTTGGATTTCAGTTTTTCAGTTGTTGAAATTTTGTATGTAAACTGTTTATTGCCATGATGTTATATAGATATATTATATATATATATATATATATATATATATATATATATATATATATATATATATATATATCATTGGAGACAAACTGATGATTTTTATTTTCACTTATTTGTAGTATATAAAAAACAGACACATATAATGATACTAGCAAAATAAAATCTATAGAGTTTCTACTGGTCAACATGACATGAAGAATTTCAAAATCGTTATTTTTGCGCACTTTTCTGGCAAGCGAATGAAGTCGCACTTTGAACTGAACAGCGAAGTCTAAACTTGCTGTGTGTGTCTCTTCTAATTCATTCATACAAGCTTTGTCAAATAAAACTCGTGGACTGGGAGTAATCACAATGAGTTGAAAGATTAAATTCGTTACACTTCAAAACATCGCAGTGTAGATTTATCAATATGTCTGCAGAGAGAGTAAACGGAGGATTCTTTGCCGTTCTTTATCAATCCCTGAGAAGAGAACAATGCATATTTTGGGGTTAATTAACCGGACATTTTATCGATGAGCCCACGAATGTGGATATATATGTCCAAGGAATACAAAAAAGGCAGAAAGAAAGAAAGGAAGTATTATACAATTTTTATAAAGACCTTCACGTTTTTCAAATGTTTACTTTGAACGAAGCAATGGTACTTTAAAAAATTTAAAAACTAGAGAACGAACAACGGCATTGTTTCAAAATCTACATTATTGACTCACTTCTGTCCTGAAAGTGATAGAAACATGTAGCCTATAAGACGAAACCAACATATTATTGAACTATTTGTAACAATTTGCCCAAATTTTGATGATACATCTATGGCGTATCAAAAGTCAAGAAATTATTAAGCTTACTGTAAATTCTATTTTTAGAGGCGTACTAATTGCTGCATTGACAAAGATTAAAGGAACCAGCAGTTTTAAGTAAACGGTATTCATCATCAGTATCATGTGCCAACCGGTTGGCGTAGGCGATCATGTCCTTCCACAACTCTCTATCCACATTACATCGTATCAGTTCTGTTGTTGAGTATCTTCCATGCCATGACACAAAACTATTCAGTATCTTCTCTCTTTGTCGTTCACGATCTCTCTTTTACTCTATGTTGCCAGTTGTAACCAAGTATTCCAACTTTCCTTTTCTCATGAAGTGCCCGTAAAATGTTCATTGTTTCTTTCTGATGTTTCTTATGAGTTCCTTTTTGTGGTAGCCTCTTTTAGAATTTCTTCATTGGTCTGTTTTAGCTGTCTATGAGAAACTCTCAAAATTACCTACACTGTTTTAAATTATGTATTTGTAACTTTATAGACAATGTAAGACCACATGCAAAAAAGCATGTTAACCCGTCCAGGGGTTTCCGAGATATTTGATGAAGTTTGAGGGTTTTCAAACGGACTATAACTTTAATTTTTGCAAGGTACGAATTTCAAATTTTTGTCTAACTTTTTTATTTGTCAAGTTTATGAAAGATAATCATTTACATTATGGATTGAAACAAATGTACAATTAAGTGCATTTATTTTGACTATACCTTGTACTACAAGCTCAGTAAAGCCCTCGCTTTCTTTGCTTTGTAGCCGATACACAGTTACTGTAGGTGCACTCAGTGTCTCAAGGTCGTTTGAGCTGCTAGAGAAGTATTTCTGAAGAAAGGAACGTGTTACAAAACTTCAGATGAAAAGAGTCGTCATTTTTTTTTTTATTTGGGGATTACAAAAAATTATTAGTAAAGTTATAGCCGCTGGAATTAATATAGAAATGAAAACATGAAACATTAGATGTATTAGACTATAGTTGTTTAAGAATGATGCATTTTTTCTTACTATAAACTGTTTTGTTTCAAATACAATAAACATCACCAGAATATATATAATGTTTATCAGTATTGCACATTCATTGTAATGATATTACTGCAATTAAAATGAGAACATAAACTGCCTGACAGTCATTCTAGAGAAATGTATCTATTTTAGAATATTGAACATGTATTGCCTGACATATACCTGATTATTTTAAGATCCATAAGGGGCATGCCTGGAATAACAATTGGAGGTCATAATATAAATAATCTAAGGTATGCTGATGATACAGTCTTAATCGCTAAGAGTGAAAATGAGTTACAAGAAATGTTGGACATTATAGTGAAAGAAAGCAAAAATAAAGGACTCAGCCTTAATACCAAAAAGACAGAGGTAATGGTAACAACAAAGAAAAAGACACCACCTCAGTAAAAATAAAGACAAGTGGAACAATATTAAAACAGGTAAATGAATTTAAATATTTAGGAACTTTGTTAACCTCAGACGGAAGATGTACAAAAGAGGTGAGATGCAGAATGGCTCAGGCAAAAGCAGCTTTCCAAAAATGAGGAAAATACTATGCAATCCATTTTTGACAATATAAACAAGAAAAAGAGTTCTTAAATGTTACGCAGAGCCAGTCTTAACATATGGATGCGAATCATGGGCAATAGGACAACAGAAAAGACAATCACTAGAGTCTGTAGAAATGTGGTTTTACAGAAGAATGTTGAGAGTACCATGGACAGCTAAGAAGAGTAATGAAGATGTTCTGAGAGAGGTCAAAGCAAAAAGAGAGCTAATTTCCAATATTAGGAAGAAACAAACATCATTTTTTGGCCATGTAATGAGAAGAGAACAACTGGAATATGTTGTAACAACTGGAAAAATTTAGGGACGAAGAGATAGAGGGAAGCATAGAGAAAAAAATAACAGACAGCTTAAGAGAATGGCTTGGCAGAAGGTCAACAACAGAAATGATAAATAGCTGCCGAGATCGAAAATTGTGGAGAGACATGATCACCTACGTCAGTAAACCCGGTACTTGATGATGATGATGATGTCAATAGAAATGAGAAAGAGAGCTCCTCGGTGCTATATAGAACCAATTCTGACCTATGGAAGCGAATCATGGACAGTAGATAAACAAATTAAAAGACGATTAGAGGCCACAGAGATGGGATTTCTCAGAAGAATGTTGAACGTTCCCTGGACAGCTAAAAAGACCAATGAGGAAGTTCTTAAAGAGGCCAACACAAAAAGACAGCTCCTAAAAATATCAGAAAGAAACATTTTTCGGGCACATCATGAGAAGAGGAAAGTTGGAATACTTGGTTACAACTGGCAAAATAACAGGAAAGAGAGATTGCGGACAACAAAAAGAGAAAATACTTGATAGCTTGGTTTCATGGCATGGAAGACAGTCAACAACAGAACTGATACGATGCACTGTAGATAGAAGATTGTGGAAGGACATGATCGCCTACGCCAACCGGTATGGCACATGATGATGAGTGAGTGCAAGAGGGGGTTTAGTTCGTTAACTCGTTACAGGAGAAGCTTGTTTGGAACCGAATTCAGTTTTATGTGGAAGACTGTGGGGCGTTGTCACTTAGTGTCTTAAGAAATTCACTTGAATGAAAGTACTACTCGCCAACTGCTACAAGGGACTGAATACCTTTATGACTGATCCACTTACAGTGAAGTTTTGCTGAATTATTCATTTGAGTGACCAGTCTATAAGCAAAAATCTGTTGTGAAATATTATGTTATTTTTACCTGTTTTGTTGTTGTTGTTGTTGTCAACAATAGATCAACCATTGCTTATGACGATAGTCATGCTGTTGAAGAAACAACAAAGAAACATGTGCTGATAAGATTTCCTAGTCGAAACCAACGATAAATTGTGAAGAAATAAACAAGGGAAACCTCCATTAAAATAAAAACAATACTATTGGAATATCAATCAGGGGGCAAAACCAGCAACATAAATTAATTTATTAACTAAGCGTGTTGTTGCTGTTGTTAGGATCATCACCTCTACAAAACAAGCAACATAAATTAATTTATTAACTAAGTGTGTTGTTGCTGTTGTTAGGATCATCACCTCTACAAAACAAGCAACATAAATTAATTTATTAACTAAGCGTGTTGTTGCTGTTGTTAGGATCATCACCTCTACAAAACAAGCAACATAAATTAATTTATTAACTAAGCGTGTTGTTGCTGTTGTTAGGATCATCACCTCTACAAAACAAGCAACATAAATTAATTTATTAACTAAGCGTGTTGTTGCTGTTGTTAGGATCATCACCTCTACAAAACAAGCAACATAAATTAATTTATTAACTAAGCGTGTTGTTGCTGTTGTTAGGATCATCACCTCTACAAAACAAGCAACATACATTAATTTTATTAACTAAGCGTGTTGTTGCTGTTGTTAGGATCATCACCTCTACAAAACAAGCAACTTAAATTAATTTATTAACTAAGTGTGTTGTTGCTGCTGTTAGGATCATCATCTCTGCAAACTGGACGAACCCATAGGTGCTCCGATATCCTCCTCGAGAAAATCCAAGGAGAAACCTGATCCACGTGCACGAACTCCGTAATCCGGCTTGGTATCCACTTGGTGGGTAGGTTTTTTCCGCTGACAATTCTGCCTGGACAACGGACAAATGTTTGGCCAACTCTTTTTGATTTTAACTGCCAGGGGTTCTTTAACGTGCGCGAGTGCACACAGAACCTCCTGTATATTGCTATTATCAGAGCGGGCTAGACATCGGATCTCAATACCCAAGAGATCAGGAAGGCTATCGTCACGAAGAAACCACGGATCATTTTTTTCCCATTTAAAACAAAGACCCTAGCCTATGGTAGGTTTTGAACCTCGGTCCTTCCTGTCCAGAAACGTCGTAGGTCTAGACTAGCCAGCTCCCTAACTATTTCACTAGGAAAGTTTTATGCTGCCTGCAACAGTTACCTTTCTTGAATTCGTGCTGCCTTCAACAGTTACCTTTCTTGAATTCGTGCTGCCTTCAACAGTTACCTTTCTTGAATTTGTGCTGCCTTCAACAGTTACCTTTCTTGAATTTGTGCTGCCTTCAACAGTTATCTTTCTTGAATTTGTGCTGCCTTCAACAGTTACCTTTCTTGAGTTTGTCAACATTTGTCTCATCACGATCAAACATACATACACTAGCTTTTTTAAAAATTAAAGTCTGCAATAGTGTCATCATCATGTGCCATACCGGCTGGCGTAGGCGATCATGTCCTTCCACAATCTTCAATCTACAGTGCATTGTATCAATTCTGTTGTTGACTGTTTTCCATGCCATGACATCAAGCTATCCAGTATTTTCTCTCTTAGTAAAGGAATCGTAAACTACCTTCTTATGTTACCTAGAATAATCATGACAAAACACAGCTTAATATCTACAGCTAACGACGTAATAGTGTCAGTTAAATCAAACAAGGAAATGTTGCAAAACACAATGCTTGTAGAACGTGATGCGTGTTGGTTGACATTTGAAGAGTTAGTTTATCATCATCATCATCATCATCATCATCATCATCATCATCATCATCATCATCATCATCATTACAACCACCATAATGACGTAACCGTTGATGAAGCCCCCATCCCTCTCCCACACAGTCTCGCCGTCTGGCTGTGGTGTCTACCTCATTATTAACTGTAGTCTGTGAGCAGTCTTTGATATTTTCAACCTATGAGCTATAGTTGCACAGGAACTATATTCTCCAGTTATTCATCTTACAATGTTGTTGTTGCATTTGGTGTGGCCAAAATATTTAAGTTTTTTTGTTTAATTAACAAACTAGACAGTTTTCGAGTCCCCCCTCCCCCACCCCTTTTCCCCATCTCATTAAGACACTTTCATTGGCTTTCTGTGCCTTCGATATAATTGAACTTTTCTATTCCATTTCATATGAAATAAAAGAAAAATGAAGGACATCAATAACTGATCATCTACAGGCAACAAAGCATAAAGGATACACTGCTTTGTAAGTCTCAGTCTGGGTGTATGACAAATTATTTTTGTAAAACAGAACCCTCAAAAGATGAATGCACTCAGCTGTTCATGAAGGAACCTTCGCATATAATACTGTACTTCATAATCATAGTTTCCGCAGTATGGATTGTACAACAATTCTACAAAAGAAATTTTCAATGAAACAATTTTCCTGTGCAAGAACAAAGTGTGAATCCATAATTACCAATGTTTATGCTCCTTGGGCTATTGATGAACTAAAAAATGACCTCAAATATGTCAGCTTCGTAACATTGTCTTGCGATATATCTAATCATAAACATGTTATTCTACTTCCTATTTTAGTTCGTTATTTTCAGACTTATGAGCTGGAAACTCCAGTAAGGACCAAACTGATTGCTTTTATAGATATCCCAGGAGAAACGTCCGACATAATATCTGAACAATTGTTGAAAGCAATTGATAATTTTGACTTAACAAAAAGATTGTTGGACTCTCAGCAGACAATACAAATACAAACTTTGGAGGCTTGTTGGGGAAAGGGAGAGATAATGTCATAACTAAAATAAAGTCCAAGTTAAACAGACACATAACGGGTCTTGGTTGCAAAGCACACATAATTCACAATTGTGCAAAAACAGCGTTTGATTCCATGCCTATGGATATGGAAGTGATTGTAACAAAAATATTTGGATACGTTCACATTTACACGGTTCGTGTAGAACGCCTAAAAGACTTCCGTGAATTTGCTGGACAGGAGTTTAAGCAATTATTAGGTTATTTGAATATAAGGTGGTTGTCATTACTTCCAGCCTTGGAAAGAATATTGAAACTGTATCAATCACTGAGATCTTTCTTCTTGTCAGAAACACACTGTCCTACAATATTGAAACAATAATTTGAAAACAGTGAACCAGAGTTTTGGCTCAGCTTTGCTCATTCTCACGCATCACTCTTCCATGAAACAATTAAGGCGATTGAAGGCGACGACAAGAGTGCAACAGAATCAGCACTAGCTGTGAACAATCTCATTATAAATTAGAAACTCGACGCGATGAAAATTTCATCCCACACATGGTAAAGAGTTTGCTAACTGATTTAGTAGAAAGTGGTGACATCCAAATGGAAAGGTATTTCCAAATAAGTAAAGAATTCTATAATACTTATGTACATTACTTGCAGTCTTGGAACAAGCACAATGAGGACTTGTCACAACTGAGCTGCCTTCTCTTGGATAATGTGCCTGAAAGGAAACATTTTGATAATGCAGTGTAGAACAGATATCTTCAAAGTGTCATGAAGTTGTAAACGTCAATCGTGATGAGCTCTTTGATGAATTTACTTATTTGCGAGGCCATCTGTTGCAAAAAGAATGTGAGTGGTTCAGTAACAAGCCCCTATGTAGAAAATGGAATGAAGTACTCAGGTACTTGAAAGAAAATAATGTACCACATGCTAATGTGAAGAGAATTCTTGAACTTTTTATGTGCTTACCTGGCAACAATGCATCCGTAGAAAGACTATTTTCTCAAATGAACTGCGTCTGACGAAGAGAAATCACGGATTAATGTGAGCACGGTGCAAGCCATGTTAACAGTAAAAACTAACATTAATTTATCGTGTGAAAGCTTCAGTGAAAAACTTGCTTCAAATCATGAGATCTTGAGAAAGATACACTCAAAAAACAAGTACCACGCAGAGGCAACAACCTCTTCAGTAGAAATAAGGTAGGCCCTACTGTAAACATTACTTTAATATTGCAATTGATATCTATATGTTGTTTAATTTTTTTATATTTTTAGCTTTTTTTTTGTTATTGAGAAACAAAACTAGCTATTGTAATTTCATTAAGTGCGTGTATCGCATAAGTACCGTGAATATTAACAAAAATAAAATCAAACAGAAAATAAACACAGTTATTCTGAAATTTAAAGTTATCTTTTCTTTGCATCTACAAAATTTCTTGCGCACACACAGTCACACACCCACCCACACATATTATAAATATATATATAAATATATATACTATATATGTATACACACACACACACACACACACACACACACACATATATATATAATATATATATATATATATATATATATATATATATATATATATCGTATATATATATTATTGTTCGTCCCCGATTTTGTGGGACAGTCTCAGAAATAAGCAAAAAAATCCTCTGCAATGTAAAACATATGACAAATGCCACCGAAAACAATGGGGAAAAAATGGTCACCTACAATTATAGGGAAAAAAAAAACAGGTAAAGTGTGTTACACTCGTAAACGAACAATTAATCTAAAATACTTACAATACTCAGAGCGTATGTTTCAGGAGGTGCGGTGTCAGTTAGCTTGGGCACAAACAAAGCAGTAGACATCTTATATAACAAGTGTTGATCAGCTGGTGTTACGTGTTTATTGCGATGAGGTCACGGGTCAAACTGTGGACGACAGAACGTCTGAACTGTATAGGTTCTAGTACCTGAACTGTATAGGTTCTAATAATTGAACTGTATAGGTTCTCTAGTACCTGAACACTATAGGTTCTAGTACCTGAACTGTATAGGTTCTAATAATTGAACTGTATAGGTTCTCTAGTACATGAACACTATAGGTTCTAGTACCGGAACACTATAGGTTCTAGTACCTGAACAGTATAGGTTCTAGTAAGTGGAACACTATAGTTTCTAGTACCTGAACACTATAGGTTCTAGTACCGGAACACTATAGGTTCTAGTACCTGAACACTATAGGTTCTAGTAAGTGAACACTATAGTTTCTAGTACCTGAACACTATAGGTTCTAGTACCTGAACACTATAGGTTCTAGTACCTGAACTGTGTAGGTTCTAGTACCTGAACACTATAGGTTCTAGTACCTGAACACTATAGGTTCTAGTACCTGAACACTAGGTTCTAGTACCTGAACACTTTCCATTCTAACCACCTCTAATGTAGGGAATCGTGACCATTACTTGTATTTGAACTAACACTCCGCTGACACGTGGCCGTGCGGCTAAAACCACTGTTCCGCTGGCTGAAAAGCTGACGTACGGTGTTCGAAGCCCGCGATAGACAGAAAGGATTTTTTTCTATCGTGGGGGGGGGGGGGGGGGGTGTGAAATAAAAATCCTGAGTTGCACACGTCGTGGCGACTGCTTGACCAAGCCGCCTTTATCCCTCTGGTTCTATCGTTGCCCCCCGATATACACCAGCAATGGTACTATGTGTCGTAAATATAGTTTTTTTAAATTTTTTATTACTCCGCTGACATACTTCCGGTAGCTGTTTTACCATATAAGAACAAATGTAGAACTTCGCCAACTCATCTGTGTAGCGTTTATATAATACACCCCCCCCCCCCCACCTCTTTAAAAAAAAAAAAATATCTATTTCCCATTCTCTTACAACAAGCAATGTTCTAAGACTGCTGGATCTGGAAATGGAAACACACATTTAGGATTGACCCTAAATTGTTTATCTTCAAAAATAAACTTGTTTGTACTGTAACATTTGAAACTTAAATTTAAAAAGCTGGTTTCTTAAAAGTGTGTCTTTGTTGCAATCAATGAGACATTTAATAGAGTACATATTCAACATTACGTACATGAGTTATTCTGTATTAAAATAAAGATACAAATATGTCTATACCTGAAAGCTGGTATTCCGTGGAACAAAGATCTATGATGTGGAACCTGTATTTCTTCCAAGAAAAGTTGCACTGTTCACTTTTACATAGACTTGATGTTTGATTGTTTTTTATAGTAAAGGAAGTTGCCGTAAGAAGTGATAAATGAAATGGTTTTGTGAAGACAAGACGTCTGGTTTACTCCACAGAACGATCTGCTTTCACTGGCCACTGCGACTGGAATATTTCTTGACATATAACAACGGGAATTTGATGACACAGCAAAGATCTACCTGGAGAAAATCGGGAATTTCACTGATTACATCTTGGGGCTAAATGTGGTCTCAATACCCGCGGTGGAAAAACCCTTATTGCTGTAGTGCTAACGGTTACAATAAAGTCAGTTCAATTTCAAATAAAAACGTGATAATTTTTTTTTTCAAACAAGCACAGCTCTTTCGTGCTTCATTCACCATCTGAAAATACAGAATTCCCGATTTGCTGGATTTTTTTCTGCTGTCAGCGATTTTTGTGTGTAAAAAAGTAGGAGTTAATCTGTTTCTCACTTTCTGTTTGAATATCGTCAATGTTGAAGATTAACATTAGTTTTAGACAGCAAAATTACGCGTTTTAACTTGTATTCTATTATCGCAAAGGTGTTACTATTTGTCGTACATTAAACAAATATTCCTTTCTTCCCCCCCCCCCCATACTGGCCACGTCATCCTCACTTGTGTCGATGATCTTTGGGAAACAGAAATATGGCTGCAAATATCACATTCTAAATTACTGTAAGACTTATTTTTTTTATAATTTATTTTGTTATGAGTGTTCAAGCAGCATTGCTCGTAAGTATGTACACAAGCAAGATATGGTACAGGTTGATAAATTAGGTAGACAAGCCAAGAGGATAGATTGAGTGCCCATCATCATTGAGTGCCGTCTGCACATCGAAGGTTGGCTACCATGGAGCGCCATTCCACTTTGTCTCTTGCTTTGATGGTGCAGATTGTCATAGGCTGATTTGTCCATCTTTCGATGTTACTCGTCCATGTTAGTCTTGGTCTGTCTCTGCCTCTATAACCTTGTATTTTCCCTTCCAATATTACTTTTATTAGGCTGTTGTGTCTTTTAACATGAACCAAAAATGTCATTTGACTTGCTCTAATTGTGTTTAGTAGTTCTTTTTTCATTTTTAGTTGTTTTAAAACTTCCTCGTTTGTTTTCTTTTCTTTCCATCCAATTCTACCTATTCTTCTATAAACCCACATTTCAAAGGCATCAATTTTCTCTTCTGTTTTCTGGTCTAATGTCCATGTTTCTGCACCATACAGGAATATTGAGAAGATGTAACATTTTGTTATTCTTGGATTTAGCCATGGTGATATTTGTTTTGATGTTAGTTCTCTCCGTGGCTTTCTTTGGAATGTTACGTGATGAGGCTCCAATCTCTTTCACGGTGGTCTGCCATATTCGTCTTTCGTGTTCTGAATCTGCCTCATGTGTACCACACACACACTTTGCTGTTTTCGCTTTCTGGGCCGTTGATTATTTCTAATTATTCCGCCCCATCCACCGTCACAGACTTTTCACATACGGGTTGAACACACCCGGCCGGCGCCATTGTTGTCGAACCATGTGCTTGCCTATCGAACGGCGAACACACGACACAAAAAAGAATAAATCATATTCCACTTAATATCGGTAAAGTTCACAGTTCATCCACCCGTCAGAAGTATAACATACATCAAATGGGAATAGCAACACATAATTTCACAACTAGACTGTCACGTAAATCATTTAAATATATCATTTGATTGAGTGCTGGAGAATCAGATTCAGATGCTGAAGATGACACATTGGGTGCTGGAGAATCAGATTCAGATGCTGAAGATGACAGATTGAGTGCTGGAGAATCAGATTCAGATGCTGAAGATGACAGATTGAGTGCTGGAGAATCAGATTCAGATGCTGAAGATGACAGATTGAGTGCTGGAGAATCAGATTCAGATGCTGAAGATGACAGACTGAGTGCTGGAGAATCAGATTCACCTGAACACCAGACTAAAGGGTTGACCACGAAAAAGATGAATTGGTGGAATGTTAGAAACACTAGGAGATATAACTGCAGCAGATGTGAACAGAAGAGCAAAAGACCGCAAATTATATCTTCCCTCGACGATAAAAGGCAATGAGGAAGAAAAGAGAAGGAAGAATAAGAAGCACAATAAAAACAACTTGCAAAAACATCTGGAGTAAGACAAGGCTGCGTGTTCTCGCCAATCTTGTTTACCACTTACATTGACATCTGGAGTAAGACAAGGCTGCGTGTTCTCACCAATCTTGTTTACCACTTACATTGACATCTGGAGTAAGACAAGGCTGCGTGTTCCCACCCCACTCCTGCTTACCACTTACATTGACATCTGGAGTAAGACAGGCTGCGTATTCCACCACTCCTGTTTACCACTTACATTGACATCTGGGGTAAGACAAGGCTACGTGTTCTCACCAATCTTGTTTACCACTTACATTGACATCTGGAGTAAGACAAGGCTGCGTGTTCCCACCCACTCCTGTTTACCACTTACATTGACATCTGGGTAAGACAAGGCTGCGTGTTCTCACCAATCTTGTTTACCACTTACATTGACATCTGGAGTAAGACAAGGCTGCGTGTTCCACCACTCCTGTTTACCACTTACATTGACATCTAGGGTAAGACAAGGCTGCGTGTTCCCCCACTCCTGTTTACCACTTACATTGACAAAATATGCACGGATGCCAAATCACAGTGTGAAGATATAAATGAACTACTTTTTTGATGACGACAACGACATAATAGCTTTCGAAGAAACATAATTTCAATGTCGATTGTCCTTGAATAAAAAAAATATGCAAAAAGAATATATGAAAATAAGGCATCATCATCATGTGCCATACCGGTTGGCGTATGCGATCCTGTCCTTCCACAATCTTCTATCTACAGTGCATCGTATCAGTTCTGTTGTTGACTGTTTTCCATGCCATGACACTAAGCTATCCAGTAATTTCTCTCTTTGTCGACCGCGATCTCTCTTTCCTTTTATTTTGCTAGTTGTAACCAAGAATTCCAACTTTCCTCTTCTCATGATGTGCCCGAAAAATGTTGATTGCTTCTTTCTGATGCTTTTTAGGAGCTCTCTTTTTGTAATTAACGTCGTTAGCTGTAGATATTAAGTTGTGTTTTGACATAATTTTACTAGGCAATATAAGAAGGTAGTTTGCCATTCCTTTCCTTCTTGGCAGTGACTGTACTAGTCGGAGATCGCAGCCATTGTCTCTATGCATGAGATCATCTGCTTGCCATCATGGAGTGGGGACCATAACCGGCACTACCTGTCGGCTGCTCCCACAACACCATCCACCACCTGCTCCAATGGCTTCACATGACCGTGATAGGGGAGCTAAACGGGAGCTTCCCCTTGCCCAAGGGTGTCCCGAAGACTAGCGGAGGAAAGAAGACGTCTTACTCCTCCTTTGGTAGGGCAGAACTCTACCCAGCTAACCCTGAAAGTAAGTACCGAAAAAAACAACAGAATTCATATCAATATAAAAACAAGAAGACAATAAACTTTAGTTATAGAACACACATTTATAAAACAGGTAACACACATTTATAAAAAGGTAACACACATTTATAGAACAGGTAAAACACATTTATAAAACAGATAACACACATTTATAAAACAGGTAACACATTATAAAACAGGTAACACACATTTATAAAACAGGTAACATACATTTATAAAACATGTAACACACATTTATAAAAGAGGTAACACACATTTATAAACATGTAACACACATTTATAAAACAGGTAACATACATTAAATATATGAGAGCAACTTTCTCTGAAGATAGTAAAATTCGTATCAGAAATACAAACCAAATATTTGGACGGCTACCCCCTATAATTCAACACAAACCAAATATTGGGACGACTATCCCCTATACTTCAATAGAAACCAAATATTGGGACGGCTATCCCCTATAATTCAACACAAACCAAATATTGGGACGGCTTACCCTATAATTCAACACAAAAGAAATATTGGACGGCTATCCCTATAATTCAACACAAAGACTATATCAAGAAACATCTTATAATAAGTATATTCATTTCCAAGTTGTGCTATGAATGCTAAACATGGTCATTTACGAATAAGCATAAAAGAAAGCTTGTCACTGCAGAGATGAGATTTATGAGAAATGCGCTTGAAGTGACCATAAAAGACAGATTAGGATTATGATTTTATGAGAGAGAAAAGCAGATATTGATCCAATTCTAAGCTAAATACAGAAACAACAAATAAATTGGGCTGTCCAGCTATAAAGAATGCGTGCAATTCCCTACCATACAAAGCATACATTAAAAGGGGAGAAGAGCAAGAGGGAGACCAAGAGTAAGAGAAGGACAGACAACATAAAAAAAACACTACAACATTCTTCCTCTTCTACCTTTTTAGCTCCCAGTGGAGCATAGGTCTTCAACAAACACTTCCAAGTCATTCTGTTTTTTGCCATTCTTTTAAATCATTCTATGTCTACCCCATCATCTTCATCTCTGCTTCTATCTGTCTTCTCCAAGAATTCCTTGGTCTTCCTCTTTGTCTTTTCCCCTGGGGATTCCAAAAAACAGCCTGTTGTGTAATACTCTCAGTTGGCTTCCGTAGTGTGTGTCCTGTCCAGCGCCATCGTCTTCGCTGTATCTCTTTATCCACTGCTATTGACTGGTGCATTTCCATAATTCTTTGTTAGTGATTTTGTCCTGCTACAACATTAAAGGGAATAAATGAAGTTTGGACTTCCGGGAATATGGCACCCTGTTCGCTGGTTTCTTCAGAAGACTCACAGATAAGTGTTGATTTCCAGTGAACTTTTCTGTTTATTTGTTTGTTTTTATTGATATTTTAAGGGATTATGTGATTGAACGCGCTTTCTTTTTGATGTAAATCACTTTGCTTCTTTTGATTCATTGCATTTTGTTACAATTTCCTTATTTAATCACTTATACTCATCCTTGTTGTTGATTGCGCTATTGAACGCGTCAAAAAATGGCGGTTTGTTTTCGCCGGTCTGTCGTCAAGGACGCGTAATTCATTTAATTTGAAAAGGCTCACAGTGTATCCGCGTGCTGCAGAGCTGTTTACTGGAGTTGGCCAGTTTATAACGTGGAAACGGGTTCTGGACCGTGCGACTGAGTAAGTGCACGTGATTCTAGACCATCCACAGCATCGCCATTCAGCAACAAAATCATCTATGACAACCGTAAGTGTATGTATTCAGATGCAGCCCAAACGACAACATCGAAGAAGGAAAACACGACAAAGCAAGCGTGGTGGCATTAAACTATCGAAGTGTGAGAGGCTAGGCCTAAAGTATGTGCGCGTTACTTATTGGAATTGTGGGTCCATAAATCAACGACGGCCCATTCTTGATAAGCTACGGTGCGGAGTCGATATAATGGTTTTACAAGAAACTCTTCTTGGTGACAGGACAGTAAGTACTCCTGGCTTTCATTGTTTTTACAATAGACGACACCTTGGGCAGGCCATCCTTGTGCGCAACAATATGATGGCAGCTGAGGTTGATATATCTGCGTGGGACAATGCAGAATTGCAGGTACATGCGGTTAGGGTGCAGACCCCAGTTCATTTCGTGATTGTAAATGTGTATGCCTGTAATGGGAAGGTGAACACACAACAATGGCAGAATCTCTTCGAGTTCGATAAGAGAACATCATTTTCTGTAGAGACTTTAATGCTAGAGGAAACCAGTGGGGTAACGTCATAACCAACAAGCAGGGAGAAGACCTAGAGAACGCACTGGTGTCGACCGATTTAGTGTGCTTGAATGATGGAAGGGCAAAAAGAATGGCCACTCGAAAAAGGGACTCTGATAGTGTCATAGACCTGGCACTGGTGTCTTCCACCTTCGCACCGGTTTGCAGGTGGAGTGCACTGGGTTTCCACGGAAGTGTTCACTGTCCATGTGTCCTCCTAATTGAGAAATGCAGAAATAGAAGCCAGAAAAGAAAGCTCCACACATTCCACTACGAGAAAACAGACCACGACGTCGTTAGCAAAATCAGACACAGGAAACAGAGCGCCCCTCGTAGGAGGCAAGAGAAATAGACGCAGCCACCCTGGTGGAACGTAGATGTCGAGGAAGCTTGGCGGAGCAAGAGACAAACGGCCAAGACATGGCAGAAAGCCAGAAAGAATGGAAGAAGACAACCTGAGCTCTTGAAGCGTCTGAAAGTAGAGGTCGACCAAAAATGATGCACTTTAAACTATGTGCTAAGCAGGCTAAGGATGCCAAATGGGATGACTTCTGTAAAAAAAAGTGTGCTCAGAAAAATCACTCGCCACATTCTGGCGCCTTCATCAGAGCATGAATGGCACAACACGACACAGAGGCATACCAGCCTTTCAGAGTACAGGCCGGATATGGAACAAATATGATGAGAGCAAAGGGAAGGTCCTGCTTGCCCGCTACATTGAGCAGACGGACCAAGAAATGAGGCTGTAAGAATGAGGATATGGGGATCGCTGTCAAAATTGCGTAAGGATGTAGTGCTGGAAGAAGATCTCACAATCACAACCGATACCATTCGCACGACACTTAAAGGTCACACAACACTGCTCCTGGTCCAGATGGCGTTCGGTACGATGACATAGGCGATTTAGCTGACGACGACTTGACAAAACTGGCCAATGAGTTTAATGCCAGCATTCGGAGTGGCCAGACTAAGGAGGAGTGGCTACACACAGCTACTTACTACCGCTACCGAAACCAAACACGACCATTCTCAGATCAGTGCCAACAGAATCATCACAATGCAGAACACTGCGGGCAAGCTGCTGGAGAAAATAGTTGCCCGTGTCCTCACCTGTCACCTTGAACAGAAACGTGCATTTCCACCCACACTCGGACGTTATAGATATAACAAAGAGACATAGATCAATGCGGCAGTCTTTGTTTATGACGTCTTCGAAGGCTTCCACAGACGAGAGGAGACATGTACTGCTGCTATAGATCTAGAGGATTCATACAAAAGGGTACCATTTGAATATCTCATGCATATGCTCCTCAAACTGGTGGTACTCCCCTTCCAATTAGATGGATCGCCGCGGCACTGTTTCAGAGAAAGGTGATACTCAGATGTGGAAGTTAGTCTTCCGAGCCAACATCCATTTGTCCAGGGCTGCCACAAAGTTCACCATTGTCACCAGTTCTATTTAACGTGTACACAATAACGATCACGGACAACAGCTGGATGGGAGGGGAAGAACTATGACTTTTGCTGATGATATTCTGGTATATCGACAGGGAAGAGACAGACGGGAATCGCCTCCACAATGCAAGACGAACTCGATCGCATTTCTTCCTGGTGTGAGGTTTCAGATGCCTTGGTTAATCATAATAAAGCATCAGTTTTATGGTTCTTCCTTATCAATCTTATCGTAAATACGACCACCCGGTAGTACGAATGGGAGCTGATGAGGTGACCAGGGACAAGTTGATGACATACCTCGCAGTTAAGTTTGATCGCAGCCTGTGTTTTCGAGACCACGTCGACCATGTGATAACAAAATCCTGCAAAGGATTAGCCGTCTTGAAGGCCATGGCAGCTGCCAACATCGAGCAGAGGCTATTTACTCTACTGTTTCAGGGATTAGTCCTCGCACCAATCGAGTATGCCCTGGCAATTCTTACTGTCAGTGCGACTCAAATTGATAGGCTGGAGAAAATGCAAAATGAAGCCATGCGCATTATCTTGGAATGTACACGGGACATTCCCTGTGTAGCAATGAGGTATCTTCTTGACTTTTCAACCATGGATGTCAGAATCAAGATCTGGAGAGCACGAGCATACCTGAAGATTAGTAAAGATAAAGAGCATCCATTGCACCACTGCTCAACACAGGGAAAGGTGCCAGGCTAAAAAGAGGCAAATCATGGTGGGCCGAGCAGAAGATGTCATCAACAGGTCTGTGGGCTTACCAATATCAGCGTTGATGAGGAGTGGATACTGGTACCTACGTCTTTCAAGGGGACTTTCTCGTATATTGTCACACTCGACAGGAAAAGTAGGGAACAGAACCCGGTCGTTGTTAATGCTGAGGTCAACGGTCTCATCTGCGATAACACCGATGAGAAAGATGCAGTCACCTATACAGACGGATCTGTAAGACGACACCAAAGAAGTGTATTGGCATTTACAGCACGCTCGGCAGGCAGAATAGTCAAAGAAAACAGTGGTGCATACGTCATTACCACGAGTAGCATTACAATGGAGGTGATGGCAGTGACCAGGCATTCAAATGGTTAGTCACAAGACTACACCCACGCATGTATACTGAGTGATTCGATGAGCATGATAAAAAAAGTGGAGGCGGGCTCTGTACGCATGCAATGGGTAAAGTTGTTTGCAGAAATCCAAAATACGTAAGGTCACCTTTGTCTATGTCCCTGGACATGCGGGAGTACGGGGAAATGAAAGAGCGGACAGGTTGGCTAGCCGTGCTGTCGTTGAGGACGGGCAACCAATGGATCGGGCGGACATCATCAATGTCCTCCGAGATGTGGGAAGAACACAGGACTTCGACAAACCACGTCACTTCTTCGGATGATGGAAATGGGAGTTAAGATGGGCACAGCCAGAAATGAGAAACTTAGTGGCCGTGTAAGAATACTTATCAACCAACTTAGAACTGGACTCGTCAGTCGCTGGACACTGAGGGAATTGCTGAGTTGGGGATCTGAGCACCTATGGACATGTTCGGAGTGCAATGATAATGACCCGCAAATAACTCAATAACTGAGGAGGGGATCTGGGCACCTATGGACATGTTCGGAGTGCAATGATGATGACCCACAAATAACTCAATAACTGAGGAGGGGATCTGGCACCTATGGACATTTCGGAGTGCAATGATGATGACCACAAATAACTCAATAACTGAGGAGGGGATCTGGGCACCTATGGACATGTTCGGATTGCAATGAAGATGACCCACAAATAACTCAATACTGAGGAGGGGATCTGAGCACCTATGGACATGTTCGGAGTGCAATGATGATGACCCACAAATAACTCAATAACTGAGGAGGGGATCTGAGCACCTATGGACATGTTCGGAGTGCAATGATGATGACCCACAAATAACTCAATAACTGAGGAGGGGATCTGAGCACCTATGGACATGTTCGGAGTGCATGATGATGACCCACAAATAACTCAATAACTGAGGAGGGGATCTGAGCACCTATGGACATGTTCGGAGTGCAATGATGATGACCCACAAATAACTCAATAACTGAGGAGGGGATCTGAGCACCTATGGACATGTTCGGAGTGCAATGATGATGACCCACAAATAACTCAATAACTGAGGAGGGGATCTGAGCACCTATGGACATGTTCGGAGTGCAATGATGATGACCCACAAATAACTCAATAACTGAAAATAAAGTCGCCAAAAAGGGAGAGTACTAACCTTTATTTGTATCCCTCGACACATGAATAGGTATATGAGGAATTGAAGAAAGAAAAGAAATAAGAAGAAAGAAAGAGAAAAAAAAGAAAGAAAGAAAGAATAAAGAAAGAAAGAAAGAAAAAAAGAAGAAAGAAAGAAAGAAAAAGAAAGAAAGAAAGAAAGAAGAAGAAAGAAAGAAAGAAAGAAACCAAAGAAGTACGTGCCTGTAATCATTATCGGGGGAACATTTTCACAAATAAAAGCATTTTGATAGAACGAGAAACTGAAACGATAAAAAAGGAAAGAAGAAATAATAGGAAACTAAAAAGTACATTCTGTAATTTGTATCGGGGAAGCATTTTCATAAACCATAGAACGATCAAAAGAGAAACTGAAACAAAAAGAAAGATAGAAATAAATAGCGTTCATGTAAACAATATCGGGGAAGCGTTTTCACAAACCATAGAATGATCGAAGGAGAAACTGAAACGATAAAAAAAACCAAGAAAGTCAAGGCCGGGGCATGGACTGTGGCCATCAATTAACATTAAAGCATCAAAAGTTGTCTGTAATGTCTGTGCTTGTAATTATCATTATCAAATATGATCCTTTTTAAGGACCGAATTATGAAGATCACAACATGTGAGATGAGACGTTTGAAGGAAAAAACCCACCAAAATAAGACTATACTTCAGAAACATTGTTTTAATAATTCCATTCTGTATTTTTAAAATGTATATAGTGGGGGGGAAAAGGGGGGGGGGGATAATGTGATTTGGTCATTGATTATATTGAATAAGAAAGAGCGTCGATGAGCTTCCACTAAACATTGACAAGAAATCATATTTTAGTGCACAACTGGATCCAACAAACAAGTGATGGATGCACACAAGAAAATTACTTGCATCCCGTATTGTCACAGTCAATCAACGAGGTAGCAGTTCACGATGGAAAAATAAAACGTTCCACAATATACGAGAACAAGACGAGGCGACCGAGGCCCTCATAGTTACTCTGTTGTGTGAAAATGATCAGACTTTGGTTACACAATTTCAGCCAATAATTTTGCTGAGACCATTTCTAACTTTAAAATTCGTTTAGTTAACTCAGCCACAATTTCAGCCAATAATTTTTGCTGAGAACACTTCTAACTTAAAATTCGTTAGTTAACTCAGCCACAATTTCACCAATAATTTTGCTGAGACTACTTCTAACTTTAAACTTCGTTAGTTAACTCAGCCACAATTTCAGCCAATAATTTTGCTGAGACCACTTCTAACTTTAAAATTCGTTAGTTAACTCAGCCACAATTTCAGCCAATAATTTTGCTGAGACCACTTCTAACTTTAAAATTCGTTAGTTAACTCAGCCACAATTTCAGCCAATGTTTCTCAACCAGGAACCATATTGCTCCAAGGGCGCTACCGGATTTTCCGGGAGAGGGGGGGGGGGTATATAAAATTGCGTAATTGTGGGTAGGTGGATGGCACTACATGAGGCGAAGAGGCCACGCTTAGGGTTGCAGATGTCTGCAGATATCACTCTCCGATAACGCGTTGAACTTCCCTCCCACTAAACCGTTTCCCAACCTGTTTTATGCAGCATTTGTATTTATGAACGTCGAAGAAGTATACATTAATTACACTTACAAATGTATCAATAAAGAAAGAAAGCTTTTGCAAGTTCTGTCTCGGTCGCTGTCTTTAATTTCTCAACAATGTAAAAACGTATCGTGACCGTCAGTAACCCTTGATTTGTGAATGTAAAAAAATATATGGTAATATTTTGTAAATAGAAAACATATTGATAACACCTACACTTAAACAATGTAGAAATAACGTTATATACACTTATATTCTGTGTTAATGCCATGTAAAATATACTAACATCAAAACAAATAACACCAGGACTAAAACTAAGAATAGCAA
The DNA here is from genome assembly GCA_032433765.1 of Megaustenia siamemsis. Taxonomy (NCBI): domain Eukaryota; kingdom Metazoa; phylum Mollusca; class Gastropoda; order Stylommatophora; family Ariophantidae; genus Megaustenia; species Megaustenia siamemsis. Next base: position 60,139,152 of record JAVIAB010000125.1, on the reverse strand, counting down.
AATGTTATATCTCTCAACATTATTATATGGTGCGGAAACAAGAAAACAGAACAGAGAATTGAAGCCTTTGAAATGTGGATATATAGAAGAATAGGTAGAATTGGATGGAAGGAAAAGAAAACAAACGATGAAGTCTTAAACAAACTAAACATGAAAAGAGAACTACTAAGCACAATTCAAACAAGACAAATGCGATTTTTGGGCCATGTTAAAAGACACAACAGTCTATTAAAAGTAATCTTGGAGGGAAAATACAAGGTATAAGAGGCAGACCAAGACTAACATGGACGAGTAACATCAAAAGATGGACAAATCAGCCTATGATAATCTGCAACATCAAAGCAAGAGACAGAGCAGAATGGCGCTCCATGGTAGCCAACCTTCGTTGCAGAGATGCCACTCGGGGATGATGATTCTGTGTAACCTTATTTCGTATAATTTAAAGATATATAACACGATCTGTTAAAAACAAAATGTTGAAATAGTTATCTTTTTTTCCACGAAAGGACTGGAAGGGGTGGGAGGAGAGGGGGGGGGGGGTCAGAAAGAGAAAAAGATAATAAGGTCATTAAGGCCGGGGGGGGGGGGGGGATAAAGTTTTGACCATATCATTTTAAAACATTTTTTCATTCTCATCATCAGCTTTACAGCAGCTTCGCATGTGTATGCATCTTGATGTATTTGTATACCTTTACCCCTGTTCTCGGGGGGCCACGGTAGAAGGAAAGTTGAGAGGCATTAAGATGCACCAAGATGCGAAGCTGCTGTAAAGCTGATGATAATAGCAATACTAAAAAAAATGAAGAAAAAGTGGTATGGTGACAGCTTTACGTGGTAATGACGAAACAAAAGTCGACGTTTCAGCTACACTGACATCATCGGGAAAACCCGTAGTCAAATTTGAAAACTCCGATTATTACAAATATGACCTGCCATTAAACTGAACCAAATAAATACGCAATAATGTGAATAAACAATGTATTTATAAAGAAAGATATTCTATACGCAATAACAACATTACATCTAGTTATATATGGGTTCATCTTCACCGATATATGAACAACAAACACGTTTTGTGCAGATATGTATAACACATGATAAGCACTGAGCTGAACTCATCCATAGCTAAATATGTTGTCGATCTCGTTCTTGTATACAGTGCATTTGTGTTTTCTATTAGCACCTCGACCTTGACTATACAGTACAGAGTGATTTTCTTTCAATAGCAAACAAAATACAGAATAAACTATTCTTAAATCATGTATCTTATCCAATTTGCTGGGGTCTGTCCAGGGTGAGCAACCGTCAGACATTGGCCGGACATGTCAAGCATCCTTTTACTCTGTGTCTGGCAGTCACTTTAATATTCTTGGAAAAAGTCAGGTTTTTTAATACTTATTTTCTTCCATTTATCTTCTACGTTAAACAATGTCATATTTTTTCTCTGAGACTGCCTCAGACTATGCTATTACATACATCAGAGCTCGTAGGGTAGTCCCTAGACTACATACTTGATTTCCACCCCAGCTGTCGATATTGCCAGTCTGTTTAATATGAGGTGAATGTATTATTTCATAATCATGATTCACTTTTCACTGTCAAGTGATGCGACTGTCAATTTCAACTGCAGCTATAAGAGTTTCTTTGGTCATTCACTGAGTATGTCAACACTGACTTCTAACTTTAGTAGAATTATAACAGAAATGTAATTTTTTGACAAATCGAAACAAATATATCAGCATTTACGAATGGCAATAAAGATTTAAGACGAAGTGTAATGTTGTTTCGTGGCAGTTGTAATTATTACGTTGCTGTTGTTAATGATAGCGCCAGCAGTTGTGACCGACATACGCAGTGAAAAACATAGGACAACAATTCAGAACAGCTCTTCATCAACAACATGCAACAACCATATTTCTCCCAGTCATATAGTCTGAACTAGACAATTACAAACATTGGAGGCCAGCGGTAGCATTTCATACCGTTTCTATCTCCAGTCACCTACTGACCTATAGATTGTACACTGAGATTAATCAAGCTCTCTATGGTTTTGTTTTGATCTTCCAAGCAGCAGCTGAATGTAACAAATTGAATGAATGACAGTGGATAGAAGAAAGAAATCGCGCGATGACTGAGTCACTCGAAGGAGTTGAGAGTTGTCTGCAAAAAGCATATCTTGTGAGTCTGTATTTTCATGTACACAATAATAGGACAAGCAATAATGGCATGAATACTTCTGGTGTCCACTCTTAATTTTACAACCAAGTGCTCCCTTTGATCAATTTAAAGAAATATCACATCAATGTTCAAATATTAGCCAGGGTCTGTCGCGAGGTTTAAGCAGGGACTCTGGGTAAACAAAATACGGGTTTGATGTTACCTGTGCAATCACTGCGCAGTGTACAGGTCAAAGTTTTCATTCGCAATCACTCCCTCTTCACACCCCCCCCCCCCCACCAAAAACGACAGAAAATAAACATTTTGCTGTAAATTATGGCGAAAAAAATTTATGATAAAATTATTGGAAAACAGGAAGGAAACAGCTTGTTGACAACGGTTTTTTTTTCTTCAGATAACAGAAAATATGAATACCACCCGTTAAAAAGACCGCAACGGACGCGATTGAGACGATATATGGTTGGTGGACTTGGGTTTCCCACTTTCTGAAGAGGCTTTTTTTCGGAAATGAACACGTAATCTGTACTCTGGGAAGGTGTTAGTTATGCAGCCTATATTCATCTCTGCCTCCCCCCTCCAAAAACGGGATAGCGCATTGAAAGATTTTGTTTTTAACTAGTAGTCAGCTTAATACAATTGGACGTGACGTAAAGTGCTATTTGACCAGCCCCAATCTAAGCGGATGTTGACTCGACTTGATTTGAATCCTCAAGTACGACTAATGTTGAAAAACCCGATTATCACCACGTCAGGCTGATTCAGTCTGCGTCTCAGTTTCAACTTATATTTTCCCGATTGCGTGGTTTAGTAATACAAAGAAAAAAACCGCTGAGTTATCTTGGTCTCTAGTAACATAATCGAGAAATAAATCATGAAATGTCTTTATGGTGCTGGCGGTCATAACATTGAGGCAGTCCACAAATAAGTTCGCGTTTTTATTTGTGAATGTTTAGATATCATTCAATAATAGTATATCCCAGATGGCTGCACACATTACTGTCAACATATCGTGGTTTGATCTTAGCTACAACATATCGTGGTCTGATCACAGCTACAACATATCGTGGTTTGATCTTAGCTACAACATATCGTGGTCTGATCACAGCTACAACATATCGTGGTCTGATCACAGCTACAAGTTATAACCTTTTTCTCCTGACGGCTTCACATCCTCTCACCATGTTCACTATTTTGACTCATTTTCGTGCCCTTGACATAAGTTGATAGTCATCATTTGTGTGCCCCTTTTTCCCATACCATCACCTTTTATAGAACTTGTTAACATGTAGTCTCAAACCTCAGTTATGCTGAAGTTCTTGGAAAATCAACCATCAAAAGGTGTACTCTTCATCATCTGTTAACAAAGACTGGGCACCATTGAGACTGTCGTGATGCAGCAAGCTGGTAACTATGACTCCTCTTCCTTTTATCTTGTGACAAGAGCGAGCTAACACATGTAATCATATCTTTTCACGATCTCCACCTGTTGTGCTATGCCAAATCCACTGATGACCGGCATACAACAATAACATGTTATACGATAACAATTTTGATGTTTTTTTTCCTTTTAAAGACATGTTAGGGTTAACCCCGGGGCGCCATGATGTCGCTGGCTAATTCATGTCAAAAAGTACATCCAGAGCTATTCTGAGACACAACTAAAGTAGGCATCGTTCTATGGAACTCAAGTGGCCGGTACCAATATTATATAGGGGTATATTATATACCCCTTCCTCTTTTTTCTTGTTTAAGGTCTCCCTTTAGTTTGCTCGTGACCGGTATGCTTTCCAGTTCTTTGTATTTTCTGCATGTTTACCGGAAGCCATATTAACCTCGACATTTAGAAACTGTTATTGTCTGACTGCTCCAAAAAAAAAAAAAAAAAAAAAAACTCAACATTTTGTAAGAAACCATATCTTTGGTCCTGTAGTGTTCCTTTCATCTCTTTACGTAATGTTCATGTAAGGGCCCGCTCTATATATCTCATTGATGCACATTCTCATTTCCTTAGATTTATAGTACATGTTTTATATTACTTCAGTGCCTCTGTTTATTCTGCACTTGCATCGACACTCTGCTACTTTTATTGTGCTCAACTATTTAACTCTCTATATCTGTATGGTCCACTCTGGCTTTGTAGAAAACAATATTACTGCAAGCTGCTTTATTTTGAACTGAATAATTATCTATTTGAAATGACCCTCATGAAAGTAATCCAATATTTAAAAAAAAATTATTTCGTTTGTTGAAGATTGTCCTTACTTCTCGTTCACATGAATAGATTGTTTTAGTCTAATTGTAAACCTTGTTCCTATACCAATCATGTCGATGCTCAGATGTCGAAGACTAAGATGGCTGGGACACGTCCAGTGAATAGAAGAAAAGCGCATCCCCAGGCAAATACTATATGGCGAACTAATACACGGAAAAAGACAAATCGGCAGACCTAAACTACGATATAGAGATATCTGTTTTCTCTGAATGACTTCTTCATATGTAAATATGACTGGGAACATCTGGCAAGTGATCGCACATCATGGAGAGCATGTATAAGGAGCGATATAACATCATTTGAGACTGTGCTATGGCAAAACTTAGAAGAGAAAAGACTCATGAAAAAGGATGTAAAACCCTGTGGACCTGACTTGCTCATTCTGTGACCGCTTGTGTTTGTCTCAAACATTGATAGAATTAACCACGAGAGAAGCTGTTCGACAAAAATAAAACCTCAAAACAATGCACAATAGCCTCTACTAGACCGTCTGTCAAGACGAAAAAGGCCATATATATTCCTATATTATAGTGCACTTACCCGTTACTAATCGAACAATCTTTCGTTGCTGCTACACTTCATCCATACTCACTTTTCAGTTACACGCATTCGCCTTCTGTTATGTAAGTAGGGAACAGTCATATAAATGCAGTGCTGCGGTAAAGCTGATAGAAGGAGCAAGTAGTGGGGAGCAACTCGTACGGGCGATCAGACGTTGTTATAACTTCAACATCCGCTCATTTTTACTCGAAGTAGTTTTCCTGTCGAGTAAAATTACCCCTGAGACTGTTTTGTGTGGATAATTGAACCAATGCGTCACAACATTGACCAAGAGCACTACACAACCGCTTAACATGCTCGGACTAAAAACAAGTGCCGCACCGCAATAAGATGACACTGTACATTCACTATCAAGGAATATAAACATGGGTATTGCGATAGTTCAGTCAATGGTTAGTGAACTGGAGAACTAAGTACAAGAGGTACGATCCCGAGCGACCATCCCTAGGATTACAGCCTTAAATGGGTTCCAAGATTTTTCAGGGAAAGTAGGGTGGCCTGACGTGATATCGGCCACACAATGTGCTGTCAGTCATTGCAATGTACTGTCAGTCATTACAAAATATGGGCACTAAAGTCATGTTCCTCTCATGCAGGGTATACTCCTTGTATAGTCCACTTTGAAGTACTAGCAATAGCATGGCTTAGGTAGTTAGAAAAATGGCTTCTCAAACCAAATGTACTGGGTTCGCTTCTTCTGTGAATGAATTATTTCACTTGTCAAATTTAAGAAAAATCGCCACGGGAGATATGCAGGGCGTGCTTTAATATTATCACTTGGGCTATTTATAATATTTGGTATAAAGTGACGTTTTCAAACACACCGCCAAGGTAATATTAAGAATTATATTAATGACGTCATCAGTCTAGTTGTATTTATCATCATTAGTCTCATAGCTTTGGCGGTCATTAGGGCGCTCTCAATGACGAACTTCACAATTGTCCAACCTTCATGAGCCGTCCCCATGGTGGGACGAAAATTAATCCTGTCCACTCTTTGATATTGTCTTCCCATTGCTTTCTGAGATGTGACGAAAGTTAATCCTGTCCCATTGTCTTCCCATTGCTTTCTGAGATGTGACGAAAGTTAATCCTGTCCCATTGTCTTCCCATTGCTTTCTGAGATGTGACGAAAGTTAATCCTGTCCCATTGTCTTCCCATCACTTTCTCTGTAAGTCACCAATCTCTCTATGTGACGACATCATCATCAAGTACTGTGCTGCTGGTGATAATGCCTACTACACAACAACCATCTCCACATCATCATCAAGTACTGTGCTGCTGGTGATAATGCCTACTACACAACAACCAGTCTCCACATCATCATCAAGTACTGTGCTGCTGGTGATAATGCCTACTACACAACAACCAGTCTCCACATCATCATCAAGTACTGTGCTGCTGGTGATAATGCCTACTACACAACAACCAGTCTCCACATCATCATCAAGTACTGTGCTGCTGGTGATAATGCCTACTACACAACAACCAGTCTCCACATCATCATCGAGGAGCGTGTCTTAGCAAAACATTGCCAGCCCGTCTGAAAGATTCTGTTTTCTAACCACATCTCCTCTGTCTCTAACCACATCTCCTGTCTCTAACCACACCTCCCACTTCCATTATAGTTCTCTCCACCCCTGTGTTTTGTAACGTGGCCATAGTATGTATCACAACAGTGTTGATCGATTCTATTGTTGATTTTAAAGCAAGCTATTTCCCCTCTATCTCTTATTCCCTCATTATGTCACAATGTATTCTAGTAATTCCCTTTCATTACATGGCCACAAATGACGTTTTCTTACTTTCATTCTCAAATATGTGTAGTGCAATCTCTTGTATTATTTGGAATGCTGCCTTTGCCTGAGACATTATGCACTCTGTGTACATTCTAAAGTTAAAATCATTCCCAGCTATTTGAATTCATTGACCTGCTTTAATATCGTTTCATGTACTTTGAGAAAGCATTTAGTAGAAGCGTTTTGCTTTGTTGTGCTGTGACCAGTATAGCTGTCCTTTTGTTGTTGAGAATTTTCAAATAAAAAGTGGAAAACAAGATCAAAGTAGAAATGAGTGATGAACAATATGGATTTATTGAAAGCAAAGATATGAACAATGAACACCAGCAACACAATAAGACAAGACCAAAGCAGTACATTTGTGGTGTTGACAGCATCACTGGAGAGTTTCCAGTAATAAACTCTTACAAGACCATGCATGCCAGAACAAGATACAAGCATACAATAGAAGACACAACTAACATTACAGTGAAAGGCTAGAACTGGCACACCAAAGACAATTACCTGTTTTGTATGTGTTAGGATCATCATCACTGCACACGGATGAATCCATAGGTGCTCTGATACCCCCCTTGAGTAAATACGATGAGAACTCTGACCCGTATGCACAAACTCTGTAGCAGGGCTTGGGGTCCACAGACAATGACTTGTACAAAACAAATGCAAATAAAGAAGCAAACATTTTTATTTTGCTCAATTATTTTTATTTTCAACAGAGATATTTGGTAACTACGAAAAGAAGTCCTGATGAGGCATTCTGGTATGACTTCTAATATTGAGTTTAAAATGATCAAGGTGGAAAAAAAAAAAAAATTATAATGATTTGAATACAATTATGTACAACAAGAAACAACATGTCAGTGTCAAGAAGATTCGTGCAGATGCTATCCTGCGTGACCACGAAGAAATGATATACAAACATATTCCATATAGACAAATTTAAAAAAAAAAAGATATATTTACTGCATTTTCCCATTATTGGGGCCTGTTGGGGGACTTATAGGGCTGTAGAATAAAGGTCCAGTGTAGTCAAAGTGAGGTGTTGTGTCTGAATTTTTATTTAACCCCTGATAGAGAAAACTTTTGACCCTACCAATATTCGAACCCGCCTTTTCCTGTTTTGAGCCTGATAAATGATCAATCTGGCCACCAGCACCCCTGGAAGAATAAAAGGTGAGAACTATTATTTTGTTTGCTCAATTATTCCTCATCTCTTACTTTCTTTATTAAAAAAAATATTTTATAGACTTTTATTTTACTTTAACAGAATAAACAGGCACATTACATAAATTAACAATTTAATTGGGATGTGTATATGTCCAGAACAAAAAGCAGAGATGAATAACAGGCTAAAGCAAAGGAAATGAATGAATTAAAACTTTTAGGTTTCAACTGGAGCAGGTTGATCGTTACTGCTCAAACAAAAATTAATACCCGTCACAATTTAAATATTATTGGCCACTTATCGGAAATTACCGAAGAAGCCCTCAATGGTGCTACAGTGTTAATGTGCTGTGCTGACATTTACCTGTGTGATGAGGAAAACTCTGAAGTGTTAATGGTCACTAAATGAGTACAATTATAATAGTTTGATACACAATTCTCCCTCCCATATAATAAGTAAATATGAAACATAATTAAGATAAAATATATAGTTATAAATATATAACATTTAAAAACAACAATTTATCCGGGTGTTGCACAAGGTGGAGTTTTTTTTTAAGAAACTGGAATCAGGCTAGGCATATGTGGGATGGGGTGGCTGAGAGGATGGATAAAGAGTGTATAAACAGAGAGCTAAAAACTATCACTTTGTATCCTTTTTATAAATTATTTTTTTTCTTTCGTTAGCCAGCTTTTACCTCTGGCCAAGTCCCTAGAGACTAGGAACTGAATTTTGCGTGTTAATCCATTTTTTCCCTGGCAGCCATGTGCACTGGGGTCCCTCGCTGCACAGGCTGACTCTGACTTTGGAGGTACTCATATTTATTCCGTCCATGAGTAATTGACGTTTCAAGCCGGGCCTCACAGCTGAGACCAGGGGTGGTTGCTGCAGAGATAAATCATAACTAAAAATCCCATCCCAACCGTGCAGCTTGGGATTTGAACCCACAACCTCTCTGTCTCGAGGGGGTGTCTTGCCTCGAGACCAACCAGTCCCCCAATTTGTATCTTTAGAAAAGCACTGCTAATCCGTGTTTGTCCTGGGTGCTGTTGGTAAAAGGAATATTACCTCACGAAGAGGTGCTGTTGGTCATGGAAAAATATGGTCACTAACACTATATGCGTTTAACATATGGTAACTAACACTATATGCGTTTAACAAATCACACTATATCGTAACAATATGGTAACTAACACTATATGCGTTTAACAAATCACAGAGTCAACTTTTACTTCACTCAAATGTAAAAAAAATTAAGCCATAAATGCTCGTACAATCCCGCGAACTGGATTTCTGCACACTGGGCAGTCTTTTAGTGCAGCCGCACAGTCTGTACAAGAAACAAGATGTCCACAGGGAAGAAAAACAACTGCTACCTCCTTGTCCATACAAATTTTGCAGACTGTTTGCTGACGTAGCTGGTTGTTCTGTTCTTTCAGTTGGTTCATGACCACTGCAGAAAAGTGATGTTAACAGAATATGAAATGACATCAGAGAAAAATACACACAAATAATTCATTTTATTTAAAAAAAAGAAAGCTGTGTGCTTTGACACCACTTCTCTAAAATAGCACTGGAGATTTCATCAATACCTGGAACCAAATCTTTACTAACTAATATAAAAATATATGACGCATAATGGTACTTTTCATTAGCAGACAATGAGCACTAAATATGTGATGCCTTATATAAACCTTGACTAATGTGTGCTATGACTTAACAGTTAATGGGCGTGACACTTAGTGAGGTTAAACATTGGATGAGACAATATGTGCTTATCAAAAGCTGGTGTATGTGCACCGAATTCTAGAGGGGGATTATGTTAAACAGCAATTATGTAATTGTTTCAGTGTTTCTAATAAATACTTTGTAAATAAAAATTATGAATTTCCGTTGAACATACTATATATTTAATTTTTAAAAATAGAAAACATTGACTTACTTTCATCTTTAGACACGTCGGTACTATTTCTTATAGCTTGGGAGCCAGCAGAAATGTCTTTTTGAGACCTTGGCTTCCCATCCTGCTGCAACTTCTCAAACAGTTTGTCTGCTGACAACACGCCGACTACAGAATAAAAACGTTGACATTTTTTTAACACCATAAAAAATATGTAACCATCACTGGTTGTAATATTTGAGTTATTGAGTTACTTGCAGGTCACCATTATTGCACTCCAAACATGTCCATTGGTGCTCAGATCCCCTTCTCAGCAAGCCCACAGTGTCCAGCGACTGATGACTCCAGTTCTGTCTTGGTTAATAAGTCTTCTTATACGTCACTAAGTTTTGCGTTTCTGGCTGTGCCCATCTAAACTACCATCTCTTTACTGGTTGTAGTTGTTGTTGGATACTAGCAATCTCAACATATTCAGTACATATACATTCAGTGTTCTTGCAAGAAACATGCTTGCTTTTTCTTCCTGTGCGAGTCCACCTATTCTCTGGCAAGTATATACTCTCTGAGATCTCCAGATCTATCACTAGCAAGCTCTTGTCAGTTATAATCTCACAGCAACTCCCATATTACATTTACAGAGATTTGTTATAGATGGGGTCTTCCTTTTGTTCCTTTGTTAAATGCTGTCTCTCTCAATATAGGAAATCCGTGGGGACCCCCCCCCCCCCATTCATCCTGCACTCAGCAAAGATGATCTAGTCAGACAACATTACCGGTGGATAGTAAACATATTTTGTTGCCTTTGCATTTTAATGTTTGACAATAGATCTGTTCAGGACATAACTGTGTACAAATCTTAGACAACATTTGTGAAATGCATTCATATATCTAGTTACCAGATGTAAAGTTCCGGATTTAAAAAATAAAATATTGTGTAACTTTGCCTACAGGATATGAATTGTTGCTAATTGTGAATGTCAAGCTTCCTATATTTTAAAAATGTATAAACTGACATTCTTGAATTAAAGCCTCCAAATTCAAAGTAACGATAACCAGTAATGACTTACAAGTTTCTTTGACAAAGTTAGCAGCCTCAAACACATCCTTTTCACCATAGCCCATGTCTAAAACTGTTATCACTGCAGGGTCTCGTTTCAATGGCATATTCTTAGTGTCTGAAAATACAATTAATTAACTTTAATATCTTAGTAATTTATGTTCAGCAAGCAAATTTATGTGCAGTTTTGTAGGCTGATGTTCATTACAATAGCTGATTATATATATATATATTATACTGATAATAACTACTGGTTGATAATGACAAATTACTCTATTTCTAAGATAGTAAACAGACCTACTTGATTGTATAAATGATTCATAGGAGTGTGTTTAGTTTTTAAGCTTGTAAATCACTACATTAAGTAAATATGCACATGTTAGCTATGTAAACAAGCTTTCTATTTAAAAAAAATAATTTCAGAGCATTGACAGAATCTTAAACTTAGTACAGCATGCTTGGTGTACAAAAGTTCATCTGCAAATAGAAGTGGCATCAGAGATAGTTCAGGATTGACATCAGAATGATTGCTCTTTAAAACCTCTACCTTAGTTTCATGCAGTCGTGATATCAAATACGGAATTCCCTCCTGCGAAGTCTGATGGGAATTTTTGTCTAGTCCACACGACGTTAATCTTTTATATTAACATTTTGAATCTAGATTTGTTTTACAGCCTTACAGTTTACTCATTTCTGCGAATAAAAGTGAAAGTAGTAATTTTTTTTCAGCTCTTCAATTTTCTGAAATTTGTGTCTTGAGTAGGTTTTTGTACTCGCGGTGTTAGGGTGTTCATAAGTGATATTAATAATATATTACGATCTACTTAATTGCTGTTGATTACAACATTTAATCTCTCATATTAACATTCAGAATCTGTATTTGTTTATACAACTTACAGTTTAATAATTTCAGTGAGTAAAAGTGAAAGTCATAATTTTTTTGGTTTCAATTTCGTCAAATTTGCATTCAAAGTTGAGATATATTTTTGTGCTCCTGGTGTCTGTAAAATTGAAAGTCATAACATATATAGCAGGATGTTGGAAAATCTAATATAAGATGTGTAGATAGCAGTCTTGAATGTAGGTTAAAACACCAATATTTTTGTCAGGAGATGCGGCTCATTTGCATCATATAAGGGCCTAATTTGTGTCAACGTGACAGTTCATTTCAGCAAAAGAATGTGCCCTGAACAGGCATGCATAAGACAGTCAACTAGAATGAACAATCCACTTCAGACTCACAGAAAAACACAAGATGTAGAGAACTAACACACATACACAAACAAATAACTTACCTAATTGAAAAGATGCAGCTGAACTGCCAATTTTTCGCGTCACCATCTCAAAGGTGATCTGGATCCAAGAAAATCAATTTCAAATTTAAATATCCAACAAATAGCAAATAACCTTCATGAAGTTAAGACATAAAAAATATAAAGTTTTGGAATTTAAAAATAAGAAAGTAAAACTTCTCTGCACAGAAGAATATATTTTGTTAAATGTTGATGATGTGTTATTCTCAGCTAATCAATGCTACAATCATGAAGAAAAGACTACATTTAATTATTTTCCATCAATGGTGAATAGTTGATGTTCAATTTAGACTTTGAACAATAACAATGGATACATTCCTCAACAACAATGTATTATTGTTGTATCATATGAATAAAAGTTCCCAGTATTTGACAGTTCTAACACATTGTTTCAGATCAATCATTTTGTTTCTGGACAATAAAATAAGTTAGATATGTCAGCTTTGTGGATAAGACAAATTAAAGAAACAAATGATTAAACCCAAAGGGTCTTCAATAGGAAAAAAACACAAACAGTAGTTTAGCCTCTTTGTGTTGCATGGCACCACACATTTATCATACATTAATTATCTACCAGCTGTGATGACGCTCTTCATAGTTTACATGTTATATAGTCTCAGAAGTATCTTTTGTTTACTAATAATGTACTGTCTGAAGAACAGTTGTTGCTTTAATCTCTTAATCTGTGCTGTGGCTACTGACCTGGTCATGGTCCCTGTTGAGATCCTGGACAGCATCAACAAATTGCTGCCCCATGGCCTGCCTGATGAATGCACATTTTGGGAACCACCGAGCATGTTCTACCCAAACATTGTCATTGTCCTCCCAGTTCCTGAGCCCACCTCCACAGTAGAAACAACGAGCACAGTCTCCATACCTGAAGTGAAAGTTTCAACTATTTTTAAATGGGTTGATCATTAATCAGTTATGGTGTTACTTTACAAAACCAAAAACAAATATTTCAAATTCAACATAAGAGATATCTGATTTTTACAACAAACGAGAGGTAAAGGCATGGAGGTCCATATGTAAATTTGATTAAAACACACATGAAATAACAACAACATAACAAGAAACAAATATAATTTATTAAATATTATTTTCTCTCACCACAAAGAAAATGAAATGTGAGTTTATGAGAGAAAAAAAACAAAAATACATTACCTGCATAGTAAAATCCAGAATCTGCTAAATCTTCCTTCTTAATGTGGTGGTCTCTAGGCCAAGGATCAAATGATTCAAACCGTTTAGCCCTCACTGCATATTCAAATCTCTTGGGTCGTTCAGTGATGATGCCTAGCTCTGCATAAGTAGGGCCCCTCCCTTGAGGTCTGGCAGTATTCTGAGCTTCACCTGTAGTTGTCTGAGGCGTGCTACCTTGTCCTTGTGGTTGGCTGGTGCCCTGGCTAATATTTGATGATGTTGAGTTGCTGGTAGCTGTTGATACTGGTGTTGTAGATGGGTTTTGTTGACTTGAGCTATTAACCTCATTGACTTGAGAAGATGATGAAGAAACAGGTGTTAATGGTACAGCCTGCTGCTGGACATGTGAAGCATGCACTGCTGTTCCTGTTGATCTGTTCCTGTTGATCTATTGCTCTGATTCTCCTGTGCTCCACCTGCCTGGTTTATACTTGAAGACACTGCATTAAGTGAAGAGGTAGTGGCAGTGTTAGAGGTCAATGCACTTGCTTGAACATCTGTAGTTGGGGGCTGAGGAGATCTGGATGCCAGCTGTGCAGACTGACCAAAAGATGAACTAGAGGCATTCACTCTCATGACAGTTTGATCAGCCATCTGAACAGGTTTAGCAACATGTGCAGACACAGTGCTTCCAGCAGCATGTGCAGACAAACTTGGTCTCTGATGATCGGCGAATTGTCCAGTTACAGTATCTGAATCAGTTTCTATTACATCTCTTTCTATTACTTGTCCAGCTTTTACCCTTTTAGCTTCAGTAGCAACATGTGCAGACACAGTGCTTCCAGCAGCATGTGCAGACAAACCTGGTCTCTGATGATCGGCGAATTGTCCAGTTACAGTAGCTGAATCAGTTTCTATTCCATCTCTTTCTATTACTTGTCCAGCTTTTACCCTTTTAGCTTCAGTTGTTAATGTTACTTCAGAGTTTTTGAGTTGGTGAAACAGACTTAGTCCACATTCTGGCATCGTCATTGGAACATTGTTACAGTCTACTCCAGTAACCATTGAGCAATCTGGAGACAAATCTCTGTGGACTACTGAGATAATATCTGATGTTCGCCAGTGCTGTTTTACTACCATACAGAAGTGACAGATTACTTTATCATCGTTTCCTTTACCTGAACCAATGTACGCAAACCCAGCTTCAGCTAGTAAAATGGCTGACTTGTTAGTGCCATGAGGATACTGCGAGAATGTGTGCAGTCTCCATTTCTCTTCATTCAACCAGCTCCACGGAATGTCAATAATAGCCTGTGGATACCATTTTGAATTTGTTTCCATATAGACCAAAATATTTGTTTTTATTTTAAAATGTTTTTGTGATAACAACAGTTTCATTAGCTCTACTTCTTTGTGACTACCACTTTTGTCTACTGCCTTCATTTGTTTCGCTTTATAACTACTTTCTACGCTATCTTTAAAGTCAAAAAACTCATTACAACCATCTTGTATTTCTTTCAAAATTGACTAATATTTTCTTCATTGACTAGAGGTTTTATTGGTGACTTACACTGTGAATCATTTGTTAAAGCTAAATGGTTTAAGCTTGTAGATTTGACATCATACTTTTCTTGATACAAACTGAACCAAATTAACATCATTCCTTTTATAATGTTAGCTAAAGATTTCTTGTCAGTGAGGATAATGTGAATAAACTCAACTTCTTCTTGTTGTTTCTCTTCAACTTTACAATAATCTTGACAACAATTATCCTCAACTAGATCATCTTCATCCCTGAAATGTACATTCATGTTATTATCATACTTATAACCATCAAAGTGCAGCTTATTCACAGCTACAGTTTCCCCTAAACAATTTCCGTTTACAGCTACAATTGTACCATGTTTCTGCAATCTATCATCGATATTCAGCTCCAATACTTTCTCAGGTATTACATAAAAGAATCTTGTCTGATCACCACTGCTGCTACAAGGATTAGTCGAAAAGTCTGTATTCTTGCCATACTTTGAGGTTTCTAAAGCTTTACCTTTGCATTGTAACTGTTTGTTGAAACATTCAAATTTTAAACGTTCAGATTTCCTACGTGTTTGATTGCTTTCAGACAGCTTTTCCTTCCCAGGAATTCGGCATCTGATATTTCTCATGTGTGATAAACTCCTATTTCTTTCTTCAGAATCAGGCATCCTTGTTGTTTCTTGATTTAACCACTTATTACAGCTTAAAGAACCTAGAGAAAAAAAAAAAAACCAAATAGTGCTTACAATATACATGGAGTTGGGATAACAAAGGTCATATAAATGCAAGTATTTAAATCTTCAATGAGAGCTGGTTGATATATGAAATTAAGTGTCAATGCCATATCACACATGACATGTTTTATAGATATATATGTGCATATGCTCTAAACTGTTGTTCTGCTTAAAAAGAAAATGTAGTAACTGGGCATAGGTTTCATGATTCAAACCTCAAACCTCACTGGCTTGTTTCTTGATGACTCATTCAACTAACTCAGCTATAAAATCACCAGCAGCCAAAACTTTTTGTGTATCCTGCAGATTATCAATAAAACCTGTCCACTATGATTCCGGATGGACTGAAGTCCACTCTTCAGGATGTCTCCCATCTAGTGCCACTCTTTAAGATGCTTCATGTTTGGTGTAACTCTAAAAGATGCTTCACGTTTGGTGTAACTCTAAAAGATGCTTCATGTTTGGTGTAACTCTAAAAGATGCTTCATGTTTGGTGTAACTCTAAAAGATGTCTTGCTTCTGGTACCATGCTTGTCTCCACCAGTTAGTTTGTCCTGATCAGTTTCTCTTTCATCCAAAGTTCACTGTTTAGCTGTTCTTGTAATGATTTTTTTGGACCTATTCTGATTGAAATATCAAGTGAAATAATATGACATATAATCTTTAATTAAAAGAAAAACTAAACATACATGATATTAATATATATAATTTCCTTCATCTTGATCCTTCCAGCGCTGCTAGACATCGGGGTTGCAGAATTGTTCGCCATACATCTTCTCTACTCTTGGCGAGATGTTCAGTTTTATCTAATAAGCCTATGCCTAGTAAGTTTGCTTCACTTGTAAGTGTTATTTTTGTGTCTCTATTTCTTCTTTTTTTTATCTGTTTTCTGATATTTCCCATAGAAGAGCCTGTTTCAAAATTTTGTTGTTCTTGTGTCTTCTCAGCACATGTCCAACATATGTCCATCTTCTCTTCCTAATTGTAGATGAAATCGTTGGTTGCATGGCCATTTCACTTATCCCATAGTTTTGAATTCATTCCATTGTACTCAGAGTATTCTTCTTAGGCATTTGTCTTCAAAGTGTTTAAATATTAATATGCTTGCTTGATTGCTTACGTTCGCCCGATGACTAAAGTATTCTAGAGTATTCGTAGACTGTAGAATTCCTCTTCATCATCCACCTTAAAAGAACGTTAAGTGGATGTGTCTGCGTTGTGTTGTGGTTTGCAGTATAACTGTTATATTTGCATCTTTCGGCCCAACACATCCGACTTCAGCATGACCTTTTTTGAGTACTGGGTTGTCTTCCCTCTTCAAACCCTGCTTGCTTGGCCAGACTAGACAGGTTAGTCTGTCTGTTACTGGAGGCACCACGGAGAGGTGGAGCAGGGTCTGGATGGTTCTGGTTCACCGATCCTGGCGTAAGCCATCAGCTGTGGGTCGCTCACAACTTCCAGCTCTGGTGCTGGGAGGCGAACGCGCGCCTTCGCCTGCAAATATTAATATAGAATAGATTATCAAGGAAAATCATCATGATCATCACATAACAATACCCGTACCGGCCGTACCGTAGTACTGAACTGAGCCGTTACCCGTACACTGTGGTGCTACAGTGCATTATAGTTTACCGTACTTCTGGTAGAGGGGGAAATAAAAATATTCATCAACTTTGGCACATTAACAACGGCTTTACGGCAACGTGCTTTGCGTCTTCATAATACGTGACAAACAAATAGTTCGTTATTGACATATTGAATTGTATTTACAATGGTCCATATTGCTGATTGCCAATTTTATCATGGCCAATGATATTCAGATATTGATTGAATATTATTATTTATTATAATAATATTATATAATATTACGCCCCCCCCCCCTTTTCAACGTTTCCACTCAATTGTCGTCACAACTAAACTAATAGTAATAATCAGTTAAATCAGAACCTGAGTTGAGGCTTGAGACTGGGTCTTCAGTCTAGTCTCAGACTGAGAAATGCGAAGAATGTTATTCGTTAATAATATATTATTATAATCAATAATAATTATAATACATAATAATTTCAATAATATACACATATTTATATCACTTACTGTTATATTTAGAATATCAACAACGAAACTGTGTATAACACAAGACAATATATGCACAAATGTTAACAGCAAAAATGCACTAAAGTTGTGTAAAGCTAGATGCAGGACAAGTGGCAGGACGACACTCTACACAACAAGACCGCCATAGCTCCCCCCAACCTAATGAATGCTGCAGCGACTACCAATACCAAAGTATCGAGACTACATCTTGGCAACTACGAGATCTCGCAGCAAATGTCTTTTTTTAAAACTGTCACACTACTCCGCATTGCAATTATTTATTTAATTAATCAAGTTTGTTGTTGCGTCTCGTATATTTTACCTCTACAATTTTCATAATCTATTGTCCTCGATCACTTTTATCACCACTTATTTCAAGACCTTTCATAATAGAATAAGAAGGATAGGCGCCTATATAATACATAATACAATACCATCATATATATAATGATACAAATGAAATGTGGGTGTGTTAACAAACGATTTGAATCAGGCTATTGTAGATTTTTTTGTAATCTCTCCTCACTGCCAAAGCCTGGAAATCTTTGCCATTTGATGTTCCTTAATTTCAAACGGATCATGCAAGCGGAAACCATTTATTTTTTTTTTTTAATTGTCAAAATTTCAAGTTCATATAAAAGTGTGCTGCACGCGCAATGCCAATGAATCTGACAAAATTGTAGTTATCAGCTCATTCTCTTGTGCAGCATTGCCCCGGTACATATTTTTCTATGTCATTGGTACAGAGAGAAGTTTTGTGAAGAAACAATCTATTTGTTATTACAACACAGAACTGGAGTCGTCAGTCGCTGGACATTGCGGGACTTGACGATGGAACTGAGCACATATGGACATGTTCTGAGTGCAATAATGATGACCCGCAAATAACCCAGTGTTATTACGAGTATTTTGTTTTTATCACGTCCTTGATATTATGGTTGTGTTACTAAATGTTCATTTTGTGGCGTAGGCTACTATAAGTGGTAGCTCTCGTCTTCAATTACAAAAAAAAAAATCTTTGTTGACTTTGTAGTATCAAGGTAAAAAAAAACACACACAGCATCGTTTCAAATTTTTGAAACGATTTTTGAAATAAATATTTTCTCGGCTAATTGAGTATGTTCAGTGAAAATGCTAGGTAATCTATTGGTTAAGAGAACCAACCTCTTTACATTTTTTCAGCGTCAAACCCAAGCTTCCAAAACAGGAGAGTTAAGTAAATGAACGTAAAACTGACGGTACCAATAGTTTGCTAGTTATACATATGCTTCTTAATTAATTTCTCTCGTAAGGAAGGGGGGCAATATATATATTTTTTTTCAACAAGCACAATTTTTTTATGATGGAATGGATAATCGACATAACAGCACTCTACTATTCTAGGCAAACCCCGACATTTATATCAATATTCATGTTCCTGGAGCCAAAACTAAAATAGAAGAAAGGAACTAGGAAGTATGAAGTATGGAAACGGTATCGATACAATGATACAATCAGTACTTGTTTATTCTATAAATACATTGGCGGAAAAACCGCTTCGGGAAAACGTTTACAAAGTTAAATTAAGAATTTACTGCTTTGGGTTTTCCCCAAACCGCTCTTCTTCACTACATCTATCATGGTCTGAACATCGCCGACGGGGAGGGGAAAAGGTGGTGGAGGAAAAAACCATGCATGTTATATTGTTATAGTTTCGATCAGACATGTTACACCTGTGTTTTCCATTTTTTTCCACGTCGTCTCTGCACCTGGTAAACGGTTTTCTGTTATTTTAATCCTTTAAGGTATTGGTTTTATGTTGCATCACCATCATGCAGCATAAAAATAAACAAGACAAATTTGAAACAAGTGCAACGTTTGAAATACTTGGCACAATAATAAAATACATCAGATGGGAGATGCACCAGAGAAATAAAAAGCAGAATAGCTCAGGCCAAAATAGCATTTCAGAAAATTAAAATATCTTATGCAAAGATCTATGTCAATAGAAATGAAAAAGAGAGTTCATCAATGCTTATATAGACCAATTCTGACCTATGGAAGCGAATCATGGGCAATAGACAAACATGAAAAGACGATTAGAGGCCACAGAGATGGGATTTCTCAGAAGAATGTTGAAAGTTCCATGGACAGCTAAAAAGACCAATGAGAAAGTTCTCAAAGAGGCCAACACAAAAAGGGAGCTCTTAAAAAACATCAGAAAGAAGCAATCAACATTTTTTGGCACATCATGAGAAGAGGAAAGTTGGAATACTTGGTTACAACTGGCAAAAAAAAAAGGAAAGAGAGATCGCGGACGACAAAGAGAGAAAATACTGGATAGCTTGGTGTCATGGCATGGAAAACAGTCAACAACAGAACTCATACGATGCACTATGGATAGAAGATTGTGTAAAGACATAATCGCCAACGCCAATCGGTACGGCACGTGATGATGATGAAGTTATTGTAGTCTCGCAATGACATGTATGATTGTTACACATGTGCAGTTCGAACAGAGGAAGGACTGAGCGAATGTTTTCCAATAGAAACTGGGGTTAAACAAGGATGTATTTTATCGCCCTTGTTATTTGGAGTTGTTATATGACTTCATAATGAAGAAATGCTGCACTGGTAATAAAGCATCGAATGGATACAAGGAGACCATTTGGAGGACCTCGACTTTGCTGATGACATTAGTTCTCATCAGTAGTCAGATAAAACGATGCAGGAAAACACAAATGAACTATCATCAATAGCCAGCAAAATTGGGCTTGAGATCAATCATGAAAAGACTAATATCATGAAAAGCCTAATTCCAACAGACGACAAAATATACATGGAAAAAAACCAGTGGAGGAGATCGATCATTTTATCTATCTTGGAAGTCACATTGATCGAGAAGGGGATACAAGCAAAAAAATTAGAATCAGAATAGCTAAAGCAGCAATGTCTTTCAGAAGCCTTGAAAAGTTGTGGAAATCAAAACTCATCAGCACAAACACAAAACTTAGACTATTCAAATCAGATGTACTATCAACCCTTACGTACGCATGTGAAAGCTGGAAAACAACAAGAGATATAGAAACAAAGTTGAACGTATTCGAAAATAAAGTCTAAGGAAAATACTTGGTATAGCGTGGACGAATTCAAAACAACGAGGAAATTAGGAAATCGCCAATCAACCACTAATATCTTCAGTAATAAAGAAAGACGATGGTCATATGTTGGACACGTGATGAGAAGAGATAATAACCGAATAGCAAAGCAAGCCCTCATGTGGGAACAAACAGTAAGAGAAAAAAGAGGAAGACCCAGAGAGACACTGAGAAGAACATTGATAAGAGAGACAAAAGCAGCAGAAATCGGCTCCCTCAATGAGATAAGCTGCTTGCACAGAACAGGACAAATGGTGAGATTTGATAAAATATCTTTAAAAGATTTGAAACTGCTAGAACAAAAATTCAGATAAGAGAAGGAGTATCTTGGTCTAGCCATATGGGCCGGCTACGGCTCGAAAGGTCAATAGATAGATAGATAGCCTCGCATATATGTATTCTTCTTTCCTTCCTCATTTGCCTTTCAACATCAATAGGAGATATATTTGCGATCTTTTGCTCTTCTACTTGCCTCTGCTGCTGTTATATTTCCCAGTGTTTCTAACATTCCTTAATAACTGTCGAATAGTTTGACAAGCTTTGTTGTATCTTGAGTCTATTTCTGCTGTTTGTGAATTGTCGTTTGTCACTATCATGATTTCTTCTGTCTTCCAAGTTTTATAAAGGTATAAGGATTAAATTTACTGGCCGCTGAGAGGGTGGACTCGAGGTAAAACGTCGACCTTTGGACAAGGAAGTCCATGGTTTGAACCCCGCTACAGTTGGTTTCTTTCTGCCTTTGCCCAGTCCACGAGAAGCGAGATACGGTGTCTAACTACCTCGCATAATACTGTAAAATAATACTCGTTATGTTCACTTTGCACACGTTAAACAACTATTTACAGTTGAAAAATTAAAAGAGTAGGCAAACAAATTATATTATCGCTGCCTCGGGCAAAACATTCACTTAAGTCAAAGATGGATGTGTCGGTAGCGACACATCGTAAAGACGCCCACTTAACGATCGAACGGTGAAGGAGACTACCTCAAAGTGCCAGTGTTTTTCTGGAAAGCTTTAATATGCCAATAAATTTCGTGTACCATTTGTTCTTGTGTCTGAAACTTGAGATCGCTCGAGACATCTTGTCACTAAATCCGCCGCCAACCCGTAGAATCACTGATAGCTTGATAATTCCTTGGCCGCGATAGTCTTAAAGTATATAAGTTATACTTCAACCCGTGAGTCATAAAATCATTCTCGTCATCTATCTCTGCTTAACCAGCGTACGGTGAAGGAATTCTTGAAGATGGCTATAGTTAAGTCATCTTTATTTTATTTTCCCACACACACGGTACTGAAATGGACATGATGTCAGCAAAATTTTGGCCTTAGTGCTGAAGTGACATCAGCAGCATGCTATATTTACATTTGAGTAATTTGGCACATCCATTCCGAACAAATCATACTATTATAATGTCGTCAGTTATCAGTTCGGAACTATTTAATTATAGTTCGGTTCTTTCACATCACCGTCATCTGTATTTCCGGCCAAATAAAAATGTCTGCTTGTAGAATGACATTTCATTTCTAACGACACTCAATCTTCTCTACAAATAATCACAAGTGTTACACCGTAGGCTCGGTCATCCTGTTTATACGTGATGTCTATGTCTGTTGATATCTATAGTGTTGTGAAGTGGGTGTCATTTTAGTGGTAACTTATATACTGGCTTCGGCCTAGCCCTAAACACCCGCATCTTGCCTTTATGCCGGTCCCAGGAACGTAGAACTTCATTGTTCGCTCCCAGCTGCTACCAGTGATACAATTGTTTTCCCTTTCTTTTTATACTGGTTTGGAGAATTGTGTTGACCATTTTGTGACAGCTTACATACCAGTTGACCATTTTATGACAGCTTACATACCAGTTGACCATTTTGTGACAGCTTACAGACCAGTTGACCATTATGTTACAGCTTATAGACCAGTTGACCATGAATATATTCTCCAATGCTTACATCATACATAAAATGGTTCGGTCAGATAACAAGACAAAAAGAACTTACAATGACTCAAAGAGCCACAAATAAACGCTACGAAAACGCCAGATTAAAAGGACCGAGAAATAGATGGAGGAAAGGAATACTAGAGTCACTACGAAGGATAACACCGGAAGAGGCCAAAAGAAGAGCAAAGAATTGCAAATTGCATCTCTCCTCCTCGACGCCAACGGCAACGGAGGAAGAAAGAAGAAAAAGAAGAAAAAGAATGCTTACATCAAGCCTTAGATGTGGTTTCTTTGGTTACTCTGACAAAACAAGGCAGAGTTTTCTCTCCTGGAACCAGTTTCTGATCTATTGTCACTCTCGTTACATTAATATTAACTGTGACCGTTATTATAACTTTATTTCTTCTTGTGTGTTCACGTCAAGTCCAGTTTGTGTTGTTTCTGACAGCTTATTCGTTTTTCTTGCATCTGTTGTTGATTGTGTAACAACAATGTCAAATCGTCTGTAAAGTGTAGATCTTCTGTTTGTGATCACGGACTCCACTGATTTGATTTCTGCTGTGTCCTGTGGATGTCTCCCTAGTCTATTGCAGGATGAAACTAAGATTGGCATAGATGCTTTTAGCCTCCTATAATCTGATGCGCATTGCGAGAAAATAATTTCAATTCTCAAAAGGTCAATTACTGATAATATGTACACAGATAATACAATTTGAAAATATACATTCAAATAAATAAATATATTAAATATTAATACATAAGTTCGAAAAAGGATACACAAGCAATCAGAATTGATGATGATATTTAACTATTTTAGAGAAAACACAAAGTGAAATGGTTTGGCCCTGTAATCATCTGGCAAAGACCATTATGCAAGGAACCAAGAAAAGAGTGAGGTAGAGAGGTAAACTTGTCTGTTGATATCTATAGTGTTGTGAAGTGGGTGTCATTTTGGTTGCAACTTATATACAGGCTTCGTCCTAGATAAAGAGATGGGATCTGTCCATTACATCAAAGAATGGACAGATCCCGACATTGTCTCAAAGAGTGGCTGGAGATAGAGAAAGTTGAGGAAATCTGTCAGTAGTGCCCACAACGTGATGGTATGATGAAGAAGAACAAGATGATATTTATTGAATTTCTCAAAAACGAAATCATTTAACATGTGACAGACTGTGACAAAAAAAGTGATAACTGAAGTGCCAATCCGTGACTACGTGTTGAATAATGAAAGCAAGTTTTAATAATGGCTGTCTACTTAAGATAAAAAGCCAAACTTACAAAGGTACAGTAGTTTACATGTTAAATAAACGTATCAGTCTCTCTCTCTTTCTTTCTCTCTCTCTCTCTCTCTCTCTCTGTGGGTGAAAGTGCGTGCGCGTGTTTGTGTGTGTTTGAGTGAGCGTGCTAATGTTATTATTTACTTATTTATTCTCGTTATCGCTGCGTAATATGGGAATATATAGAATACAACAGCAGGTGGACATCCGACGCCACCTATAACTTTTTGTGGAGATTCCCGTTCTATGAGTAAAGCGTAAATTAAAAAATACAGGCTTGTGATAAGTGACCGTATTGCAATTAGCGACTCAAAGGTCGAGAGCTGATATTCATGCATAGTCACACGGTAGTCACACCCCATTTAACCCGGCTAGAGAATGTACACATGGCTCAGAGAAAGATTATCGAGATCTCAACTTACTACTTCTGACATCTTTAGTGGGTATATAAGAAGTGGGTATATAAGAAGTGGGTATATAAGAAGTGGGTATATAATTATAAAATATATTTTAAAATGTTATCAAAGCACCCAGTGCCCATATTTTCCCATAACTATCGACATGCGTGTCATTTTAAACCATTTATAACTGATATGATCAGTATCATGTCAAAGATTTCTACTTTCCCAGAAGACAAAAGTCCGGTACAAATTTTCAGAGATAAACTATATGAACTCGAGAAGCTTGTGTCGGTCGGGAACAAACGATGTTGTCTCTCTTTGAAGCCGAACCCACATCAGTTGGTTGGCAAACAAGTGAACCATCTACTTCGTCACTGCTGGTTCTGTGTTGATGGACTAAGGTTCCATTCTACTCCACATTGTTTCATTTTTTTCTATTTAATGTGTGCGTTTTTATCAAGCTTTTCCATTTTCTTTTTAGTTCTGGAATGATTGAGACAGATGTCGAGCTGACTATGAGAGTTAGTCATGTTTCGAGTGTTAGCTAGAGCAGAGGAGAAAAACTGTTCGCTCCGTGCTGTTGACATGATAGCGTTATGGGCGAACACATTCAGTCGCTTTCAGTAAATTTTAAAATGTGCACACATTGTGATGGTTACACTATCTCGCTGTTTGTGCATACAATAGCTTGTAAATAAAGCAACGTAAAACACACACAAAGTAATCCTGGAAGGGAAAATACAAGGTAAAAGAGGCAGAGGCAGACCAAGACTAACATGGACGAGTAACATCAAAAGTTGGACAAACCAGCCTATCATCAAAGCAAGAGACAGAGCAGAATGGCGCTCCATGGTAGCCAACCTTCGTTGCGGAGACGGCACTCGATGGTGATGATGAACACACACACACACATACCTGTCCGTACAACAATAACTACATTCCTCTAAGATCAGTATCGGCACTTCTGACATAATGAATGTAGACGTTTTATTAAAACGTTATCGTCTGTTCTGACTTGGTTTAGAACATCAGGAAGTTTCTCCCAAAAGTGTTGTCCACAATAACCACACTACGATAAGTCACGTTTATTAAACGTTAGTGATATGAATTGCGATAGAAATAATCACTTTACATTAAACTTTGTACAATGTAGATTCTATTTACACTAAACATATGGAATTAGTTCGTTGTTATACAACTTCAATAAGACACAAATGTGCATATCATGATGATTAAAGCAAAAACACTGTTCTTATCACTTATCATTTTTCATGTCCTATGTGACATACAAAACTATGCTTTATATGTAATACGTTCAGTTACGATTTAATGTAACACAATGCATCTATTTACCTTATATTATAACGTCACGGAAACTCGAAAAAAAAAAAAAAAAACTATATAACTTCCCAAAGTCGAATCTTGCTGTTTTTCTGACGAAATAATTTCAGGAGAGCTCGTGATCTTGTGATCCAGGTTTATATATATAGTCGGATCCGAGAAGTTCTTTGCCAGATTGCAATCGTAGTATAATTGTGGGCTAGCCGCGCGAACGAACAATCCATTTCGGAAATTTCCGAAAGTTTAGTCATCGAGTTGGGAAAGAGGCAAATGATTTCATTGCTGCTGTAAAGCGGGAAACTGGTGGGGTGTAACGTACACTCCTTACAAGATATGGTGACAGCTTTACAAGAAAGGAACACAACAAAATACTGACGTTTCGGCCTATATACGGCTTTCTTCAGAGAACAAGAACAGCACAAACAGACAGCGGAATAAATATAAACTCTACTACATCTAGAATGTGCGGGACAGGTAAATAAATGAGAAATAAGAGGGATAAGAGTTGAAATGATAAAACTAAAGGGGAATGTACTACATACAGGAGGATAAAAATGGATGGTTTGTTTATTTACATTCTAAATGTAGTGGAGTTTGTCTTTATTTCGTTGTCCGCTTGTGTTCTCGTTCTCTGAATAAAGCCTCATGCAGGCCGAAACGTCAGTATTTTGTTGTATTCATTCTTGTATAAAGCTGTCACCATCCCTTGTAAGAGTGTATGTTACACCCCACCACTAACTCATGTAACTTCTTGTTGCTCTTCTACGTGGGCAGACTTGAGATGTTATTTTTCTTTTAAATAGAAAAAAACCGTAACAAACGTGTGTACATTAATTTTTGTTCTATTTACTTCTGTGTGGCAGCATCGCAATAATTTTGTTATTGTTTTGTCCATCGATGTCGACGATAACAACGCTGACACCGTTACCACTGCACTGAAGTTAATACATTTAATTCAATTGACTCCGTTCAAAAAAAGTGATTATGAAGCAGAGTAGGCTGACGTGACATTAATATTGGATATCGCAGCTTTAGGAATGATCTCTGAAAATGAACAAAATTCCATTTGGTTCTTTACTCATAACCTCAGATACCACATGACAGTGGGAACAAATGTCAGGGCTGAATGGCTAAAATACACGAGCAAAGTTGAAACACTCTTACTAGGGATATCCGCCTCTTAATATATGGAATCTGTGACAGTGGCTGATCTATTGATAAATAAAGCACCAAGAGGTATGATAAGGACACACAAGAAGAATATGAATGCCAACATGACAATGATACAGACCACCTTTTTTTTCTTCTTCTTCTTATTCTTCTTCTTCTTCTTCTTCTTCTTCTCCTTACTGCTCTTCATCTTCTTTTCCTCCTGCTCTTCTTCTTCTCCTTCCTGCTCTTCATCTTCTTCTCCTTCCTGATCTTCTTCTTCTTCTCCTTCCTGCTTTCATCTTCTTCTCCTTACTGCTCTTCTTCTTCTACTTCCTGCTCTTCTTCTTCTCCTTCCTGCTCTTCTTCTTATTCTTCTCCTTCTTGCTCTTCTTCTTCTTCTCCTGTTTGCTCTTCTTCTTTTCTTCTTCTCATTCCTGCTCTTCTTCTCCTTTGTCTTCTCCTTCTTGCTCTTCTTCTTCTCCTGCTTGTTCTTCTTCTTCTCCTTCCTACTTTTCTTCTTTCTCTTCTTCTTCTTCTTCTACTGCTTGTTCTTCTTCTTTTCCTGCTTGCTCTTCTTCTTCTTCTCTTTCCTGCTCTTATTCTTTTTCTTCTCCTTCCTGTTCTTCTTCTTCTCCTGCTTGTTCTTCTTCTTCCTATTGCCCTTGTTGTTGTTCTTCTTCTTGCCTTGTTGCTATTGTTGTTGTTGTTCTTCTTCTTCTCCTTCCTGCCCTTCTTTTTTCTTCTCCTTCTTGCTCGTCTTCTACTCCTGCTTGTTGTTGTTCTTCTTCTTCTCCTTCCTGCCCTTCTTCTTTTTTTCTTCTCCTTCTTGCTCGTCTTCTACTCCTGCTTGTTGTTGTTCATCTTCTTGCCCTTCTTGTTGTTGTTGTTTTTCTTCTTGCCCTTCTTTTTGTTGTTGTTGTTTGTTCTTCTTCTTCTCCTGCTTGTTCTTCTCCTTCCTGCTCTTCTTCTTCTTCTTCTTCTCCTTCCTGCTCTTTTTCTTCTTCTCCTCCCTGCTCTTCTTCCTCTTCTTCTCCTTCCTGCTCTTCTTCTCCTTTGTCTTCTCCTTCTTGCTCTTCTTCTTCTCTTGTTGTTCTTTTCTTCTTTTTTTCTGCTCTTCTCCTCTTTGTCTTCTCCTTCTTGCTCTTCTTCTTATCCTGCGTGTTCTTCTTCTTCTCCTTCCTACTTTTCTTCTTCTTCTTCTTCTTTCTTTTTCTTCTACTGCTTGTTCTTCTTCTTTTCCTGCTTGCTCTTCTTCTTTTTCTTCTTCTCATTCCTGCTCTTTCTTCTTTTTTTCTTCTCCTCCTTCCTCTTTTTTCTTCTCCTGCCTACTTTTCTTCCTCTTCTTCTTCTTCTTCTTCTTCTACTGCTTGTTCTTCTTCTTTTCCTGCTTGTTCTTCTTCTTTTCCTACTTGCTCTTCCTCTTTTTCTTCTTCTCATTCCTGCTCTTCTTCTTCTTTTTCTTCTCCTTCTTACTCTTCTTCTTCTCCTGCTTGTTCTTCTTCTTCTCCTTCCTACTTTTCTTCTTCTCCTTCCTGTTCTTCTTCTTCTTGTTCTTCCTCTTCTCCTGCTTGCTCTTCTTCTTCCTCTTGCCCTTGTTGTTGTTCCTCTTCTTGCCCTTGTTGTTGTTCCTCTTCTTGCCCTTGTTGTTGTTCCTCTTCTTGCCCTTGTTGTTGTTGTTGTTCTTCTTCTTCTCCTTCCTGCTGTTCTTCTGCTTTTTCTTCTCCTTCTTGCTCGTCTTCTACTCCTGCTTGTTCTCTTCTTCTTCTTGCCCTTCTTGTTGTTGTTGTTTTTCTTCTTGCCCTTCTTGTTCTTGTTGTTTTTCTTCTTGCCCTTCTTTTTGTTGTTGTTTGTTGTTCTTCTTCTTCTCCTGCTTGTTCTTCTTCTTCTTGCCCTTCTTGTTGTTGTTGTTCTTCTTGCCCTTCTTGTTGTTGTTTGTTCTGCTTCTTCTCCTGCTTGTTCTTCTTCTTCTTGCCCTTCTTTTTGTTGTTGTTCTTCTTCTTGCCCTTCTTGTTATTGTTCTTCTTGACCTTCTTGTTGTTGTTTTTTTTCTTCTTCTTGCCCTTCTTTTTGTTGTTGTTGTTGTTCTTCTTCTCCTGCTTGTTCTTCTTCTTCTTGCCATTCTACTTGTTGTTGTTCTTCTTCTTTGCTTCTTGTTGTTGTTGTTCTTGCCCTTCTTGTTGTTGTTGTTCTTGCCCTTCTTGTTGTTCTTCATCTTGCCCTTTTTTGTTGTTGTTCTTCTTCTTCTCCTGCTTGTTCTTCTTCTTCTTGCCCTTCTTGTTGTTGTTGTTCTGCTTCTTCTCCTGCTTGTTCTTCTTCTTCTTGCCCTTCTTTTTGTTGTTGTTCTTCTTCTTGCCCTTCTTGTTATTGTTCTTCTTGCCCTTCTTATTGTTCTTCTTCTTGCCCTTCTTTTTGTTGTTGTTGTTCTTCTTCTTCTTCTCCTGCTTGTTCTTCCTCTTCTTGCCCTTCTACTTGTTGTTGTTCTTCTCTTGCTCTTTTTCTCTTTCCTGCTCTTCTCCTTCTTTCTCTCCTTCTTTATCTCCTTCTTGTCCTTCTCTCTTTCTTTTTTCCTTCTCCTTCTTACTCTTCTTCTCCTTCTTGCTCTTGTGCATTTTCTTCTTTCTCTTCTCCTTTTTACTCCTCTTCTTCTTTTCTTCTTCTTCTCCCTAGGTCAATATGTCCAGGTCACTAGTCCAGTCACTTGTCGAGGTCACTAATTGAGGTCACTAGTCCAGGTCACTTGTCAAGGTCACTGTCAAGGTCATTAGTCTAGATCCCTAGTCCAGGTTATTAGTTCAAGTCACTAATGCAGGTCACTAGCGCAGGTCATTAATCGAGGTCTGTTGTCGAGGTTACTAGTGCAAGTCACTATATAGTCCATGTCACTAGTATAGATCACTAGTCCAGGTCACTAGTACAGGACACTAGTCCAGGTCACAACCTATTATTGCATTACTTTCCAAACTGTTGACACCCGCAGCTCCCTGCCGATGGAGTCAAGTAAACTCTGATCCCCTGACAGAATATATCAGATAATGATCAACGACAGAATATATCAGATAATGATCAACGACAGAAAACATCAGACAATGGATCAACGACAGAATATATCCGATAATGATCAACGACAGAAAACATCAGAAATGGATCAACGACAGAAAACATCAGATAATGGATCAACGACAGAAAATATCAGATAATGGATCAACGACAGAATATATCAGATAATGATCAACGACAGAAAACATCAGAAATGGATCAACGACAGAATATATCAGATAATGATCAACGACAGAAAACATCAGACAATGGATCAACGACAGAATATATCCGATAATGATCAACGACAGAAAACATCAGAAAATGGATCAACGACAGAAAACATCAGATAATGGATCAACGACAGAAAATATCAGATAATGGATCAACGACAGAATATATCAGATAATGATCAACGACAGAAAACATCAGAAAATGGATCAACGACAGAATATATCAGATAATGATCAACGACAGAAAACATCAGATAATGGATCAACGACAGAAAACATCAGATAATGGATCAACGACAGAAATATCAGATAATGGATCAACGACAGAATATATCAGATAATGATCAACGACAGAAAACATCAGATAATGGATCAACGACAGAAAATATCAGATAATGGATCAACGACAGAATATATCAGATAATAGATCAACGTCAGAAAATATCAGATAATAGATCAACGACAGAATATATCAGATAATGAACAACGACAGAAAATATCAGATAATGAACAACGACAGAAAATATCAGATAATGAACAACGACAGAATATATCAGATAATGAACAACGACAGAATATATCAGATAATGAACAACGACAGAAAATATCAGATAATGATCAACGACAGAATATATCAGATAATGAACAACGACAGAATATATCAGATAATGAACAACGACAGAATATATCAGATAATGATCAACGACAGAAAATATCAGATAATGGATCAACGACAGAAAATATCAGATAATGGATCAACGACAGAATGAACACTATCCTCTAGAAACTCGTTTATGTACTTTACTTTGAAAAAAAAAAAACTTATGTGATGTTGCCATTTTATATTTTATAACCATTGAATAGGCACACTAATATCTTCAGTAATAAAGAAAAGACGATGGTCATACGTTGGACATGTGATGAGAAGAGATAATAATCGAATAGCAAAGCAAGCCCTCATATGGGAAACAACAGGTAAAAGAAAAAGAGGAAGACCCAGGAGACACTGAGAAGAACATTGATGAGAGAGGCAAGAGCAGCAGGAATCGGCTCCCTCAATGAGATAGAACTGCTTGCACAGAACAGAGACAGATGGCGAGATTTGATAAATATCTTTAAAAAAAACTGCTAGAACAAAAATTCATATAGGAGAAGGTGTATCTTGGTCTACGCCCTATGGGCCGGTTACGGCTCGAAGGTCAATAGATAGATAGATAGAATAGGCACACGACATTATCCTCGGCCCGGCGCCTTAACAAATTTAGTAACGCCCCTAGGAGTCGCGGCGCACATGTTGTGAACAAGTGGTCTACTGATCGATTAGTTTGTGTTCACCTAGAAGATTGCTACGATGACTTTGAAGAAAGATCATTTCAGTTTAAAACTAAAAGTGGAACCAATGAAACGAAAGTATTCATTTTTATTTGGGGAGTAGAGGAAGAGATTCAAACGTCGAGAAGAAAAACTTTGTTACGCTCAATTCACACTTTACGGACTATGGTGCTTTCAATGTGCAGACTGAAAATGAAAGTAACATATTTGTTGGGAAAAAAATAGTCATTACTTTTCATTTCGATCAGTTTCCACGATGTGCGCGCGCATACATATAGAGAGGAAAGTTATTTTCACACGTCATGTCCGAGGTCACATATTGCTCACCGATTGCGTGTTGACATCAGCTTGACCATCACTTGGCCGTGTAGTATCTTGACTGCCACAACTTAGAAGATACAACGTCGAACATTTTGGAATGACAACCTGCTAAGACAAGCTAAGTGTGTGCACAACCAGCGAGCTATTGAAACTATCAATGTGCACACTTTCTGTCATTTACTGGAAGCTACTTAACACCTATGAGCTTACCAGGAGTGCTGTGACATCAACATAAACAACAATGAGCTATCCCGTAGTGCTGTGACATCAACATAATCAACAATGAGCTATCCCGTAGTGCTGTGACATCAACATAATCAACAATGAGCTATCCCGTAGTGCTGCGACATCAACATAAACAACAATGCCACTATTTACCATATTGAATTAAATGTATGACGCACTTCCAATGTGATATCCTTTCATCATCATCATCGAGTGCCGTCTCCGCAACGAAGGTTGGCTACCATGGTTGGCCATTCCACTCTGTTTCATGCTTTGATGGTGCAGGTTGTCATGGATTGACTTGTCCATCTTTTGATGTTACTCGTCCATGTTAGTCTTGGTCTGCTTCTGCCTCTTTTACCTTGTATTTTCCTTTCCAATAATACTTTTAGTATAGGCTGTTATGTCTTTTAACATGCCCCAAGAATTTCACTTTAGTTCTCGACCAGTCGTAGTCGCCATCAGCTGCATTTCTGTACTTCGCTTTTCTATTTCCCTTGTATGATGATCTTCACTGTTTTCAGCGGATCACTTGCTATCTCTGTGCTTTATTTCTCTACCTCATTTCTGCTTGTCAATGAAGATCGTAATTGAACTATATTAAACTTAGTATCAACTGATTTATTCTTCTGTTATGCTTCAATATTATTTCTTATAAACCTTTTATAAGATAGTTTATTTCCTTCCTTCCCTTCCTTCCTTCCTTCCTTCCTTCCTTCCTTCCTTCCTTTTCCTTTTCCTTTCTTCCTTCTTCCTTCCTTCCCTTCTTCCTCCTCCTTCCTCTCTCCTTCCTTCCTTCCTTCCTTCCTTCCTTCCTTCCTTCCTCCTCCTTCCTTCCTTCCTTCCTTCCTTCCTTCCTTCCTTCCTTTCCTTCCCTTCCTTCCTTCCTTCCTTCATCCTTCCTTCCTTCCTTCCTTCCTTCCTTCCTTCCTTCCTTCCTTCCTTCCTTCCTTCCTTCCTTCCTTCCTTCCTTCCTTCCTTCCTTCCTTCCTTCCTTCCTTCCTTCCTTCCTTCCTTCCTTCCCTTCCTTCCTTCCTTCCTTCCTTCCTTCCCTCTTCCTTCCTCCCTCCCTCCCTTCCCTCCCTCCCTCCCCCTCCCTCCTTTTCCTTCCTTCCTTCCTTCCTTCCTTCCTCCTTCCCTCCCTCCCTCCCTCCCTCCCTCCCTACCTTCCTTCCTTCCTTCCTTCCTTCCTTCCTTCCTTCCTTCCTCGTCCAGTAACTCGGGGGGGGGGGGGTCGTTGGAGCACGTCTGACAAACATAATCAACTTGTATCTACAATAATTGTTGTTATCCTGCCAAGTCCAGGTCTGTAGTTATTTTGATGCTATCTACCCATCTCTTTCTCTGTCTTTCTCTTCTTCTACTTCTTCCTTTCAAAGTTTTCTGCAGAACCGTCTGCACCAGACAACATGATCGATAAACGTGGCCAAACATAATCAACTTCCCCTTTCTGAACAATAGTCCAACTCACCAATGTTGCTTTTGTTGAGGTCATTACACGCTTCTCCCCTTGCTAGAGTATAAAGCTACGATATCAATTCAACAAAACATTTATAGTTGCTATTGTATTTCTTTATTTTGCTTACAGTAGCTTGATGACGATCGGGTATCACCTGTAGCGCATGATGTCCCCTGCCAAACAAGGGTTCTCCATTGGAATCCCCCTTAACTTTGTTGTCGTGATTTCTATTATTGTGGCGATTCATGATTCTACAAAGAAATTACGACGGTGGTTTCCTGTTGCCTTTCGTCGGTTTGTTTACGGTTGGCTCCGCTAGCCTTTGACTAAAAAGTCTCATCCACAAGGCAGAGAGGTTGTTTTACTTCAGGGTACTCTCCCTAAGCCTTTTACGCTCCCGAGCTTACCTGCAAGACAGCAGAGCATCCGCAGGTTTTCTTTTTACTGTATACAGTAGGTAAATTTACCCGATTTTTGGTCATGTCATGAGAAGAGAACAGCTAGGATATATTGTAACAACTGGGAAAATTGAGAGACGAAGAGATAGAGGGAAGCAAAGAGAAAAGATACTAGACAACTTAAGAGAATGGCTTGGCAGAAGGACACCAACAGAAATGATAAATAACTGTCGTGATCGAAAGTTGTGGAGAGACATTATCGCCTACGCCAGCAGGCCTTGATGACGACGATGATTGTAGTTCTAGGTTTCCTATTAACAAGTATAAACCACACACGGAAATAGGCTGAAATACTTGCATTGTTGATACACGGCACAAGATAATGTCGGTGTGCTGCGTGCAGGTCTCTTGGGGCAAGGTTTTGAGGAGTACTGGTTCCATCCTAGTTCTGTTCTCTGTGCTTCTGTTGTTTGTGAAATTTTATACTACTCTCTGCGCAATTTGTACGTGACATTCAAATTTAGGATGTTTACACTTGCAGCACAATTTGAGATCTTCAGTCTCTTTTTTGTGATGTTTTCCATTGTATGTAGATGTGGTTATCGGTCTTACCTGCAAGCATCAAGCTTGTATTACTCTAGCATTGCCTATTTCTAACTTTCCCTTGCCAGCTTGGTAGTACCTGTCAGAAGTAAAAAAAAAATAATAATAAAAAAACGCTCGCTGACGTAACTATGGACAACTGCCGATCTGTGTCAGATGATCGGTCGCGCTTGTAGTTTGCTATTTAAAAAAAAATGAGTCATTAACCTTCTGGACGCAGACAAAACAATAATCAAAATACTTTCTTTCCCTTGTAAGTAACACAAAATAGAAATCAGTTAAGATGTATTGTGTACTAGTTTAAGAAAGAAGAATCTAACGGTAGTCTACGTACTAGTATTAAATACTAGAGAAACTTGCACAGTGATTCGGTGCACTTGACTGAACTTTGACTATAATCAAATTTATCAAACCTTAAGGCAAGGATACGTGTGTTAGGTCCGTGATGACATTAGCGATATATATAAATTGTATATTGTTGTTACCACCAGTCATAGCAGCTTAGCGAGGATGGGTCTTCGTCCTCTCAATATGTTTTCCCACGTATCAACTAATGTTGGACTCTGATGAGATGAGAAAGTACGGGACGAAAAGTAGGGGAGAATCTCACTATTGGACGTTGATATAAAAAAAATTTGTTTAAATTATTGGGACAAAATGATCAGTACGTGGTAAAAATTATATATACATATATGAGGGGTGTATATCCCAGGGTAGCTGCGAAGTCCGCTCGGCCGGATAGGGAATCGAATACAAAAAGGAAACACACCAACGTTTGTTTATTTCCGTTAGAGAAATGAAGCTTTATAACGTAAGTACCCCCACCATCTATTGCTGCAGCGTTGCTATGATAACGGTGGAGGACTTGAGTGGGGCAGTTCCGTATGTATGCTAGTAAAGTCTTCGCTCGTTAAAGTGCTAGCTTTGTGTTTCCGTTACATTCTGTTGAGTTAGCATTGCCAAATTTGAAGTATTTGTTTAAAATCGTATTTGCAGTGTGTCTCTTTGTGAACTTGTGGCTCCATGTTAGTAATATTGTTGCTGTGTCTAGTGAGTAAGAAAATTAAAATGGGTGATACCATGATTAATGATAATTGGATAAAAGACTATTTCCCCGGCTTCCTTATGAAGATAAGCTTGAAATTGTGAAAAAAGGCTGGTCTCAACATCCAGTCAGATAGTAAAAGCGAACATAAAGAAAAGAACACGGTATATATTAACGATAGAAGATGTACAAATAAAATACCCGTGGCTACCCGTAGGTCAAATATGTCTCTGTCTCTCTGTCTCTGTGTTTGTATACTCCAGTTATAACTTTTCCTGACTCAATTATTATCTTGTCAAGTTTTCAGCTTAACTTACGCGTTAGTGTACACAGCGGCTACAGGAACGGTCTTTGAAAGAAATATCCTGTCATATGTATACGTACCTCTCTGAATCATACCACAAAATATTCATGAATCAACAAGGATAACGACGAATCTAATTGTTAATTTATAAATGTAAACATAAAAAAAAAAAAAATTAATGTGTTTAAAGTGACTCAGGCAATATCAAAGCGTCCGATCCAAAATTATTACATTTTTTTTTGGCTATTACTTTTTAAAATAGTTATCTTAATGTTTAATGTAAGTGACCAAATGTTCAATGTAAGTGACCAAATGTTCAATGTAAGTGACCAAATGTTCAATGTAAGTGACCAAATGTTCAATGTAAGTGGCCAAATGTTCAATGTAAATGGCCAAATGTTCAATGTAAGTGGCCAAATGTTCAATGTATGTGGCCAAATGTTCAAAGTAAGTGGCCAAATGTTCAATGTAAGTGGTCAAATGTCCAATGTAAGTGGCCAAATGTTCAAAGTAAGTGGCCAAATGTTCAATGTGAGTGCTCAAATATTCAATGTGAGTGACCGATTGTTCAATGTAAGTGCCAAATGTTCAACGTAAGTGGCCAAATGTTCAATGTGAGTGGCTAAATGTTCAATATGAGTGACCAAATGTTCAATATGAGTGACCAAATGTTCAATGTGAGTGACTAAATGTTCAATGTGAGTGACCAAATGTTCAATGTGAGTGACCAAATGTTCAATATGAGGGACCAAATGTTCAATGTGAGTGGCCAAATGTTCAATGTGAGTGACCAAATGTTCAATGTGAGTGACCAAATGTTCAATGTGAATGACCAAATGTTCAATGTGAGTGGCCAAATGTTCAATGTGAGTGACCAAATGTTCAATGTGAGTGACCAAATGTTCAATGTGAGTGACCAAATGTTCAAATGACCAAATGTTCAATGTGAGTGACCAAATGTTCAATGTGAGTGACCAAATGTTCAATGTGAGTGACCAAATGTTCAATGTGAGTGACCAAATGTTCAATGTGAGTGACCAAATGTTCAATGTGAGTGACCAAATGTTCAATGAGTGACCAAATGTTCAATATGAGTGACCAAATGTTCAATGTGAGTGACCAAATGTTCAATGTGAGTGACCACATGTTCAATGTGAGTGACCAAATGTTCAATGTGAGTGACCAAATGTTCAATGTGAGTGACCAAATGTTCAATGTGAGTGACCACATGTTCAATGTGAGTGACCACATGTTCAATGTGAGTGACCAAATGTTCAATAAGTGACCAAATGTTCAATGTGAGTGACCAAATATTCAATGTGAGTGGCCAAATGTTCAATGTGAGTGGTCAAATGTTCAATGCAAGTGATCAACTGTTCAATTTGAGTGGTCAAATGTTCAATGTGAGTGACCAAATGTTCAATGTAAGTGGCCAAATGTTCAATGTGAGTGACCAAATGTTCAACGTAAGTGGCCAAATGTTCAATGTGAGTGACCAAATGTTCAATGTGAGTGACCAAATGTTCAATGTGAGTAGTCAATGAGCCATTAGTGGTAAATAATAAGTATTATATCTGCCTGCAGAAAATGTGAAATTAAAGACAAAGCTTCAAGGCTTGCAATATTTAAAAGGGGGGTAGGGTGTGGGAGGGGGGGGGGGGTCATGTTCAGATAACAATTTAAAAAAGAGACACATTATTTCAGAGTTTTACAAATGGCGGGCTATGAGGTAGTTGTGACATTCAACTTTATATGGAATGTAGCCGGCCCGTTGTAGAGAGGGGAGATTAATGAGCTTCTGTTTGCAGATTATCAGGCACTAATATGTATAGACTTACCACGACACTTAAACAGATTCAACAGCACAGGCATTAACATCAAAATCAACAAAACATAAATCATGAATATCCCATAAGAGAAACAGAAGAGCAACATAACACAGACGGCAGAAAACTAAAACAAGTGGAGCATTTTAATATCTAGGAAGCCTAGTGACATACGACAATTCACAATAAACAGAAATAGGCTCAATATGCAACAAAGCTTGTCAAATCATTTGACAGTTAC
The DNA here is from genome assembly GCA_032433765.1 of Megaustenia siamemsis. Lineage (NCBI taxonomy): Eukaryota > Metazoa > Mollusca > Gastropoda > Stylommatophora > Ariophantidae > Megaustenia > Megaustenia siamemsis. Next base: position 60,101,118 of record JAVIAB010000125.1, on the reverse strand, counting down.
TGTCCAACAAGAAAACATAATTATCATCATCGTCGTCAAGTATCGGGCCTGCTGGCGTGGGTGATCATTTCTCTCCACAACTTTCGATCTCCACAGTTATTTATCATTTCTGTTGTTGTTCTGCCAAGCCATTCTCTTAAGCTGTCTGGTATTTTTTATCTTTATTTCCCTCTATCTCTTCGTCCTTCAATTTTCCCAGATGTTAAAATATATTCCAGCTGTTCTCTTCTCATTACATGGCCAAAAAATGATGATTGTTTCTTCCTAATATTGAAAATTAGCTCTCTTTTGCTTTGGCCTCTCTCAGAACATCTTCATTACTCTTCTTAGCTGTCCATGGTATTCTCAGCATTCTTCTGTAAAACGACATTTCTACAGACTGATTTTCTTGTCTGTTGTCCTATTGTCCATGATTCACATCCATATGTTAAGACTGGCTCAACATAACATTTAAGAACTCTTTTTCTTGTTTCTATTGTAAAAAATGGATTGCATAGTATCTTCCTCATTTTTTTGGAAAGCTGCTTTTGCCTTAGCATTTCTGCATCTCATCTCTTTTGTAGAAAGTAAACAACAGTAGAGACAAAACGGATACTCTGTAATACAATTTTTATTCCAGTATTATGTCAGTCCCAGGCCCTTGATGCAAGAACAATGAGAAAAAAGTAACTACTACCGACATAAAATGTGTCAGACGAATGACAGGAAACAGCCTGAGAGATAAAATCAGAAAGAAGATCAGGGAAATAAGCTGGACGTAATTCCCATCATAAAATACACGAATAAACAACAGATAAAATGGTTTGGTCACGTGATGAGACAAAAAGATCAAAATAATAATAAACGTTAGGGAACACAAGACGCAAAGGCTGACAACGAAAGAGATGGTTTGATGGAATACTAGAAACATAACGGCAGCAAAGTCTAACAGAATAGCTAAAGACCGCAAACTATATCTCCCCTCGACGCTGAAAGTAAAATAAGAATGGAAAGAGGAAAAAGAAGACTATTGGTTATGAAAAAAATTGCTGACTATACAAATATTAATTTTTTGTCTCTGGTTAGTTTTTATATTAACTTTTGTCTCTGGTTAGTTTACGTGATATAAATAATAAACAAACAGATGAAATCCCTTACTTGCAAGAATTACAAAACAGTAAAATTTATACAGGAAACGACATTGCAGATATGGACATTACTTCAGGTGAACGAAAGATAGACAGATAGATAGATAAATCCTTGACTAATCTCCTAGTTTGTGGACAATTTATAATAGAGGAAAACATGTATATAAATATAATAGAGGAAAACATGTATACAAATATAATAGAGGAAAACATTTATATAAAGAAGCAAGTAATTATGGAATTAGTTTATGGAGTACATTGAGTGAAGGAGAGTATTGAAGGGCTGGGAATAAAGAAGGCATGACCTGTGTTGTTTTCATGAAGTAGATCTTAGACGTAAATGAGAAGTCAAGAAAGAAACAATCATCAATTGTTGAGCACATTATTTGCTTGTAAAAGTCTCAGCGTGTAATAAACGGAAGATTAAGAAAGTTAGACACAATGAAATAAAGAGTAAGACGGGAAGGGAGGGAGGGAGATAAAGAGAAAAATGAACACGAGATTGAATAGAGTGAGAGAGAAAGAGAGAGAGAGAGAGAGAGAGCGAGAGAGCGAGAGAGAGAGAGAGAGAGAAGGAAAGTAGAATGTGAGCAGTCTAGTCTTATGGCTGAAAGAAGAATAACAACATTATGAACAAGGAGTTGCGGGGCATCGTGATCATTTACACCATTCGGTATTGTTCACGATGTTGATGGCAGATTCCAGACAACTATGATATGATTTGTACTTCAACCCATATTAACTGCAATTAAATTATATTTAGGCAAACAAATTGCATACCATGCTACATCCGGTGAATACCTTCAAAAGAAACTGATAACACGATTGATAGTAGCATTTATCTTTAAGATTAGCAATAGTAAAGTAAAGTACCCCCGTCACGCCAAGTGGCGTATAGGGAATATGGTGTTAGTGAACATAAATTTTACAGACCTTCAGCATATGATTTTTGGGGTAATGTGGTCGGTATTACGCCCGTGCCGCTTCACTTTCCCTGAAAAAAATCAGGTACCCATTAAAGGCTAGGTGAACCCGGAAGCCGTCGGTTGGGATCGTACCCTACCTCTTGTCCTTTGTAGTCCAGTTCACTAACCACTGAGCTATCGCGGCTCCCTAAGATTAGCAATACTTGAGTATATATCTATGTGAGGTCTAATAGAGTTATTGCTAATGTGGTGTGGCTCGCAAGGACGCCCAATTTTCTCTCAAGGCGTGTTTCGATCACGGGTGCACCTTTTGATCGCTATGACCCATGGGATTCCTTCTGAAGATAAAGAAGATGACGGAAGAAGTCATCCCTCAACTCAATACCTGCCACTTGGCTGAACTGGAAGAGCCTATGAAGGGGAACTGCAGCCTTTGGAACAGAAAAAAGTTATCAGAAGATAATGTGTGGTACCCAAGGTATGAACGTTTCACACCGAGCACAAGCGGTGAACGTTGTGACCTCAATGAGGTCAAAGTGGATCCCCTTCACTTGCAGCATGGCGACATTGCAGAGTTGAGTTGATGCTTCTCAAAAAGTATAACAGATGCATCAGTATGAGTAGAAGGGAGGAGCACCAAATTTGAGCAGAAGGGAGGAGCACCAAATTTGAGCAGAAGGAAGGAGCACCAAATTTGAGCAGAAGGGAGGAGCACCAAATTTGAGCAGAAGGGAGGAGCACCAACTTTGAGCAGATGGGAGGATCACCAACTTTGAGCAGAAGGGAGGATCACCAAATTTGAGCAGAAGGGAGGATCACCAACTTTGAGCAGAAGGGAGGATCACCAACTTTGAGCAGAAGGAGGATCACCAACTTTGAGCAGATGGGAGATCACCAAATTTTAGCAGAAGGGAGGATCACCAACTTTGAGCAGATGGGAGGATCACCAACTTTGAGCAGAAGGGAGGAGCACCAACTTTGAGTGAGTAGAAGGGAGGAGCACCAACTTTGAGTAGAAGGGAGGAGCACCAACTTTGAGCAGAAGGGAGGAGCACCAACTTTGAGCAGAAGGGAGGAGCACCAACTTTGAGCAGAAGGGAGGAGCACCAACTTTGAGTAGAAGGGAGGAGCACCAACTTTGAGCAGAAGGGAGGAGCACCAACTTTGAGTAGAAGGGAGGAGCACCAACTTTGAGTAGAAGGGAGGAGCACAACTTTGAGCAGAAGACAGGAGCACAAACTTTGAGCAGAAGACAGGAGCACAAACTTTGAGCATGAGACAGGAGCACCAATTTAAGCAGAAGGGAGGAGCACCAAATTTGAGCAGAAGGGAGGAAATGAAACTTTGAGCAGAAGGGAGGAGCATCAACTTTGAGCAAAAGGGAGGAGCACCAACTTTGAGAAGAAGGGAGGAGCACCAACTTTGAGAAGAAGGGAGGAGCACCAACTTTGAGAAGAAGGGAAGAGCACCAACTTTGAGAAGAAGGGAGGAGCACCAACTTTGAGAAGAAGGGAGGAGCACCAACTTTGAGAAGAAGGGAAGAGCACCAACTTTGAGAAGAAGGGAGGAGCACCAACTTTGAGAAGAAGGGAGGAGCACCAACTTTGAGAAGAAGGGAGGAGCACCAACTTTGAGAAGAAGGGAGGAGCACCAACTTTGAGAAGAAGGGAGGAGCACCAACTTTGAGAAGAAGGGAGGAGCACCAACTTTGAGAAGAAGAGAGGAGCACGAACTTTGAGCAGAAGGCAGGGGCACCAACTTTTAGCAGAAGGCAGGAGCACTAACTTTCAGAAGAAGACATGAGCACCAACTTTGAGCAGAAGACAGGAGCACCACCTTGAGCAGAAGACAGGAGGACCAACCTTCAGCAGAAGACATGAGTAGTATATATCCAGTGAAAGGATGCGTAAAAGTTCTTCCAGCCGCACATAATTCCTTATATGAGAGTCTACCCGTACATGGAAGCACATTTTTTGGTGCGGTTTTTCCTTATATGAGAGTCTTCATTTTTTCTTATATGAGAGTCTACCCGCCCATTTTGGTTCCGGTGACCTCTCGTTGACCTCTCAACCTCTCGTGGCGGCGTCGAAACGCACCTAATTCCTTATATAAATAGTCTACACGCAGATCAACGCACAATTTTGGGTGCCGTTTTTCCTTATATGAGAGTCTACCCGCCCATTTTTGTTCCGGTGACCTCTCGTGGTGGTGGTGGTGACCTCCCGGTGACCTCTCGTTGACCTCTCGTGGCGGTGGTGGTGGTGTTGTGGTGACCTCCCGCGGTGGTGAAGGGGTGGTGGTGGTATCATAAATCTATTATATTCTTTGTACTTTCAATGGTTCCGTAACTTTCATAAATCTATTCTTTCTTTATACTCTCAGGCAATAAAAAAACAGTGACAAGTTTATTTATTGTTTTTTAAAAACTTCCTTTAGAATTAAAGGTAACAGCTTAGGGCCGTTACACACGATACATGAATGCGCATTACCGAACTTAGTAACTACACGCGAAACTCTGTGTTTAACGTTAAGCGAGAGATCAAAGAGCTCGGTACACGCGCAGCCGCGAAGACGCGCAGCGACGACGCGCAGCAAGGGGCCGCAAGATCAAAGAGCTCGGTAGACGCGAGGCGACCTCGCGCAGCAAGGGGGCCGCGTTTAACGTTAAGCGCGATCAAAGAATCCGCCTCCCGTGAGTACTTACTTCCCGTTAGACGGTAAGTGTTCATCAGGAGAGTCATTTAACAGAGGAATTTCACGATACCGATGTTTTAATGTGAGAGGCTTGGGGGTAATTAACAGTGACAGGTTATTTATTTATTGTTTTTTATTCGTATATATCCCACAATAGATAACACAGGGGTAGACAATAATGTCGTCTTTAACTATTGCACATTATAGACAAGTATAATACATAAGAAACAAAGTAGTTTATTTACAAGAAGTAATACATGATACTGTTAAATTGCTAAAGGGGAGGTGGTCACGTTGTTCAGAATGGACCTGTCGCTTGCTGGGGTGAGGTAGTAAGTTGGAAGTTGTAGTTGTAGAGGTAGCTGTTTGTGGAGGTAGTTGTAGTAGTGAAAGTTGTAGTAGAGCAGGGACGACGTTCAAATTACGTTACTCTCAAAGCCACGAAAGCTTAGACTTTGGAGTTCTATATCTTTAGCACTTCAACGAATAACAGACAACAGTAATGGTGAACCTTACAGATAAGAAAACGTAGTTCCAAACCCCAAAATTTCGTCTCATAACTAAAAAGTTGAACTCAAAACATTAAAAAATCTAGGTCCAAAGTAAAAAAAAAAAAAAAAAAAAAAAAAGTTAGACACGGTAGGGCTAAAGGGCATATTCTTTCCAACCAATACTCCCTATTCTTCTACACATCTGCATCTCGAAGCCTTCGAATTTATATTCAATGTTTGGCTACTGACTATATTTTGCGCCGATTGCTCAGAGTCGATTCTATATTCAACCACTGAACTCTCTGTCGATGTAGTAGACACGTATGTCATGTCATTGTAACAGACACGTATGTCATGTCATTTTATCAGAGACGTATGGTATGTCGTTGTAATAGCCATGTCGTTGTATCAGTCATGTCGATGTAGTAGACACGTATGTCATGTCATTGTAACAGTCATGTCAATGTAACAGTCATTTCGTTGTAAAAGTCATCTCGTTGTAACAGTCAGGTATGTCATGTCGTTTTATCAGAGACGTATGGTATGTCGTGATGGATCATGTAGGTTGTCGACTGTGTCGGGATGGATCATGTAGGTTGTCGACTGTGTCGGGATGGATCATGTAGGTTGTCGACTGTGTCGGGATGGATCATGTAGGTTGTCGACTGTGTCGGGATGGATCATGTAGGTTGTCGACTGTGTCGGGATGGATCATGTAGGTTGTCGACTGTGCCATGATGGATCATGTAGGTTGTCGACTGTGCCATGATGGATGAATGTAGGTTGTCGACTGTGTCGGGATGGATCATGTAGGTTGTCGACTGTGTCGGGATGGATCATGTAGGTTGTCGACTGTGTCGGGATGGATCATGTAGGTTGTCGACTGTGCCATGATGGATCATGTAGGTTGTCGACTGTGCCATGATGGATGAATGTAGGTTGTCGACTGTGCCATGATGGATGAACGTAGGTTGTCTAGTGTCTCATGATGGTTGTATGTAGATTGTCGACTGTGTCGAGATGGATGAATGTAGGTTGTCGACTGTGCCATGATGGATGAAGGTAGGTTGTCGACTATGCCATGATGGATCATGTAGGTTGTCGACTGTGTCGAGATGGACGAATGTAGGTTGTCGACTGGGCCATGATGGATCATGTAGGTTGTCGACTGTGCCATGATGGATCATGTAGGTTGTCGACTGTGTCGAGATGGACTAATGTAGGTTGTCGACTGGGCCATGATGGATCATGTAGGTTGTCGACTGGGCCGGGATGGATCATGTAGATTGTCGACTGTGTCGAGATGGATGAATGTAGGTTGTCGACTGTGCCATGATGGATGAATGTAATTGTCGAGTATGCTCCAACAAATCACCGCGCCATTTAAACTTCTTTGAACATAATGGACACGGATGTTCACCAGAAGAAACCTCATTATGAGAAACCATCTGGAGAAAATCCAATAACCCTTTCGTCAACCATATTTAACATACCTAGTTTAACTTCATCAAACATCAAGCTCAACAATACTTAGCATACCTACTTTAAACACCTCGATAAAATTGAATAACCTTTCATCGATAAGCCTTAACGTACTTTAAGAGAAAACAATCCAACTTACTGTGTAAAATAGAATCTCAATCCGTTAGAATGAATAGTAACTTTCCTTGAAGCAACCAAACTTATAACACGAAAGCCCTGAAGGGTCTTGTTTAAATATAGCCTGGTAACAAATGAATACATTATCCAATCAGCGAGTGATTATGCCAACATCGACTGATATCTGGATTAACCAATTAGAGAAGAGCATTAACATTGGAGGCGGAGCAAAGAAATGACTGACATCTGTATTATAACCATTCAGAGAAGAGTATTAGCATGGGAGGCGGAGCAAAGAAATGACTGACATCTGTATTATAACCATTCAGAAAAGAGCATTACTATGAACGGCAGAGTGATTAACCAATTATAGAAGAGCGTAACTTTGAAAGCGGTTCCAGTTCCATCTTAAGGTAAATGATTTGGTCGGGTTCTCATCGAGGATTGTGGGCGTTTCTGGTCCATAGAATGTGTTTGGATAAAGTTATGTAGGAGTTTATGTTCCTGGGGGTTGATATTATTCACACATATGATAAGGCGTATAAGAAACATTCCAAGTTTTATAACGCGATGGCTAACCTAGTATACACATGATCGGAGAGAAATGAGCTGTTATTTACTGGAATAATTCAGCGAGTCGGTGGTCATGATATCTACGCCACGTTTGTAACCATCGTTATCGAAATACTTTCAGATCGAATTCGCAATTTCGGTCGTCTTGTTGTTCTATATACCCTCGCCTATCGATTAGTTAAGAATCATGTCAAAGACATGTTCGACTCTGATTCCGACATTTGTGTTTTAGAAACGGACTTTGGTACTTGGACCGGTGGTATCATCGGAAGAGAATTTGGAGAGTGGTTACTAAAAGAAGGTGGTTTGGAAAATTTTCTAGACCTCTCTAACGAAGAAGCTACAACACTGTGGACTCTACTTCACAACAGCCTTTGGTCTTTAAGAGCTTTACCTAGAAATGTTTATCTGTGAGTTTATACATTTTCCCTAATAAAAGTTTGGTAACCCCACAGCATTTGTTACTGCCTTACAATATTGTTTACCAGGTCACGACACCCTCTCACACTGATGATGAGGGTTGTCCTGTAGTAGGCCTGTGATTGTAATAAGAATGGTTTGCTCCAGCTTTGAAATCTGAAATTTTCACAAAAAGAGATGGTGTTACTCAGTTCCCCTATAATGGGGATGTTGAGTTACTAAAAATAGATTTTGATCTCTGATGCAATACCTGATTAGTTAGTAAAAATAGAATGTGACCTATGATCCAATAACAGAATATTCATTGCCCCGGTGACCAATTGAGACTGATGGAAAAGTGAATTCCCAGTCATAGAAAAGTATGTTGTCACGATAGGTGTGTCAATAACAAGGAATAAAAATCATTAAAGACATCCTAATTAAGTTGTGAAATTTTGGTGGTTGAGAGATAAATCTGAAGCTAAGCACATCAAACTATAAGAACAAGGAAATAATCGTATATTACACACTCTTAGAGCCAGTGTTAAGTTAACGCGTATTTAGTTAAAATAGAAGGTTATAAATTGAGTAGAGGTAAACTTATACCTTATGGCTCATCTACTTTTTCGAATAAACTCATTAAAATTAAAATAAGTCAAATAAAAACAAACAAATATGATCTTTTTATAATGTTTATTTTCACAATAAAACTAGACAACACATGTTACACATTCAAATGTTTATAATTGAACAATGATGCAAATTAAATAGTGCAAATATGGATACAAATCATCTAAAAAAGTACACATATAACAACATAGTCATGTGTTTAATGCTTAAATTACAAGTTTACGTGGTCTCCCACGTGGTTTTTTAAATACACAAGGATCGCAAAATTTAACACAATTTTGTTTATTGTTCTTAATAGCATAAGATCCATCAGTTATATTAGTGATCGAACGGGGATCAATTCGTTTGTGAGCTGTGTCTGTGAGAACAGTCGAAAGGTCACTTTGTTGATACTGGAAGTCGTCATAAACGGGAGGAGCAGCGATCGACCAGCCACCCTCATTTGCTGTTTGTTCTCTGTAACCCTCTGAGCGAAATGTAGATGTTCCATCACTACTTGGTTGTACACCGTCACACTCTGCTGAGAGAATTGTAGACGCCTGGAAGTCGTCATAAACGGGAGGAGCAGCGATCGACCACTCACCATCATTGGTCGTTTGTTCTCTGTCATAGTCTGAGCGAAATGTAGATGCTCCATCAGTGGTTGCTTGTATACTGTCACGTCCAATGACGTATTGCATCAGTTACTATAAATAGAACGTATTCCATTGGTTACTATAAATAGACTGGCCACGCCCCCTTGTTACAGGGTATAAAGGGCAGCCGTTCTCAGTGCTGCTACATACAGAAAGTCAGAGCCCTGCTACCAAGTCGTGTGCTTTTTAGAATGGAGTCCGTTAGAATGGATATGTGTGATTCCGCTGTTAATGTTGACTGTGATGGTTCTTTTTTCTATGCCGCTCGTAATGGCGAGTATGTAAAGCCTCTACAGAAGAATGGTTTGAAGGCTGTCTCAGTTTCGAGATATCGAGCAAAGACTTTAATTCATCTTAGAAAATACGATGGCAAAACGGGGTTGAAATTCCCAACACGTTACGGTATAACACTAACACAGCCTGAATTTGAGACTTTAGTGGGTCTGAACTCTACGATTCTCTCAGAGTGTAACAGACTACGAGTAGCCACAGGTGATGCGTCTACGATTCTCTCAGCTGAGTGTGACAGTATACAAAGCAACCACTGATGGAGCATCTACATTTCGCTCAGACTATGACAGAGAACAAACGACCAATGATGGTGAGTGGTCGATCGCTGCTCCTCCCGTTTATGACGACTTCCAGGCGTCTACAATTCTCTCAGCAGAGTGTGACGGTGTACAACCAAGTAGTGATGGAACATCTACATTTCGCTCAGAGGGTTACAGAGAACAAACAGCAAATGAGGGTGGCTGGTCGATCGCTGCTCCTCCCGTTTATGACGACTTCCAGTATCAACAAAGTGACCTTTCGACTGTTCTCACAGACACAGCTCACAAACGAATTGATCCCCGTTCGATCACTAATATAACTGATGGATCTTATGCTATTAAGAACAATAAACAAAATTGTGTTAAATTTTGCGATCCTTGTGTATTTAAAAAACCACGTGGGAGACCACGTAAACTTGTAATTTAAGCATTAAACACATGACTATGTTGTTATATGTGTACTTTTTTAGATGATTTGTATCCATATTTGCACTATTTAATTTGCATCATTGTTCAATTATAAACATTTGAATGTGTAACATGTGTTGTCTAGTTTTATTGTGAAAATAAACATTATAAAAAGATCATATTTGTTTGTTTTTATTTGACTTATTTTAATTTTAATGAGTTTATTCGAAAAAGTAGATGAGCCATAAGGTATAAGTTTACCTCTACTCAATTTATAACCTTCTATTTTAACTAAATACGCGTTAACTTAACACTGGCTCTAAGAGTGTGTAATATACGATTATTTCCTTGTTCTTATAGTTTGATGTGCTTAGCTTCAGATTTATCTCTCAACCACCAAAATTTCACAACTTAATTAGGATGTCTTTAATGATTTTTATTCCTTGTTATTGACACACCTATCGTGACAACATACTTTTCTATGACTGGGAATTCACTTTTCCATCAGTCTCAATTGGTCACCGGGGCAATGAATATTCTGTTATTGGATCATAGGTCACATTCTATTTTTACTAACTAATCAGGTATTGCATCAGAGATCAAAATCTATTTTTAGTAACTCAACATCCCCATTATAGGGGAACTGAGTAACACCATCTCTTTTTGTGAAAATTTCAGATTTCAAAGCTGGAGCAAACCATTCTTATTACAATCACAGGCCTACTACAGGACAACCCTCATTATCAGTGTGAGAGGGTGTCGTGACCTGGTAAACAATATTGTAAGGCAGTAACAAATGCTGTGGGGTTACCAAACTTTTATTAGGGAAAATGTATAAACTCACAGATAAACATTTCTAGGTAAAGCTCTTAAAGACCAAAGGCTGTTGTGAAGTAGAGTCCACAGTGTTGTAGCTTCTTCGTTAGAGAGGTCTAGAAAATTTTCCAAACCACCTTCTTTTAGTAACCACTCTCCAAATTCTCTTCCGATGATACCACCGGTCCAAGTACCAAAGTCCGTTTCTAAAACACAAATGTCGGAATCAGAGTCGAACATGTCTTTGACATGATTCTTAACTAATCGATAGGCGAGGGTATATAGAACAACAAGACGATCGAAATTGTGAACTCGGTCTGAAAGTATTTCGATAACGATGGTTACAAACGTGGCGTAGATATCATGACCACCGACTCGCTGAATTATTCCAGTAAATAACAGCTCATTTCTCTCCGATCATGTGTATACTAGGTTAGCCATTGCGTTATAAAACTTGGAATGTTTCTTATACGCCTTATCATATGTGTGAATAATATCAACCCCCAGGAACATAAACTCCTACATAACTTTATCCAAACACATTCTATGGACCAGAAACGCCCACAATCCTCGATGAGAACCCGACCAAATCATTTACCTTAAGATGGAACTGGAATCGCTTTCAAAGTTACGCTCTTCTATAATTGGTTAATCACTCTGCCGTTCATAGTAATGCTCTTTTCTGAATGGTTATAATACAGATGTCAGTCATTTCTTTGCTCCGCCTCCCATGCTAATACTCTTCTCTGAATGGTTATAATACAGATGTCAGTCATTTCTTTGCTCCGCCTCCAATGTTAATGCTCTTCTCTAATTGGTTAATCCAGATATCAGTCGATGTTGGCATAATCACTCGCTGATTGGATAATGTATTCATTTGTTACCAGGCTATATTTAAACAAGACCCTTCAGGGCTTTCGTGTTATAAGTTTGGTTGCTTCAAGGAAAGTTACTATTCATTCTAACGGATTGAGATTCTATTTTACACAGTAAGTTGGATTGTTTTCTCTTAAAGTACGTTAAGGCTTATCGATGAAAGGATATTCAATTTTATCGAGGTGTTTAAAGTAGGTATGCTAAGTATTGTTGAGCTTGATGTTTGATGAAGTTAAGCTAGGTATGTTAAATATGGTTGACGAAAGGGTTATTGGATTTTCTCCAGATGGTTTCTCATAATGAGGTTTTCTTCTGGTGAACATCCGTGTCCATTATGTTCAAAGAAGTTTAAATGGCGCGGTGATTTGTTGGAGCATACTCGACAATTACATTCATCCATCATGGCACAGTCGACAACCTACATTCATCCATCTCGACACAGTCCACAATCTACATGATCCATCCCGACACAGTCGACAACCTACATGATCCATCATGGCCCAGTCGACAACCTACATTCGTCCATCTCGACACAGTCGACAACCTACATGATCCATCATGGCACAGTCGACAACCTACATGATCCATCATGGCCCAGTCGACAACCTACATTCGTCCATCTCGACACAGTCGACAACCTACATGATCCATCATGGCACAGTCGACAACCTACATGATCCATCATGGCACAGTCGACAACCTACCTTCATCCATCATGGCACAGTCGACAACCTACATTCATCCATCTCGACACAGTCGACAACCTACATTCATCCATCTCGACACAGTCGACAATCTACATACAACCATCATGAGACACTAGACAACCTACATTCATCCATCATGGCACAGTCGACAACCTACCATCATGTCGACAACCTACATGATCCAGTCGACAACCTACATGATCCATCATGGCACAGTCGACAACCTACATGATCCATCCCGACACAGTCGACAACCTACATGATCCATCCCGACACAGTCGACAACCTACATTCATCCATCATGGCACAGTCGACAACCTACATGATCCATCCCGACACAGTCGACAACCTACATTCATCCATCATGGCACAGTCGACAACCTACATGATCCATCCCGACACAGTCGACAACCTACATTCGTCCATCACGACATACCATACGTCTCTGATAAAACGACATGACATACGTGACTGTTACAACGAGATGACTATTACAACGAAATGACTGTTACATTGACATGACTGTTACATTGACATGACTGTTACATTGACATGACATACGTGTCTACTACATCGACATGACTGATACAACGACATGGCTATTACAACGACATACCATACGTCTCTGATAAAACGACATGACATACGTGACTGTTACAACGAGATGACTATTACAACGAAATGACTGTTACATTGACATTTACTGTTACAATGACATGACATACGTGTCTACTACACGACATGAATACAACGACATGGCTATTACAACGACATACCATACGTCTCTGATAAAATGACATGACATACGTGACTGTTACAACGAGATGACTATTACAACGAAATGACTGTTACATTGACATGACTGTTACATTGACATGACTGTTACATTGACATGACATACGTGTCTACTACATCGACATGACTGATACAACGACATGGCTATTACAACGACATACCATACGTCTCTGATAAAACGACATGACATACGTGACTGTTACAACGAGATGACTATTACAACGAATGACTGTTACATTGACATTACTGTTACAATGACATGACATACGTGTCTACTACATCGACATGACTGATACAACGACATGGCTATTACAACGACATACCATACGTCTCTGATAAAATGACATGACATACGTGTCTGTTACAATGACATGACATACGTGTCTACTACATCGACAGAGAGTTCAGTGGTTGAATATAGAATCGACTCTGAGCAATCAGCGCAAATATAGTAAGTAGCCAAACATTGAATATAAATTCGAAGGCTTCGAGATGCAGATGTGTAGAAGAATAGGGAGTATTGGTTGGAAAGAATATGCCCTTTTGCCCTACCGTGTCTAACTTTTTTTTTTTTTTTTTTGACTTTGGACCTAGATTTTTTTAATGTTTTGAGTTCAACTTTTTAGTTATGAGACGAAATTGTGGGGTTTGGAACTACGTTTTCTTATCTGTAAGGTTCACCATTACTGTTGTCTGTTATTCGTTGAAGTGCTAAAGATATAGAACTCCAAAGTCTAAGCTTTCGTGGCTTTGAGAGTAACGTAATTTGAACGTCGTCCCCTGCTCTACTACAACTTTCACTACTACAACTACCTCCACAACCAGCTACCTCTACAACTACAACTTCCAACTTACTACCTCACCCCAGCAAGCGACAGGTCCATTCTGAACAACGTGACCACCTCCCCTTTAGCAATTTAACAGTATCATGTATTACTTCTTGTAAATAAACTACTTTGTTTCTTATGTATTATACTTGTCTATAATGTGCAATAGTTAAAGACGACATTATTGTCTACCCCTGTGTTATCTATTGTGGGATATACACGAATAAAAAACAATAAATAAATAACCTGTCACTGTTAATTACCCCCAAGCCTCTCACATTAAAACATCGGTATCGTGAAATTCCCCTGTTAAATGACTCTCCTGATGAACACTTACCGTCTAACGGGAAGTAAGTACTCACGGGAGGCGGATTCTTTGATCGCGCTTAACGTTAAACGCGGCCCCCTTGCTGCGCGAGGTCGCCTCGCGTCTACCGAGCTCTTGATCTTGCGGCCCCTTGCTGCGCGTCGTCGCTGCGCGTCTTCGCGCTGCGCGTGTACCGAGCTCTTTGATCTCTCGCTTAACGTTAAACACAGTGTTTCGCGTGTAGTTACTAAGTTCGGTAATGCGCATTCATGTATCGTGTGTAACGGCCCTAAGCTGTTACCTTTAATTCTAAAGGAAGTTTTTAAAAAACAATAAATAAACTTGTCACTGTTTTTTTATTGAATGAGAGTATAAAGAAAGAATAGATTTATGAAAGTTACGGAACCATTGAAAGTACAAAGCATATAATAGATTTATGATACCACCACCACCCCTTCACCACCCCTTCACCACACCTTCACCACCGCTGCGGGAGGTCACCACAACACCACCACCGCCACGAGAGGTCACCCGAGAGGTCACCGGGAGGTCACCGGAACCAAAATGGGCGGGTAGACTCTCATATAAGGAAAAACGGTAGACTCTCATATAAGGAAAAACCGCACCAAAAAATGTGCCTCGATCTGCGGGTAGACTATTTATATAAGGATTTATGTGCCTTCAAAGGCACTTTTGGGGTCCCTAATTGACATTGTATACTACTGACATGAGCACCAACTGTGAGCAGAAGACAGGAGCACCAACTGTGAACAGAAGGGCGTTGGGTCAGAACCTCCTGTTAGGTAGGGCTCGTGCGTAAATAGTACCTCTCATTGTGATATGAAAATGTTTTGAATAAAATGTGCATTTAATAAACATATGAACAAAGATAAAAGGGGAAAAAAACATTATTTATAAACACAAAAAAGTGTTTTAAATCAAATAAATATTCAAAGAATTGTTTGATAAATCGTTACATATTGAGAGCAATGAAATAAATATAACGAAAAAGTAAAAGTAAGATTATTTCCATACATTCATTAAAAAAAAGTAATGCTGCCGGCGAACAAATCTAGTGCCAGATGGGAAACAACGTCCATTCCACAAACAAAGCTACTCGTAGATTCAAATGAGTTCTTTTCTATATCTTCTTTACATTTTTAAACATGTAATATCTTAGGTCAACATGTTTGATCAGTTGAACTTTACAGGACAATCACGACATTGTCATATATTTATGAATATCAGTGCTAATTAGATACGATCTCAAAGCTGTACCTAATGTTTGAAGTTATTATTTTGCTTGTGTATTTAAAAGTTGCTGACCTGCATCAGTAATACTCTGTTTTGAGCCTGCATTTTGACGCCTTATTTTTGAAACGTTCATCACCTCTGTATTCTTATTATTTAGAGTACGTTTTCTTGTAACTATCACACTCTTTAATTAACATTTCAAGCAATTTCTGCAGGTCTTTCTCATTCTCTTTCCCTATTAACACTTATTTTCTTTTGACAGGACCGTTCCAGTGAATGTAACAATTTAAAAGTCACCGAACTTTACTCATTTACTGTCTATTTTTTAGTTTACATTTAATAAATATAACATGAATGTAATAATTATAAAATATTTGGTTAAGTATAACATTCAATCGACAAATACAAATAAGTACACCAGAGCTTCAGAGGCCAGTATACTCCAGTTGTCTCCCCTTATAATGTAGGCGTTCGGGTAAGCTTTTTAAATGTTTATTTTTGATAAAGAAAAAGCATCATTAAGTCCACTCCCTGAACATTCCGACATACCGTTCGGTCATTCATTAAAATAGATATGATCAGGCGATATAGACTGAACAAATAGGGAAACAGTACACACCCCTCTGAACTATTGACTGTCTGAAATGTCTATGTTTGATTGTTGCTATTTGCTATTGATAAATGTTTTTTTTATTATTATCTTCTCGTTTTTAGGAATGTCTATATCATTAAACGACTTCAGGTTATTTTAAAAATGATTGATAATAAGGATAACGATAATATTATTGATAACAACAAACGGAGAGCGTTGTATAGCTTTATGTTCACAGCTAAATTGTCTAGTTTTCTGTCTAACACGCTGCAATCGACCCAACTGTAAAAATGTGCAGTATGCTCAGACTTTGAAACGACAATAACACGAAAAAGGAGACACTACCGTTCACTCTCACTTTCACACGTGCAATTTAATTTAATTTCATTGTAATATTTGTGGAGCTGGAAGGTGATTACATTTGTATTTCGCGCAAAATCAAATTGTTTACCTACGCGACTGTGAAATCTAATTGGTGAAACTTGTATACGCTTGGGTATCGTTTCGGGGAACATCTCCGTGACCTCTCTTACAATGCTGACACTCCTATGGGTGTCGGCTTCAGTTCTTGATCATAATAGTCCCCAAATTATCAGAGTTGTTGGCCTTTATTTATGCTCACTAAGAATCGTCTCATATCCGAGTTTTGTTCTTTAAACCCGGGAGGGATTAATTGTTTTTTTTTTTAAATTTAAGGTTCAACTAGCCTGCTCAACTTTCTGCTCCTTTCATTACTCCCCGTTTTTTTGTTGTTCAATTCCATTGCGATATTCCCCTTCCTGCTATGTCAGCATACTTTTCAGTGGGGTAGCGGGCCTAGGTGGGAAAACCATATGACTGAGCTACCGACTTTCGGACAACCCGTGTTCGATTCCCACTGGAAGCAGTGTGGATTGTATTCGTGGTTGGAAAAGAAAAACCACGGTCCACACAGCCGCTGGCAAAAATGGGAATCAGGTTAGCACTCTGTGAAAGTGAGGAATGCCGCCTCGCATCATCCTTTAAGGACGCTTGAAGCGACAATATCCAGAGGTCTCCGAACATTTCTGGATAGGCGACCAAGCACATATGGGTGGAACTCGCGTGCTAAGACGCCAATTCAAGTCTCGTACTTTACCTTCAAAGTATTTGACAAAATGAAGCACAATGAAATACTCAACATTCTAGAAGGCATAAACGGAGTCAGTAAAGATCTAAGAATAATAAAGATCATGTACTGGCAACAAACAGCGACCATAAGATCTGGAAATCAATTGGGAATGTTTCAACAAATAAAACAGGGTGTTAGACAAGGTTGTGTGCTATCACCAGATGTGTTTAATATTTATAGTGAGATTATTTTAAGATCCATAAGGGGCACGCCGGGAATAACAATTGGAGGTTATAATATAAATAATCTAAGGTATGCTGATGATGCAGTCTTAATCACTAAGAGTGAAAACAAGTTACAAGAAATATTAGACATTATAGTGAAAGGAAAGCAAAGAACTCAGTCTTAATAGCAAAAAGACAAAAGTAATGATAGCAAAAAAGAAAAAGACATCACCCCACAAGCCCAATAAAGACGAGTGGAACAATAATCAAACAAGTAAATGAATTTAAACATTTGGGAACAATGTTAACCTCAGATAGTAGATGTACAACAGAGGTGAGATTCCGAATGGCTCAGGTAAAAGCAGCTTTCCAAAAAATGAGGAAAATATAGTGCAATACATTTTTTTTACAATAAAAACAAGAAAAAGAGTTCCTAAATGTTATGTAGTTTCAGTCTGAACATATGGATGTGAATTATGGACAAAAGGACAACAGACAAGAAAATCACTGAAGGCTGTATGTGGAAGTGAGGTTTTACAGAAGAATGTTAAGAATACCATGGACAACTAAGAAGAGTAATGAAAACCTTCTGAAATAGGGCAAAGCAAAGAGAGAGCTAATTTCCAATATTAGGAAGAAACAATCATCATTTTTTGGCCATGTAATGTGAAGAGAACAATTGGAATATATTGTAACAACTGGGAAAATTGAGGGTCGAAAAGATAGATGGAAGCAAAGTGAAAAGATACCAGGCAGCTTAAGAGAATCGCTTGGCAGAAAGTCAACAACAGAAATGATAAAGAACTGTCGTGATCGAAAGTTGTGGAGAGACATGATCACCTACGCCAGAAGGCCCGGTACTTGATGATGATGATGATGATGATTATGATTAAACAAGTGTACGAACAATGCCATATACATCTTAAGATCTTTAGTAGAAAGAGCCATAGAGGTGAAAACATATCTATACATCTGTTTCATAGATTATACCAAATCATTTGACAAAGTAAAGCACAACAAAATAATCAAAATTTTAGGAGGCAGAAACACAGACAGCAAAGATCTAATACTATTAAAGAACATGTACTGGCAACAAACAGCGGGCATAAGAACTGGAAATCAATCGGAAATGTTTCAACAAATAAAGTAGGGTGTTAGACAAGGTTGTGTGTTGCCACCAGATTTGTTTAATATATATAGTGAGATTATTTTTATACCAGTATTTCTTCCAGACTTCTCCTTCATGTGTCGTCTTTAAAAGTCGTCTCGCCCTGTGTCATGGAATCGCCGGTGACATATCTTGATGCTCGATTGCCTGGACACTCCCTGTATCACCTTTGCTTGTTGACACCTTCATGGACTGACACATTTCAGTCAGTGTTAGGCTTGACTCCTGCAGGAACCTTCTAGTGGCCCGACACACTTGTCCGTCGTGATCGTATAACATTGTACTTCGCGCACGGTTATTGTTAAAACCGTTACTGCTTCGCCGGGCTTGTGCTTGGTGCCCCCCCCCCTCAGCTTTCGTTCTTCGCTAGGCACATAAACAGACTGCATTGAGTAAGTAGTCACTAGAACACCATTTTAAAAAGTTCACAATCAAGGTTTATTTATGGAATATCACCCTCGCACAACATTGTACTCTTCCAACCACAGTATGTTTGTCAGCTGCACTTCTCACAATACTTAATAACAATGAGGCGTATCACATACAGTCGCCTCTTTTTTACGCACTACTGTCAATGTGACCCCTTCACGTGGTCGGGCTAGTTCCACCCACACAACCTACACCAACGTGTCTTGGCTTTTAACCAAGGATCGCATTGGTACCACTGCCCTTCCATAAATTATACACCTCCAACACTGACTTGTAGTTACATCAACTCACTGGACGGCTTCATCAAGACAGGGTACAGAGTTGCAATACTTCCTTCAGGCCACCATGCAATTTGGTGACATCCTGTTGTAGCCGACTCCACCCGGTCGGACTCTCTTGAACAACACTACGCGGGATCTTCCCGCTAGCTATATGCAACTGGTCTTGGCTGATGAATTTCACAATGTCATCTGTTCGTGTCTACAATACACACGTTATTGAGAATTAAATCGGCGAGAGCTGTCTCGCTTACTATCACCTAAATGTGTTCGTTGCTTATGAGTTTCACAACTACCTCTACGTGCCTCTATGCTGGTAACACAAGTTTACTTAACATTGATCCATGTGCCAGGTCCGTTCCGCTCTACTGCCAAGCACAAACTGACTAACCCTACCACACTGTTTTGTGTAACTAACCTGGCTACAACTCACGGTATCGGTTGCCAAAGCAACCGTCCGCATTGAGTGCTCGTCCCATCTAGACTGACCTTCTAACTTATCGTTTTTCCTAACTTCCTCCCTTCAAACCAATCATATCCCTGTTTACATTCTTCCTGCTTCTCACTTTCCACGTGAAACTCGATGTTTCTATTTGAGTGAACACTTCTCACTTTCCCCTGGACTTCTACCACACACTCCCATATTGTCATACACTCTGTAATCACTGCTACACTTCAAGATCCATAAGTGGAATGCCTAGAATAACAATTCGAGGTCATAATATAAATAACTGCAGGTAAGCTCGGGAGAGTAAAAGACTAAGGGAGGGTACTCCCTTAATAATAGAGAAAATACTAGATAGCATGGTGTCATGGCATGGAAAAAGTCAACAACAGAACTGATACGATGCACTGTAATAGAAGATTGTGGAGGGACATGATCGTCAACGCCAACCGATTTGGCACATGATGATGATGTAGAAATGTGGTTTTACAGAAAAATGTTGATAATACCGTGGACATATTAAGAAGAAACAATCATCATTTTTGGCCATTTAACTATAAAAGGGAACAGATGGAATATATTAATTGTAACAACTGGGTAAATTGAGGAAGGAAAATATATGTATGTATGTATGTATGTATGTATGTGTGTGTGTGTGTTGTGTGTTGTGTGTGTGTTTTGTGTGTTGTGTGTGTGTGTGTTTGTGTGTGTGTCTATGTATGTATGTATGTATGTATGCATGTATGCATCCATGTATGTATGTATGTATGTATGTTGTATGTATGTATGTATGTATGTATGTATGTATGTATGTATGTATGTATGTATGTATGTATGTATGTATGTATGTATGTATGTATGTATGTATGTATGTATGTATGTATGTATGTATGTATGTATGTATGTATGTATGTATGTATGTATGTATGTATGTATGTGTGTGTGTATGTATGTATGTATGTATGTATGTATGTATGTATGTATGTATGTATGTATGTATGTATGTATGTATGTATGTATGTATGTATGTATGCATGTATATATGTGTGTGTGTATGCATGCATGTATATATGTGCGTGTATGTATTTCTAAAATAAGTAGTAACAAGAAAACTAAAACAATATTGACAAACTGCTGTGCATGATGTGTCTGCTTCTTGATGAATAAAAACAAGAATAAGTGAAAGAAAACTTCACGAAAGAAAATGTCTGTCGAATTTTCTGTTTGTAAATTATTTCCTTTCAATATCATGCTTCTTGCAAGGCTGTTCGTTTTAATGTGATTACTGTTGGCGTATCTAGCGCTGCACAATAATATGTACACTTTTCATGTGTACAGTTTTGTTTCAGCTCATGTCAAGTGTTTTATATTAATAAACAAACAAGCATGTATGACAGAACGCATGTACTCAGTGGGAAACTATTGTCCCTGTACTATAAATGAACGTCACAGTGTCAGAGCACGTCCTACTAGCTGTCTGTATGGTCATCCTTTGACCAGGATGTAAGATGTCTGTTCGTTATATAAACACTCTGTTCGTGAACTGTACAGTTTGTTCACTTATGTTCGTGTAGGTAAATGTGGGCGTGTGTGTGGGACTGTAAGGGGGACTTGACGAAATAAAGAAGAAAAGGGGTATCAGATGGGGATTATAAAAGTAACACACATGCTACTTGTAGAGAATGTTCCTTTGAAATTTATAATAATAGTTCAACAAATATTTATAGCTTGGGAAACACGGAAGTGAATATAAAGCATTGATAATACAGAAAAAAGATATATAAATAGATAGCAATGAGTAGGTGAATCCCTTGTTCGGTCTGCCTCTTGTTTTCTCTTATTCGTGGATTTTCCCGTGTGTTTGTCAAGTAGAAGTGGTTTCCGTTCCATTGATGTTATGATTGTGCTTACTTCCCTGAATTCACTAAAAGATCAGTTTTGAAATGTCAGTTACAAATATTCACAACAGGACACGAACACTCTATAAAGACGGAACAGAACCAAGAGTTATGCAACAATAGACGTCACAGTTAGGAAAACAGGAGACACATGTAGCGAATCATTGACATTTCACTACATGTATACTAAAGAATTACATACAACAAAACAATAATAATAATAATAATAATAAACATAACTTCCGTATTGTGTTCCCCGTAAACTGTTAGGAATTTAACATTCCCCACAAACAAATGACAAATTTGACAAATGTTTGAAAACTAGAAATGTCATAAGTTGGTATGCTCATGGTATGGTTGTTGAAAAAGATCATACAAATGTAACTACGTCAGAGCTCCATGGGCTTGGTAGACTAGGATTGTCTCCTTTTGTGGGATGATAGAGGCTCGGTAAACTTTCATTTTTGAATAAAGAACTAATAATAACAATAATAATAACAATAACAATAACAACAATAATAATAATAAATAGCTAAACTATTTATAAAGAAGGAGTAGGTATCATCTTGGATGCAGAAAGAGCAAGAACGGTGAAAGGCTTTTGGCCAATATCTGACAGAGCCTTTTTAGTGAAATTGAATGGAAGACCAATAAATATAAATCACATACACGTTTATAAATCCAACAGCAGACAGTCCAGAGACAACAGTTGATAAATTTTACGACGAGCTTAATATTGCACTTCGGGAATGCAAACCACATGAAAACACCATAGTTCTAGGGGATCTTAACGCAAAAGTAGGAAAGGAAAGAGTTGAGGATGTAGTTGGTTATTATGGACTAGGAGAGAGAAATGAAAGAGGTGACAAACTGAATGACTGGGCAAGAACACACAACATGATGATAGGAAACGCCTGGTTTAAGCAACATCCAAGACGCCTGTGGTCATAGAAAAGCCCAGGAAACAACGCACGTAATAAAATTGATTACATAAAGATAAACAACAGATTTAGAAACAGTCTGGTATGTGTGAAAACTAGACCAGGGGAAGATTGCAATAGTGATCCTGTAACAGTTGTGGGCAAATCTTAGAGTAAAATTAAAAGCATCAAAACGAGCCTCAGTTAATATGAAGTTACATTTAGATTTACTCAAAGCAGACAAGAGGTTACAAGACAAATATAACACCACAATTCAGAACCGGTACATTTATTACATTGCATATGACATTTGCAGCTAATGGAAACAAGACGAAGAAATAAGGAAAACAAAGATGAGTATAAGAGATTAAATAAAGAAATTGTAATAAAATGCAATGAAGCAAAAGAAGCATGGCTAAAACAGAGATGCAAAGAGACTGAAACGCAACAAAAAGGATATGACAAAGCTATAGACAAACAAATTGAAGAATTAATACGAAGAAAAACGCAGTCAAAATCTGGATGTTTAAGATCAAAGGAAGCAGAACTGTTGATTGAGCAAGAAAGCATAAGGGAACGATGGACAGAATACATTAAAGATATATATAATGATGAACGAACAGAAGTAACTACTGAAAAGCACACTGAAGCGTGAGGCAACAATAGAAGGCATCAGCTTCATTGCCGAGGTTGAGAGGCTTGCCAAGAACAGGTTGAGATGCTGGTCAATGCAAAGTCTGAAGAGATTGTCGGACATAGAGTCTAGAATTCCTGCCCTTTGAGCCATCTTCGACTCAAAAGGTCAAATAGTAGGCTTGTACCGAATAAGTGACTTTTGATAGAGTTTCACAAGAATTAATTTAATTTGCTGGACAAAATCTAGAATTAAAATCCCACAGTTAGCGTTACCATATGTCAAAATCCCACAGTATAGCTGTTACAGGCATATGGTTCTGCTTCTCCTCCTATCGGTCATGTCTGGATTTTTCGTGCGGTTCTGCGTCAGGCCAGGCATTGTAGAAAGTTATAAATGGTTCTGCTTCTCCTCCTATCGGACATGTCTCGTGTAGAAAGTTATAAATGGTTCTGCTTCTCCTCCTATCGGACATGTCTGCACAGTTATGGCTTACAATTGTGACGTGTTGCTTCTTGCAATATTCCAATCGTCACCGTTGAAAGAACACACTTTGTAAATTAATTAAAATGGAAAATATTAATTCTATCAAGTTTCATCGATTGATTATATTTGTACTGCCTCGATAGTCTAAAAGTAAAGAGTTAATACAAATTGATCAGTTCTGTAACCTCAAGCACTCTTCGTTTGTTCTAAAAAAAAAAAAAAAAGATTATAAATCATCCCTTGACAAATAGAGGGGATTCCAGTTTTGAAAGTTCATTCAATTTTTGAGTCGAAATTTGAGCTTTTTCAAGATACCTAATTTGACATGGCCGTACCAGCCACAATGCACCAAAGAGGATGTTTTATCCACTCCAGCGTCAATGATTGAAACCGTTTATGTCCGCGATGTCTGTTACAGAGATCATGTAAAGTGTCATTTAAGACGTTTATCTTGTGTAAAATCTTCACCCATATTCCCTGCATGACAAACAACATTCCTTGTACAAGCAAATTGGATTTTCAAAAAATTACAAACAGTCAGGAAATTTAAAAAAAAGCTATCAACTTAATTTACCATCTTATCTGTACATTTTAATATCTAATGTAAGTAAAAAGTAAAGAGCCCCACTACGCCAAGTTGCGTTTAGGGAATATGGTGTTAGTGACCATACATTTTTACAGACCTCCGACACATTGTTTTTGGGGTTATAGCAGCTAATGTAATTACTGATTATTAACGTTTAGTATTTTTAAAATGATAATTTCAGTGTTCATTAAGACAAATTATTTATCAAATTAGATACAGTATTGAAGGAAAAAAACAGATAGATTATCATGTCCTACTTTTTGTATTAAAGGTCCTGCTTTTTCTTGTAAACTCAGTGCTTTTTTTTTCTTTTCTTCTGGCAACCCTACCCTCGGGAGTTTTGTCAGCTGTTGAAAGTGCAGATTTAGAAATCTAGTGGGAGAGTGTCTTTTTGACACCTCATCCACTGAATAGTTTGATAGGAATAAAGGGGTTTCAATGTGGGAGGACAAAACGTGACTGACATTACCGCTAGATCTGCTCTCAGCACTGAATCATTCTTTACTGACATGGACTGAAGTGGACTTCCGGTCAATATGGCGGATAGGCGACAGGAACCATTCAGGCTTAGTCTGAAACAAAACAAAACTGTTACTTGTTGCATATTCCAAGTCCGGCTTGCTGCCGGAGCTACCAAATTTAGTTCTTTGTGTCACACATTGAGCTGTTTGTTTCATCCGGATCGTGTTTCGATATTCCGATTGCTTACGATGAATGATGATATCGTAAGACGAAGGACAGTTCAGATGCGTTCACTTTCGGCGCAGCTTGGCATTACGTCTTTTGGCGTGTGCTCTAGCTGCTATGATAGGGGCTGCAGCTGCCATTCTTTGTTTGGATCCTTCAATTAGATGAGTTTTAACTCGGACGATTCCACTGACACGGGCGGTTGAGCAATTGGGGATTTTGATTCGTTTGCAGTGATACCGGGACCTTCGACTAACCATAAGCATGGCCGAAGTAGCCAAAGGAAAGGGTTAGATAGCATATTGACATATTTGACAGACAACAAGCGGAGTATCCAAGCCATATATAAGTAACGATCCTCTAACGAATGGAAGGACACACCTCAGGGATATGCCCTAGAGATTCGAGGGACCTGGGACAGAGAGCGTCAAGAGTAAAGAGAATCATGGTCTGATACGACACTCCAGAATGATAAAATAAACATGGAAATAAAAGAAGAAAAGTTGAAATACACTCAAGAAGAATAACGGTGTCAACGATTCTGCAGGTTTATTAACAGGCACTAAGAAATGTAGAGTATAGCAAAGTGGTTAGAGTAGTGATGTACTCATACAATGAGTTAGCAAAGTGGTTAGAGTAGTGATGTACTCATACAATGAGTTCAGTGAGAGAGTCATTCTTGCTGAAAGAGTTGAAAGATATTCATGATTGCAATAGCGAGAATCAGAGACAAAATGGGACATAGACTTGACGGTGCGGACCACAATGGAGCTGTGGTAGTTATATGCACCTTACTATACTGTCAGCACCATTGGGTGATTATTCACAGCCGACAGACAGAAGATGTAGACCAGAGAAGAACGTGAAAGTACGTCATTTAAATGTTTGTGTAATGAAGGGTTATGGCATAGTAGTTTTAGTTTTGACCTCTGTTTACACACAGGATAGATACTTTTGTTTTCTTTAACACATTTCGATTGTTTTTGTTTTGGTTGTTTCGTTAATAGTTTTGTGTGTGTGTTTTTTTGTTTGTTCCTGATGAAGGCCTATTGGGCCGAAGCGTCGTTTAGTCTGTGTCGTCCACTTATCACGTAAAGCTTCTTACATACCATTTTTTTCTATTTTTTAATTTTTCCTTTGTGTAATGAACTTTGTTATCTGACGCATGACGGAAGTTGATCGTGTTTCGCCACTAAATTTGATGCATTCATTGATTAGTCCAGATAATGTTACAGATAAGACACGCTGGTACTGTTATCAGTAAGGAACATAAATAGATGTCTTCAAACATGACTCCGACGCAAGCAGTTAGATATGAATCATTGCTTACTTTTAGCTGGGTGACGTCACGGAATATATTCCTTCAAATGAGCAAAACACTTTCACTCTAGTGATTAGATCAGCCCGATATAACAAATACAACATTTAATAATACATATCTTGAATCTGTGTGGAAGCTCACCTACCTAGGCTCTACGGCTGAACCATTAACTCACTTCATGAAGAGATAGTATCCTATTATGAAAAGCAGTTTCAACATTTAGTAGACTTAAACATAGAGCATGGACCAACATAAGCGATAGCTCAGTAGTTAGTGAACTGGACTACAAAGGACAAGAGTCTGATCAACGGCTTCCAGGTTCACCCAGCCTTTAATGGGTGTCGGATTTTTTTCTGGGAAAGTAAAGTGGCACGGGCGTAATACTAACCGCATTACCCCAAAAATCATGTGCAGAAGGTCTGTAAAATTTATGGTCACTAATACCATATTCCCTATACACCACTTGGCGTGACAGGGCTCTTTACTTTTTTTAATGGGCCAACATAAAACAAACAAACAGTGCATATATTCTTATTTACCAAAGGTGTGTGCTTAGCGCACTTCTATAAATGTCCTAAATTTGGACTAGTATGTAGAAGCTAAACAGCTTTTATGTGCATTTTTGTCGCAAGAAAAGAACATCAGATAGCTGGTCAAGGTGACCACCTCTAACGTTCTGCAACGAGCCAGACTCCCATCCATCACTGAAGAGGCTAAGGTGGTTGGGTCATGCAAGAGGACAATAAACATAACAATTATTGTCTGGAGAAAGTAGGGCCGAGAGAGAGACCAGTGCTGAGAGGATGTTCGTCGGGTTTTCTTGAAAAAAAAATGTTCATTCAGCGAAAAATCTGGCGTCAGATTGTCTTCTTCTACCTTTCAACTCCCTGTGGAGCATAGGTTTCAACAAATACTTTCTATGTCGTTCTGTTTCTTGTTATTGTTTCAAGATCATTCCATGTCTTCCCCATATTCTTCATCTCTGCTTCCACATGTCTTCTCCAAGGATATTTTGGTCTTCCTCTTTGTCTCTACCCCTGGAAGTTCCAAAAAGGGACCATCGTGTAATATTCTCAGTTGGTTTTCGCATTATATGTCCTATCCAACGCCATCGTCTACTTTGTATCTCTTTGTCCACATGTATTTTACTGGTACTTTTCCATAATTCTACTTTAGTGATTTTGTCCTGTCATTTCCGTCCTTTTATTCTACGTGAGCATCCATTAATGAAGGTCTAAACCTTGTATTTTTATTGTTCTCCATGCTACACAGCCATATGGCTGTGTCCATCAGTCCAATCCAACACTGGAGTTGAAGATTTTTGTTATTGTGTTTATCATAATGTCAGATTGTAGCACATCAAAATAAAAAAAAATAAAAAATGACACAGGAACATTCGAAGAAGTGATTATATTCAAATAGGAAGACAAAAGGTGCAGGAGACAGGACAAAAGGCAAAGACCCACAATTCTTGTTCATGCTAAGGTTGACTTAAATATTGACAGATTGAGTCATGAGAGAAGCTGCTGAGTAAAATAACATCCAGCATAAGACACGAATAAATTACCAAACTGCTGACTAAATATGATTGCTTGTTAAAAACCATCTATGAAAACGTAAAAGTCATATATATTGCTATATGTAAATATATACCAACTACTGTAGTGACAATCCTGAATTAATAAAAGAAAGGAAGAAAGAAAGGAAGAAAGAAAGGAAGAGAAGAAAGAAAGAAAGAAAGAAAGTACGCGTTTAGAGGTAGGCCTGCAATTAACAACTAGATACTTATAAAAAAACAAGGCACGAAGAGCAACAATGAAATTAAGTAAAACAGCAAACACAAAAGACACATTAAAAAAAGAAAACAGAGAAAAAAGTGTCAAGTGGCTGTTACTGAGTGGTTAGTGTGCTTGCTACCCATCGGAAGGTCTGAGGTCTCAGAGGTGGCGATTTGTTTTAATTCTCGGATCGACATGGCTTCACTAAGACAGCTAAAAATAAAGAGAATACGAAAACAAACAAAAGAAGCGAAAAGAACAGACATTACAAATAAAACGATTACAAGATCAAGAATCAAGGAAAACCCTAGAAGAAAAACTAACAGAGGAATTCAAGAAACTCCCTAACGAAGTATTCACAGTTGAAGAAGAGTAGAAACAATTTAAGGAAACAGTAACCAACATCTCTAAAACAGTTTGCGGAACGAAGCTAAGAACAAAAGAAGGGAAAAAGAGCACCCCGTGGTGGAACGAAACAATCAGAGAAGCAATTAAAGAAAAGAAGAAACTGTTTAAAAATTGGAGGGAGAACAAGAACCAAGAAAAATATGAAAAATATGCCTTAGCTCGAAAAAGAGTTAAAATTTTGATCAAAGAAGCTAAACAAAAGAATTGGACAGAATTCGGACAAAACATGAGCAGGGACTTCAAGACAGCCACAAGAGATTTCTACAAAGCAGTAAAAGCCACAAGAGCGAGAAAAGAAAACCATGATCCTACTGAGCTGATAAATGACAAAGACGGACAGCCAATACCAAATAACCAATGTATGCAACAGAGATGGAAAGAATATTTTGAAGACCTGTTAAACATACCAACTACCAATCATCATCATCATCATGTACCATACCGGTTGGTGTAGGCGATCATATCCTTCCACAATCGTCTATCTACAGTGCATCGTACCAGTTCTGTTGTTGACTGCTTTCCATGCCATGACACCAAGCTATCTAGTATTTGCTCTCTTTGTCGTCCGCGATCTCTCTTTCCTTTTATTTTGCCAGTTGTAACCAAGTATTCCAACTTCCAATAAGACAACAAAAAAGCCACGCTAGAACTCACAAATACTGAACCCAACATCATGAAAGAGGAAATCGAAGAAGTAATCAAATTTACACCAAGAAATAAATCACAGGGGATAGATAACATACCAATAGAAATAATAGCAGCAGCAGGAGAAACAGGAGTGACATGGCTGCACTGAATATTTAATGCAGCATGGCACCAACAACAAGCCCCAGAAGACTGGCAACAGGCAATCATCGTACCAATAAGGAAAAAGAAAGGTAGAAAAAGAGACTGCTGCAATCAATATAGAGGTATATCTCTTCTCATCCATGTAGGAAAGCTGTACGCCAAAATCTTGGAAAAAAGGCTGAGACCAATAATAGAACTAATGTTAAGTGATTCTCAAATGCGGTTCCGAAAAAAAAAAACAGAGGATGTACTGACGCACTATCCACATTAAAACAGCTTGCAGATAAAACGACAAAACATAATCTAAACATATACATAAGCCTTCATTGACCAGGAAAAAGCATTCAACAGAGTAAACAGAGAACAACTGTGGGAGATATTAACAACATACGGAGTAAGCCAACATCTAACCAACCTAATTAAAAGTCTCTACATCAACAGCAGCTGCAGGGTCAGAACAGCAGCAGGCTACACAGACTTCGAAGTTAGATCAGGTGTAAGACAGGGGTGCGTACTATCCCCCTTACTGTTTATTACATACATGGTCTATATATGCAAGCTAGCCAACCCATCAGAGACAGAAGAGATCAACGATTTTTTTTTCTTTTAATTTGCAGATGATCAGGCACTAATACATGAAACAATAGAAGACCTACAAGAACACTTAAACAAGCTCAACAGTTCAGGCACAAAATACATGAAAATCAACCACAACAAAACAGAAGTCATGAATGTCGCCAAGAATAAACAGAACATCAACATAACTATAGAAGGCAGGCAACTAAAACAAGTAAAGGAATCCAAATACCTAGAAAGTTTAATGACAAACGATAATTCTCAAACAGCAGAGATAGAATCAAGATGCAACAAAGCTTGTCAAATCATTGGACAGTTGTCACCATATTGTCCAACAATGAAATAACTCAGGAGGCAAAACGAGCACTATACAATACAATCTTCATCTAAACGTTGTGCTACCAATGTCAGACCTGGACCCTAGATGCAAGAACAATAAGAAAAATAACCTCTACAGAGATGAAATGTGTTAGACGAATGACAGGAAAGAGTCTGAGAGATAGGATCAGAAATGAAGAATTGAGAAAAAAGCTAGGAATAGCCCCCGCCATAGAATATATAAGGAAACAACAGATAAAATGGTTTGGTCGCGTGACAAGGCAGAAAGATCAAAACACAACACAACGAGCCTTCAACAAATGTGAGAGCATCAGACCCAAGGGTCGACCACGAAAAGATGGGTCGCTGGAATATTAGAAGCACTAGGAAACATAACAGCAGCAGAGACGAACAGAAGAGCAAAAGACCGCAAATTATACCTCCCCTCGACGCTGAAAGGCAGATGAGGAAGGAAAGAAGAAGAAGATATAGGAATGACATTCAACACATATCATGTATGAGTGAGTGTGATAAATATATATATATAGTAATACGGCTAACGTGAAAATATGTAAGTGCAAGTATATAAAAGGTAAAGATCTAGCTTTAGGGTACGAGGAAAACCAAGTGTCAGATATCAGATATACAACTACTGTAACTACATAAATACTGCATAGGAAATTGTAACAGCCCATACGATAGAGCGACATTTAGCCCAGGAAAGAAAATTACGATTAATTAAGACACTTCACAGCATTTGTGAATTTTATAATAGATAATTGAAGGTAATGAGCTAAACCGATGGCTTGGGGGGGGGGGGGGGGGGGTGTTATATGTATATTTCTGGTGGACATACCCCTCTCGTTGCAAACAAGTTCTTATATTTGACAAGTCTTGTGCGACAAGTGTGGTCGGTCTAAGGAAGATAACTAATAATGTCGGTTACCGCTGTCGGTATCGAAACGGTATGTGATAACAACTATGTTGTTGATGGGTGTCTGTAGGCTATACTCACTTCCTGGACAAGAAAGTTCACTACTCGAACCACATACATTTTGAGTGATCGAGATTTCTATTTTCCTTCCAGCGATCCCTGATCTCAAGGTGTGTTAGATATCTGATCCGGCAGGACGATTGAAAGGTCACGTGTTCAAATTCAGCACATTATTAACTCTATGGATCTTAGGAAAAGGGAAATAACTCCACCAAAAAATGTGATATGTCGACTTTAAAACGCGTTTGTAAAATAACGGCTGCACTTAAAAAATTAATAATTATAACTTAAAAGGAGAATTGAACGCAATTTAATAAAAACCAAGACTTATCACAATGCGATCATTCGTTTGTTTACAGTTAAGAAATAAAATCAGTCGAAGCAAAAAAAAAAAAAAATTGTTGGAGAAATCACAAAAGTTGTGTGAAAAAAAGCATATACATGCTAAATAAAAAAAATATTTACTCACCGGACATCACAGGTTCAATTCCGCATGATACTTGGCAAAGCAGTCCCCCTTTCCCAGATGAATTTGACACAGACTGCAGCCAAAAACAGTTGAATGTGGTCGTTTGCCAGAATGACCCGACTTCGCACAAAAATAACAAACTTTTTTTAGGCCATGCATCCGAATCATCCTATGCTCATTGAGACTACTTGTACCCACACCTGAAGTCAAGGGCTGCTGGGATGACTTCCTTTTCCTACAAATATTGCCCTTCAGGAGATCTGAACTCAAACTGAGTCTAAAGGATAACTGGGAACTATCCTTTGACTTAGGGTGTGGGCGATGAGAGCAAGAATACACTATCCATGAATTGACAATCGCTGTTTGCACAAGGAAACGAAACAGATACCTCCACCATTTTACAGACTTAAAGATTCTGGATTCCATTTCTGTTGTTCTTAGTTGAATTCATAATCCCATCTATGGGCAGTAGAAAGTGAAATGGAGACAAAGGCATCCCTGCCTTACTCCTGTTCTTATTCCAAATGCTCATGTAAGCTGCCCTTCATGCACCACACTACATTTTGTTCCTTCATACATTGTTTTTATCAGGTTAATAAACTTTATGGGGATTTCGCAATAGCTCAGCAGCAATCAAAACATTCCTCTGTCTAAACTATCAAATGCCTTTTCATAACCTATGAATTCGATGTAAAGTGGGGACTGCAGTTCTAAGCTTTGTCCAACTATTATACGTAGAGTAGTTATTTGATCAGCACATGATCTGTTCTTCCTAAAACTGCTTGTTCATCTCTCAAATGCTTCTCTATGGCCTCTTTTATCTCTCCAGAATGATTCAGTTTAATATTTTTTCCTGGCACTGATAGTAGCATAATTCCCCTATAATTTGTGCACTCCTGTAAACTTCATTTCTTTAGTAGTTTGATCACTTAACCTTCTTTCCGGTCTTTAGGTATCTCTTCCCTCTCCTTTTTAGTTTGTGCCCTAGTCCATTGATAAATTCGTGAACTTTCAAAAATCGTAGCTTCGCACCCTTGTGATAGAATGAATGAAAACTTGATATGTGCACTTCACTGCGACCTTTATGAAATAGTTGTTGACCTTAGAAAACTAATCTCCCGTAGGATTTTTAAATCTTAAGTTAAGTAAAAAAGTGCTTTTGGGGGTGCCAGGACTAACAAATTTTAAGTTTTACATACCAGTCAACTTGTCCCTTCAACCACTTCCAATGTATAGCTTAAAGGCATGGAAGAAAACCTTAATTTCACTAGAACCAGTCTGCACCATTTCATTAATGTTGTAATCACCATGTTACCAATGAGTATTTGTTATTGTGTATTTTGCATAAATAGAATGCTCTCAAAGATAAGCTGGAAAGAATACATGTCAAATAAACAGATAACAGACGAATCAAAAGAAGAATACACGTCGAACCTTTTAATAAAAAGGCGGAAATACATCAGTCATGTTCTAAGAATGACAAAAGAAAGACTTCCCAACCAGGCGATCATGTGGAAACCATCTGATAAAAGAAAACATTGTAGACCAAGAGAATCGCTAAGCAGAACAATTAAGAGGGAAGGCTCAACCATGGGACAAAAAAAAAAAACAACAACCAAGAACTACAAGAACTAGGAATAAATCGTCAGTCGCGGAGAGCTATGACTTCCGCACTGTGCCGTCTCCGGTCCGAGAAGAAAATGAATGAATGAATTAATTAATTTTAGATCTCTCTAATTCGCTGTAAAAATAATAAACGTAATTTACTGCTAAACTTTAATGTTCACGAGATTATTAAAAAAAAAAAAAGCGATTTGTGCAAAATCGAGGCTTCTTTTGAGCTAAGAAGTTATATAATTTTAAGGACGGTGATAATTCTAAGACTTCAGGCAAAACTTCACTACAATTCATGAAAGAGTTTCCAAGAAAATGGAAGGTCACTTCACAAATTGATGATCTAGTGGGGGATGTGGACTAAGGGAGATCACTCTAATAATGTGGGCTTGCAGACGTCAATAACGGGCGGCCACAGTTGAGCTTGGATGATGTGGAGGGACATGTAACCAGTCACCACAGTCTCTGTGTTGTCGGATCTGTGCTCATGTGTTTGCATGTTGCTACAGCCAGCCGCTCGAAAGCTGATATCCTGGATTTGTTTTGTGTGCAATTATTGTGAGTGAAGAATAGATAGTGGTAGTGTTAACCAGATTAGCGTTCAATTAAACACTTAGCAAGACTTAGACACTCTCAGCTACTGACTACTAGATAGTAGATAGATGAGTCAGTCTAACAGTAACTCAGTAAGGAGTAATGAACAGTAGTTTGAGTAGTTTCAATTTCAAGTTTAGGTGAGCTAAACAAAGAAAAGATGTGTTGAGTTTGTGTCACAAACAGAGTGTAGTTGTAGAGTTAAGTTTGTTAAGTCACTTACTTAATGTGTACTTATGTTTATGAAGTCATGTACACTCAGCAAAGTAAGTACACACACACTGATTTACAGTGAGTGTGTAAGTTAGTTACTACTGACTACTACACTACTACAGTGACTATACAGCTTAGTGTGTCAAAACTACAAATGAACTTGGGTAATTTACATTTACAAGTTTAACATCGTCAAAAGTAACGTCGTCAAAAGTTATCTCCCAAACTATGAGAAACAAGGGGAGAGTAAAGTCCTATCATAACTCATAACCCTAACCAGAAAATAAAATATAATGCTTCAATCTTTAGTGATGAGCATAGAGATCATTTTTAGTATTTGAGACACCTTGAAGTTTTGTTCCTACGGAAGATTAATAACTTTGTTTTCGTTTTATTTTTCACACAATCTGTAAATTAAGGAAGGTGGTGAAATGTTGTGGTCTTTGATCATCATCTAATATTATATTGTTATTTTTATGATATAACCTAATACTAATTTTAAAAATTGAATTTGTGCAAAGCACATGATAATAGTAATGAAACTGTTATCTGAAATATTAACAGTTGGTTTTATCTTCATGTGAGCACATGGCGATTTAATTTTTGAAAATTGAAACTTAGCAAGTACTTACTAGTACATGGTAACCATTATTAATAGCAATGTTAATTCGTTAGTCAAGTACTTGTTACTCAGATACAACACCATATGATAGTTTGCACAATAATTGATATAGATAAAATTAATATATTTTAAAATAATAACTTGCATGCAATCTTATATCAGTCAGATTATAGGAGTTCACAGTTTTTTTCCTCCAGAAATGTTGACATTTAATACAAAATACTAACTGTGAGAGTAGTCAGAACAGTGTTCAAAGGAGTATTATTTTTTATCAGCAAATTCTGAATTGGATCAGGATTTTAAACCTAATTTGTATCAAACCAAACTTCATTTTGAATGTTTCAGTGTGTGCAATTTATAAATATATTTTTATTTTCATTATTTTAAAACTCTTTCAAATTAAAAAAAATATGTTCCCTATAATAATATTATATTTTATATCTTGTAAATTTCTGACTTAAAGTGAGCAATAAGAATAAGTAATCTCTGTTATTGAGTGTTCACCTATCATTATATATTCTTATTTTCAAGCTGTTACATTAAGAATTGATCTAAACATCAGTTACAAATAAAGTACGGCAAATTTTTTGAATTTTAAATGCAGCTTATAATTAATTTCCAATATTAGGAAGAAACAATCATTATTTTTTGGCCATGTGATGAGTAGGGAACAGCTGGAATATATTGTAAAAACTGGAAAAATCGAGGGACAAAAAGATAGAGGGAAGCAAAGAGAAAAGATACCAGACAGCTTAAGAGAATGGCTTGGCAGAAGGTCAATAACAGAAATGATAAAGAACTGTTGAGATCGAAAGTTGTGGAGAGACATGATTACCTTTGATTACCATTTTTTATGGAAAGTTTATACATACTTCAATTGAAACAAGGACTTTTGCCATGGTGACTTGTTTTGAAATTTGTTGAGTTTAGATGTTTAATATGCTGCTTATAATTTTCACCTTTAATAGTAAGTTTCTAACTCCTTCAATACTAAACTGAGGCAAGAGCTATTGCCATAGTGACCATTTAACTTTGTAAAGCGTTCCCACCTTTCATTGTGTTTTAATGATTGTCAATTAAAATAATTCCAACTCAATATAAAGGGCATACTAACAAATGCTCAGTCATTCCAACAAATGACATATAGTTTGCATGATGGTTGTTTCTTTACCCTGCTTGTTACACACATTCCTGATGTATTCTATCAGTCGCTCATTTTGCTTGTACCTAGTTTTCACATAACTGGACTCCCAACATCCACTGTGTCATTCTCCAGTAAACAATCTTAGAAAGACTGCGGGGTATCTTTTCTTGTCTAAAGATGTAAAGTTTCCATTGTGGGTGTCCTTGAAGCAAATATGCCATTTCTTTGATGGCATTTACTCCAGAACCAGGATAGTAGATCCACACAAATTCAAAAGGTGTGATGCTTCTAAATGTCTTCTCTTTTTTGTGTCACTGCAACCAGTTCTGGATCCTGTGAAATAATGATGGGATTCTGTCAGTCTTGAGAGTCAGTGAATCTAGTGCTTGTGTTAAGGTCTTATCAAAGGCTGCCTTTTTTGCCCTTTGTGCATTTCTAGAATTGACAGTTTGCCTCAACATCAATTTGTCTGCTTCCCTAAGAAGTATGGGTTGAGATAATGGCTGCACTCTTGGATGGAGCCTCAGAATGTGTAGAATAGCATTTACTGCCTCATTCTCCATTCTCATGTTGGAAACATTTAACACATAAACCTGTATTTTGTTTAGCTGTTATTATACATCTAATTTTAGTAGAGTACCTCGATACTGTTTGCAGCAGCTCACTGATATGTCATTCTCAACAGCATGAACTTTCACCATCTGGTGAATTTCAAGATTTGTTTTCCCTTAGCACTACTCTCAGAAATCCATTTCAAGAGCATTCTTTATAGTGAATGTGCTGTTATCTTGGCTCTAAAATTAGGCTGATGTGCACCCATGTTATATCAGTTTTCTATACATTTGTGAAATATGAACCCTTACAACAGAGCTGCAGAAGGAAGTGTAAGCTATGGAGATGAAATGTAATAAAATTTTGGGTATCTCTTGCATAGATTGTATCGCAAATAAAAAAAAAGTGTAAAAAATACAGCAAGCATTGATGATCTATTTACTATTGTGAAGAAGCACAAAGTGAAATGGTTTGGCTCCTGCAACAAGCCGGACTTGGAATATGAGGAAACTGCAAGAAGGAACACTTTTCAGACATAGCCTTCAATGGTTCCTGCCGCCTATACAGTGCTCTGTGCACACCGTGAGCTGTGTGTCTCATCTGTTTTGATCCTGTTTCGATATCCCGCTTGTTTACAATGAATGATAATATTGTATGACAGGGTACAGTTGGCTGTGGTCACTTTCTGCGCGGTTTCGCCTTATGTCTTTTGGCGTGTGCTGAGACTGCTACGATGGGGACTACAGTTACCTTTCTTTTTGTTTGGGAGATGCGTTAGTAATTCGGATGATACCACTGGCACGGGCGGTTGAGCAATTATGGATTTTAATTTGTTTGCAGTGATACCGAGGCCTTCCATAACCAATAACCAATGGTTTGGCTACATATCTCAATCATCTGACCTAGCAAAGACAATTCTGCAAGGAACTAGGCAAGAAGTAAGAAGGAGAGGTATCAAGAAAAGAGGTGGGAAGTTAACATCAAAGAATGGATGGGTTTAGACATTGCAGAGTACCAAAAAATGTCTGAAGTTAGAGAGAAATAGAGAAGATTGACAAAGTCTGTAAGTGGTGCCCCAACAACAAGCTAAACTAATATTTAGTGTATTGCTAGATAGAAGATAACGTTTTAATTTCTGTACAAAAAGTCATGACAAATTGTTCAGATTGATAAAATTAAAAATTAATACACAGTTTTACAAGCCTTCATCAATATAAAGTTTCATTTATGACAGCTGTGACAAATTTAATGATATATCTGTAGTTTTTTTAAATTGTTCAGACAATACTTGCTCTTGTTACTTGCAAAAATATAAAGTGTCTATGTAAAATAAAAAGGCCCACATAAAGTGCTGTTAATATTGTCAACAAAAAAAAGAGATGAAAGTAACAAATAAGTAAAGTACTCCCGTCGCGCCAAGTAGCGTATAGGGAATATGGTGTTAGTGACCATAAATTTTACAGACCTTCGGCACATGATTTTTTGGGTAATGTGGTCAGTATTACACCCGACTTTACTTTCCCAGAAAAAAATCCGGTACCCATTAAAGGCTAGGTGAACCCGGAAGCCGTCGGTTGGGATCGAACCCTACTTCTTGTCCTTTGTAGTCCAATTCACTAACCACTGAGCTATCGCAGCTCCCTAAAGTAACAAATATTGATATATAACATTTTCATTTACATCGGCATTCAAGAACTCAAATAACTATTACGCATCAGTAACTATCAAAACTTCTGTCCTTTCATAAGGTGTCCATATTTACACGCTACAGATGAATTCCTTATTTTTTAAATGTATAAATAGAATGTTCATGGCCATTTATAGTGGAAGAGAAAACTCCTTTTTCAGGTAAAAAAATAATGCAATGTAGAAAAATTCAGCCATAGCTTTCATCACATTTCTGGTTGGTTGGTGGTTCTCTGTGGGGATGAAGAATAACAGCTGCATTCCCAGCTCAGTTGTCACAAGATGTTTGGTTGTAGTTTTTATCCCAACTCTGATAGTATAAATCTTTTTTGTTGTTGACCCTTTGGTGATTTGACCCCACATCCATCTTATTTGTAGATTGACAGGTTTTTACCTATTAAGTTAATGATCTAAAACTATAACATGATTGTCTAGAGTGTGTTGAATGTCATGCAACACTGTGTTTTGTAGTGAAAAATTGCACATGAAATGACACAGCATCTCTAAGGGTTGAGATAAAATGCTTAAATCATCACTGGTTTTGTTAATATTGGATAGCATCAATCTTTGTGGTGTATTAGAAATATGATAATAGTTCCCATTTTTTTTCCCCCACATCAAGTGCATATTTATGGTTAATGTGATCAATACCACCCCAGGCTACCCTACTTTTCACTATAAAAAACAGGCAGTACCTGTTTTCAGAGGCTTGGGGAACACTAAGACTATCTCAGTTGGAAAAAAAGGACCATGGGGTATTAAACAAGTGCCCAAATCACTTAGCCACTGTGACTTCAGTATTGTTAATGCTAGTGTCAATATGAAGCTATCCACTTTATTTTTACAGTTTTTAATTAGTAACTGTAGGAGACTTTTAACAATATCAAAACACTCCTATCGTTTTACCAGTTGTTTAAACATGATTAAATTTAGTACATTTTTTTTAAATATCATTTAATAATCCAACAAGTTTTAGTTTACCGTATTGGTATAATCAACAGATAGAGTCAAGAACTTAGATTTGGTGTTATATTTAGTGGTAGTCCATGGTAAAGAATGAGTCGGTTATAAATTTATGTAAAATTATACCATTTGAACATACTAGTAATTTTATGATTTAAAAAATATCTTTTGGTAAGAGAAATTCCAAGAGGCATTCATTTTAACCCTTTACCATAACATGCAAAGTATCTTTTATTATTAAGTATATATATATATTATATAAACAATTTACGTAAGTATGAAATTTTACATTTGGCAATATACTTCTTCTTTTTGTTTTTCCTGTGGTTATGTTTTTTTGTGTTTCAAATATTTCATCAGTCTATATTTTTAATGATTGACTTTTGGGTCTGGTGTTCTGGCAGCATTTATTGGAGCACATTGTGTTGTTTTGCCCTTTCTGTCTTTTCATGTGGCTAATTTTATTTAGAGGAAGGACTGAGCGAATGTTTTGAAACTTTCTTTATGTATTTGGAATTGATGACTTCATAATGAAGTTGCACTGGTAATAGGCATCGAATGGATTCAAGGAGACCAATTCTGGACATTTGTGATTTATTTTCTCAGGTGTTCAATGCAAAATGTCAATCCAAACATTAAACATGAAAATTTTGTAGTTACATTTCGATCACTTCATCTATCTTGGAGTCACATTGATCGAGAAGGGGTACGAGCAAAGAAATTAGAATCAGACTGGCTAAAGCAGCAATGTCTTTCAGAAGCCTGAAAAGTTGTGGAAATAAACTCATTAGCAAACACACTTAGGCTTTCAAATCAAATGTACTATCAACCCTTACGTATGCGTGTGAAAGCTGGAAAACAACAAGAGATATAGAAACAAAGTTGAACGCATTCGAAAATAAATGTCTAAGGAAATACTTGGTATAGAATGGAACGAATTCAAAACAAACGAGGAAATTAGAGAAATCGCCTCAACCATAATATCTTCAGTAATAAAGAAAAGACGATGGTCATACGTTGGACATGTGATGAGAAGAGATAATAATCGAATAGCAAAGCAAGCCCTCATATGGGATAAGGAAACCCAGGGAGACATGAGAAGAACATTGATGAGAGGCAAGAGCAGCAGGAAGCTCCCTCAATGAGATAGAACTTTGAACAGAGACAGATGGCGAGATTTGATAAAATATCTTTAAAAGAAAACTGCTAGAACAAAAATTCATATAGGAGAAGGTGTATCTTGGTCTACGCCCTATGGGCCGGTTACGGCTCGAAAGGTCAATAGATAGAATTTTATTTACCTATTGTTTCTTTCTTTTTAATGATGACAATTGTTCCTAGCTTTTTTCTCAATTCTTCATTTGTGATCTTATTTCTCATGGTTTTCCTGTCATCCAACACATTAACACATACAAATTTTGTAGTTATTTTTTTCTTATTGTTCTTGAGTTTAGTGTCCAGGTCTGGCATAGTGTTGTCAGAATGATGACTGCATTATAGATTTGCCCATTTTGCCTCTAGTGTTATATTCTTGTTGAAGAGCATAGTGACATCTGTCAGATGATTTGACAAGCTTTGTTGCATCTTGAGTCTATTTCTGATGCTTCTTACTTATGGGTTGACATTAGACCTCCTGGATATTTTAATCCGCATGTTTTATGTTTGGCATCTATCATTAAGTTCATGTTTTGTTTTTCTTTTGGATTTTCATATCTTTTTTCTTGTCAGGATAGTTTTTACATTTTTATAATTCTTAAAAAAAAATGTAATTTAATTATTTTAATTATTGCATTTGTTTATCAAATGATCAACCCCTATTACAAAAAAATGAGCCAAGCAGTCTGTGAGCCCCTTTTATAATAGTCAAGCTGTATGAGAGCCCCTATTATAAGAGCCAAGCACTCTGTGAGCCACTATTGTAAGAGCCAAAAAGTCTGTGAGCCCCTAAATCAAGAGCCAAGTAGTCTGTGAGCCAGTATTTTCAGAGAGCCAAGTAACCTGTGTCCCCTTTTTAAAAGCCAAATAACCATGACCTTCTTTTATAATAACCAATTAAAATTTTCACAAAGTGTGGAAAAATTCATGGCTCGAATGTAGAAGAAACATGACAATCGGAACACATAACTGGGGACTGGGTGGTCTAGAGGTAAGATACCAGCCTTTAGACACAAAAGTTTCTGGTTTGAATCCCGCTACAGGTGATGGGAAATAAAAAAAAGATAATCATAGCAATAGAAAGGGAGTTAATGAGTTATTTGCGGGTCATCATCATTGCACTACAAACATGTCCTTAGGTGCTCAAA
Organism: Megaustenia siamemsis; assembly: GCA_032433765.1. Classification (NCBI taxonomy): domain Eukaryota; kingdom Metazoa; phylum Mollusca; class Gastropoda; order Stylommatophora; family Ariophantidae; genus Megaustenia; species Megaustenia siamemsis. Next base: position 60,059,722 of record JAVIAB010000125.1, on the reverse strand, counting down.
CCCCCTCAGCAAGTCCTGCAGTGTCCAGCAACTGACGACTCCAGTTCTGCATTGATTTATAAGCCTTCTTATACGCCCACTAAGTTTCTCTTTTCTGGCTGTGCCCATCTTGACTCCCATCTTTTTCATCTGAAGGAGTGACGTGAACTCATGATTGTTGAAGTCCAGTGCTCTTCCCACATCTTGAAGGGCATTGATGACATTTGCCTGATTCATTGGTTTGACCATCTTCAACGACAGCACAACTATCAACCTGTCCACTCTTTCATTTTCCTGTACTCCCGCATGTCCAGGGACATGGACAACTCTACGTATGTTTGACTTCTGCAATGATTCTACCCATTGCCTGTGTACAGAGCCCACCTCCACTTTTCTTATCATACTCATCAAATCACTTAATATGCAGACGTGGGTGTAGTCTTGTGGCTCTAACCAGATGAATGCCCTGGCCACTACCATCACCTCCATCATCATGCTACTCGTCATAACATATGCACCACTGTCTTCCTTGACTATTGTGCTTGCTGAGCATGCTGTAAATGCCCATGCACTCCTATGGTGGCTTATTACAGATCTGTTTGTATTGATGACTGCATCTTCCTCATCAGTGTTATCCCACATGAGACTGTTTACCTTCATAATGACCATGCTTGAGTTCTACTTCCTGTATTTCCTGTTGAGTGTGACAATACATGAGAATGTGCCCCTGAATGATGTTGGTACCGGTATCCAATCCTCACCAGTGTTAATATTGTTAAGCCCACAGACCTGTTTGATGACATCTCCTGCTCATCCCACCCATAATTTGCCTATTTTTAGCCTTTACAGAGTCATACTCCAAGACTTTAAAATGCTACCTGACTTACATCTATGTATTACATCTATGTATTACATCTAAGTATTACATCTAGTATTACATAAGTATTACATCTGTGTATTACATCTAAGTATTACATCTAAGTATTACATCTAAGTAAGGTAAAGGTAAAGTACGAGACTTGAACCGGCGTCTTAGCACACGAGTATATACCCATATGTGCTCGGCCGCCTATCCAGAAATGTTCGGATATTTCTGTATAGTGTAGCCTCAAGCATAGAAACTCAGATGCGAAGCGACATTCCTCACCTTCCAGGATAATATACCCTGGTACCCATTTCTGCCAACGGCTGGGTCGACCGTGGGGGTATTTTTTTTTTTTCCAACCACGAGTACAATTCACACTGCTCCCAGCAGGAATTGAACACGGGTTGTCCGAACGTCGGTAATCTAGTCGGGTGGTTTTCCCAACTAGGCTACCGAGGTCCCCCTACATCTAAGTGTTGCACCTAAGTATTACATCTAAGTATTACATCTATGTATTACATCTAAGTATTACATCTATGTATTACATCTAAGTATTACATCTATGTATTACACCTAAGTATTACATCTAAGTATTACACCTAAGTATTACATCTAAGTATTACATCTAAGTATTACATCTATGTATTACATCTAAGTATTACATCTAAGTATTACATCTAAGTATTACATCTATGTATTACACCTAAGTATTACATTTAAGTCTTACATCTATGTATTACATCTAAGTATTACATCTATGTATTGCACCGAAGTATTACATCTAAGTATTACATCTATGTATTACACCTAAGTATTACATCTAAATATTACATCTATGTATTACATCTAAATATTACATCTATGTATTACATCTATGTATTACACCTAAGTATTACATCTAAGTATTACATCTAAGTATTACATCTATGTATTACATCTAAGTATTACATCTATGTATTACATCTAAGTATTACATCTATGTATTACACCTAAGTATTATATCTAAGTATTACATCTATGTATTACATCTAAGTATTACATCTATGTATTACACCTAAGTATTACATCTAAGTATTACATCTATGTATTACACCTAAGTATTACATGTAAGTATTACTTCTAAGAAAGGGAGAAACATTTCAATATAGCAAGAGAATAAAGTTAGTAAGTAAAGGTCCCCTGCATGCCTTAAGACTTTTGGAAATATGGTGTAATTTTTTCCAATGAAAAACAGCATATTTTTGAGTTGCTAAATAGCACCTAATTCCCAGAAAAATCTGTGGTACCAATTTTTAGAGGCTGGATGAATCCTGGAGCCTTTTGGTCTGAACAAAATTTGCTACCTGGAGTTGAACCTGGACACTTCAGATCAGTTATAAGTTTACTAACGACTCAACTAATGAGGCTTGTAACAAAACAATACTTAGTCAGGTAGCATTTTAAACTTGGAGCAGGACTCTGTGAAGATGTTCTTTGTTATGGTTATAAAAGGCCTCGGTATCACTGCAAACAAATTAAAATCCATATTTGCTCAACCACCTGTGCCAGTGGAATCATCCGAATTACTATCTCATCTCCCAAACAAAGAAAGGTAGCTGTAGTCCCCATCATAGCAGTCTCAGCACATGGCAAAAGACATAAGGCGAAACCGCACAGAAAGTGAACACAGCCATCTGTTCCCCATCATATGATAGCATCATTCATCGTAAACAATTGGAATATTGAAACACGATTAAAACGGATGAAACGCACAGCTCATGGTGTGCACAGAGCACTTAACTCAGTAGCTCCTGCAACAAGCCGGACTTGGAATATGAGGAAACTCCAACAAAGAACACTTTTCAGACATAGCCTTTAATGGTTCCTGCTGCCTATCCACCATATTGACCGGAAGTTCACGTCCTCCTGAAAATAGTTGACTTCATAGCACTCAAGATGCTGAGTTGTATTTGGCAGGAAACAAAATATGTGCACACTTGTAGCTTGCTGTTTATGCACACACCTAGCTTACATTTGTAGTTTGTCATTCTTACTTGTTCAACTCTGTATTTCAAACTGTTGCAATTTCAGTACTACATTCTCATTGATAGATGTGTTCATTTCCAATATACAATCTTCAAAGGTGAAAAAATGGACACAGGAAATTGACACGTGATGCAGTAGGACAAAGAAAGACTGGAACAGATGATTTTTCACCTGCAGCACAAGACAGTGCTAGTTAGTACATCCCATACAAAATAATTATGCTACCAATGCTAAATGTGGTCACTTGTGACAAATCAGAATTAGAAATAAGTCATCATAGGATGAAATGTTTCAGAAGAAACTAGAGTAATCAGCACTCAATATTCAGAATGAGACCACAAGAGAAAGCATGAGTATAAAACAAATCTTGAACTGAATATAGAGACAATAAATAAAATAGTTCTTTTTCACTCGGAGTGAAATGTATTGTGATTCTATATCATACTTTTGATACAAATTGTATAACAGAAAGGAGGAAGAGGCAAAGTCAGAGATAGACCCTGAAAATGATGAAATAATAACATCAAAGTAACTCTGCACTGCAAAGTGTATGAGACAAGGTGAATAAGAAGAATAATTATATTGCTTGCATACATTTCCATATTTGCTATTGCTTTTACCTCAACCTTTAGCAAAGGGAGTTATGCAGATGCCTGTCATGTTATATTGATACCGAGATCTGTGTTGCTCAAAACTGAGATGGATGACTGATAGGAAGCTGAGTACTGTAATATATTCATATAAATAACCACAGCTGCTTGGGTATAATAAAGACATCAACTTTGTTTTTGATATTATTTTTAGAAACAGGAATATTTATATAAACATTAGTTACTTTATGTCCTATGGTGTTTATTAATCAAGCATATGAAATAGACTATCCTTAGAGCCATCTATTTGTAGTCATTATTACCAATATTCAGGATTTGGTATACACATAAAAAAAGTAACCTTAAAGTGAGCAATCACATAGTATTGTGGTTCAAATACAAATGGCAGTATATGCCACATATAGTCCTGTATTTAACATTTTATGTCTCTATATGACCTTATTAAATCATGAAAAGAATAAAGTCATTAAAATTTTAATTCCAACAGATGACAGAATATACATGGAAAACAAACCAGTGGAAGAGATCGATCACTTTATCTATTTTGGAAGTCTCATTGATTGGGAAGGGGATACAAGCAAAGAAATTAGAATCAAAATAGCTAAAGCAGCAATGTCTTTCAGAAGCCTTGAAAAGTTGTGGGAATCAAAACTCATCAGTACAAGCACAAAACTTAGACTATTCAAAACAAACATACTATCAACCCTTTACGTATGCATGTGAGAGCTGGAAAACAACAAGAGACATAGAAACAAAGTTAAACGCATAAAAAATAAATGTCTAAGGAAAATACTTGGTATAGCGTGGAACGAATTCAAAACAAACGAGGAAATTAGAGAAATCGCCAATCAACCACTAATATCTTCAGTAATCTAGAAAAGACGGTGGTCATATGTTGTACATGTGATGAGGAGAGATAATAACCGAATAACAAAGCAGGCCCTCATGTGGGAAACAACAGGTAGGAGGAAAAGAGGCTGACCCAGAGAGATACTGAGAAGAACATTGATTAGAGAGGCAAGAGCAGCAGGAATCAGCTCCCACAATGAGATAGAGTTGCTTGCACGGAACAGAGATAAATGGCGAGATTTGATAAAAGATCTTTACATGGATTGAAAACTGCTAGAACAAAAATTTAGATAAAAGAAAGAGTATCTGGGTCAATGCCCTATGGGCTGGCTACGGCTCGCAAGGTCAATAGATAGATATGACCTTATTTGCTTGCAAATTTAGAAGGAATAATTTTTAGTAAATAAAAACCTTCAACAAAATTATCTGAATGGTCATTGTGATGAAAATAAGGAATACAATTCTCAACCACAACAAGATAGCTGAAGCCATTCAGTATTCTGAAAGAATGCAACATAAAGGTAAAAAAAAATCTATTAAAACAAACACATTGAAACAATCAGAAAAGTGTTAAATAAATAAACGTTAAATTTCTTGACTTTACAAGATATCAAATTATCATAGAAGCAAGTCATGGTTATTTGATCAATCTTCCCTTATTCTTTCCTTTCTGCAATTTATCAATACAGTTTGGGTTATTTTTGACACTATTTGATCTCAGAATGTCTGCTGACGGTGTCCTCAAAGTTAATAGTTTATTTTATAAAGAACAGTCCATGGTCTTCTCCCTCCACACCCCTCCCCCTCCTTTATTTTCCACCAACTGTTTATGTGTCTGTTGTTAGAGTAATCCAGCAAATAAGACATTTTCATCATCAAGGTCCAAGCCTGCTGACGTAGGCAATAATGTCTCTCCACAACGCTCGATCTTGATCATTATTTATAAATTTTGTTCTTGACTTTCTGCTAAGCCATTCTCTTAAGCTGTCTGGTATCTTTTCTCTTTGCTTCCTTTTATGTCTTCATCCCTTAATGTTCCCAGTTGTCACAATATATTCCAGCTGTTCCCTTACATGGAAACAGAATGATGATTGTTTTTTCCTAATATTGGAAATTAACTCTCTTTTTTCTTTGGTGTCTTTTAGAACATTTTCATTACTCTTTTTAGCTGTCCATGGTATTCTCAAAATTCTTCTGTAAAACCACATTTCTACAGCCTCCAGTGTATCTGTTGTCTTATTGTCTATGATTCACTTCCTTGTGTTAAGACTGATTCTACTTTTAAAAATTACTAAATTCATTTACCTGGTCATGTAAGTCCTGGCAGACATCTTGTCTGTCTGAATGAGAACCTTGATAGAGTTGACTCATTTTACTAGTTAGCCTGCTTTTCCAAGAGAGATAACACAAGAAGGTAATAGAAAGGCAAAGGTTTGGAGTACATTTCCTAATTAATTGCTTTGCTAAAGTTAGAAGCGCTATCCATAAGATGTAAAAATGATTGTGACACAACTTGTTAAGCATATATAGAAGGTGAGAAAGATATATGAACAATTAAAATCTGTAACAATTGCTTGCACTTGAATGTGCTATATAGAACTAATGTTGGCACATTAGTTTGTGCTTTGAGTGTTCAAAACAAAAAATAAAACAAGCTTCATAAGTTGAAACATTGATTCTTAATCCTGTTACATATCCACAAAATTGCAGCAAACATTTTCTTGTCTATTTACCAAATGAATAAACATACAATATCATTGATTTTTAATGAAGATGTGATGCAATGATGAATCTTGCTTCTTTTTTTTTTTTATCCAATATTGTAAATGATATTTGAAATAACAGCGTGGAAAACTGTCAGGAAGTTAATGCAGTACTTATTGCCTGTTAATGTGTCCTCAAAAATATTGTTATATGTGCCAGAATCTTTCTGCAAAAAACTATGTTTTTTTAAAATTTATTGTGAGTGTAAATAATGCTAATAAAAGTATTAAGAAAATGGCACAAAACAAGTTGGCTTGGAAAAGGTTTGTTGAAGATTTGTACTACATGGGTAGTTGAAAGGAAGTAGAAGAATGGAGATATATAACATTTAAAATGTTTAATTAAATGAAGAAGCTTCATTTACCCTTGTTTGATTTGTTTATTTTATTTAAACTATAACTACATTAAAAATATAGCAAGAGAAAAAGAAGCTTACAAAGAGGAGCATTAAAGAGAACACTAAGGTGAGAAGGAACAACAGTGGACATCAACTCCTTGCTGAGGTGAAGATATTCTCTCAGAACAGGGACAGGTTGGGAGATAACAATGCAAGTTCTGTGCAAAGTCGTATGCTTAAAATAAAAAAGATTGTTAGACATGGAGTATCTGGAATTTCTGCCCTATGTGCCACCTTTGGCTTGAAAGGACAACAAATAGTTAGACAACTACATTGTGGTAATTATATATTACATACTGAACAGTAACTAACCAAATAATGGATACACATCCAGTGTACTTTTATTTCTTTTTATGGTTCTTACTTTTTTTAAATGTGATATTTATTCTTTATTTTAATGCTTATATTCTTCAGGTATCACAAAAGAGTCCTTCATGTATAATGGACTGATTCACATGATTTGGGACAATGTTTTCTGGGATGCCTGAGTCAGCCTCTGATGATGACCTATTTTTCCCTCAGTACAGGTCAGCAGCAGTTCCGGGTTACTTGCAAGGCCTACCAGGTTATCAAGAGCCAATACTAAACAATTTATCATCTGTTAATGGTGATGGTTGTTTTATCAGTGCTGCTGTATATGGTATAACATCTCAAGAAGGAAATGTTGGAGATGGACCATCACAGCAGCTTGAGAGTACTACAGACCCAACAACAGATCAGCCTCTTAAAAAGGGTCGTTGTGTGAGGCAAGGTTCAATAGTAGATGGTCTTTTACATGAGATCTATGATCGATGGCATTATAGCCGAAACGACAGCATTGACAGTGACACACTAACAGAATGTTCCAGCACTTCTGAGATATTTTGCTACGGTAGACAAGAACCAGGGGGTTACCACTCTGCAGTGGAGAAACGACATGGAAGTCAACTGAACAAAACCTTTCTGCAGAATCAAGGTAAGTTTCTCTTACATGTACTTTCTTTTTTTTCTTTCTGCCCACCTTTTTTTCTGTTTCAGTATTTTAGAAAGTTAGCATTGTATCATAATGCAAGCAGCCAGGAGATGAAAACAGTCAGTGACCTATAGCTTATAAATTGCTTCAGGATGAGTGAACTAGAACTGATCAACATCCTACACCACCTTCCAGCAGTGGGCCTGAAACAGACTAATCTGGCCAAGGGGAAGAGAATGGAGAGAGTAGGCAGCCTGATACCCACAGATCCAGTGCTGAAGTCTGATGTATTGGGCCAAAAGACATAGATAGCACAGCTTCCTTGAAACCACAGTTCAACATATATGCACTAATTTCCAATTTTTCAAGGACTGACGAGGAAAGAAATAGTTATCATTCATATTTTACCTTATGAATGTGTGTCAATGAATTTCTCTCATTTTCTTGTTGTTTCCGTTATCTTTGCCACTTGTACATACTTTCATGTATTTCTTCGTTTGATTTCTTAGCTTCCTTGACATCAAGGCATACTTATGATTAAAACAGAAGCTTTGTGCGAGTGTGTGTGTTAATGTGAATAGACATAGACTGTTTGTTTGCTGTAAAGTTTGGCTGAGAAAGGGATTTAATTTATGTGTTTGTTAACTTGAATGAGAAACTTCTAACAAGCACGTCAGTGATAGCCAACATTCTTGAGTTTGTGTCCCATCTATTTCAATACACACCTGGCTTTTCAATACCCATGACATCAGATGTCAAATATTTGCACAACGCTTGAGCCTATTCTGTTGTTGAACTGATTTTACTTGACAAGCATTTGCCAGAACATAACTTCCGTGATCTCTTGCTTGTTTGCTGTGAGAGCCACAATAAATAAATTGTGTTGCTTAGCAACGGGATTATCACTGTTACTATTATTATTATGGGGCCACTTTCTGAATTTGTGAAGAAAGCGATTAGGCAGCAGAGGAGCAGATGATGCCAAATTATATCCACACATAGTTTGTATTTTCAAACCAGCGTTTTCTTTCATAGACAAGTTATTTCTATTATGGTCACTAATACCATGTTCCCTATACACCACTAGGCGTGATGGGGCTCTTTACTTACTTACATACAGCACAGATACACTAAGTGACATTTATGTGTTAAATTGAGTTATACATTACATTCACATACTATTCTGTAGAAGTCTTTCAAAAAACCAATACTAAATTAATATAATAACACAATGTTAACTCACAAATGACAGTATTAGTTACTAATGTAGTATTTGCTATTTTAAAATGGCAATTGCTGTGTGTTTGTATAAGAGTAGTGGTAAAAAAATAGTGTCATTTGCTTGTTTCGTCATTAATTGCACGAATCTCACGTATGTGAGTGTCAGTAACTAGTAATTTCTACACATCTAGCAGATTTGTACAATGTTTTGGGTAAATGGCCACTTTAATAGATGTTGCAAGAGCTTATATAATAACTGTAGAAGTGTAATTGGAACAGGACCATTAGAACCATTCTCAGTAACATCTGGAGTAAGACAAGGATGCGTATTGTCACCACTCCTGTTAATCACTTGACAGAATATGCAAAGATGTCAAATTACAACGTGGAGATATAAACTAACATGTGTTTGCTGACATTCATAACCCAAAAGAAACAAAATTGCAACAACATATGTTGTCCTTTAATAAACAGAGCAAAATGAATAACGTGAAAATAAGTACTGGACCATCCGTCGATTTCTATAACTTAATTACAGCTGTTGGGGTGGGACTAATATATATTGTTCGTTCCCTCCTCTCATGGTTAACGACTGTTTCTATAATCAGCGAAACTGTTAATGAAAAAGGTAGCAGACTTGCAGTTAAAAGAGGTACAAGAAGAGCAAGAAAGAAGAGCCCATCACTTCCGTTTTGTTGTTTTTGTTCGCATTGAAATAAAAATACGTTATAGTGCTACATTATTTGTTATGGGAAATTCTGGACCTTTAACGGCATAATAGATAGTTAAAGTAATGATATGATCAGTTAGGTGGATGAACACTTAACGAAGAAGGAGAAATGTGTGAAACATGCTTGGCATTCCCTATTTACAACTTTAGTTCTGTGACACGCAACAAAAGCAATCATGTGTATAGATTGACCCCGGCGTGTACACTCTTGCAATAATAGTTTCCTGTCTGGGCATTTAACACCCTGTAAAGGGGGTAAATGAGAAAGAGGGAGGAGTTTATAGTTTCTGTGTGGAGTTTTCTCTGAGAAATGGGTGATAATCGTCAGTTGAATCGGCTTTATTGGAAGGGGGAGGGGCGAAAAAATCTCACCCAGTGCAAAATAAAATGTGACATGAAGATAATGATTGTTGCCAACAGCTTGCTGGTAGAAAGTAGACGATGCTGCTAATACGATAAACAATTTGTCCAGCGAGTCCCACATTCAATTATAAAACCTCCACTGGTAGCTCAACCAATTTAGCAGGCTGTGTTCACAAAAGGAAATGTGAAGAAATGGAAAGACAACAAAAGAAAGACTCAAAATTTATGTACGATCAATTTAATGAATTAACAGGAAGAAAAGAAATCAATTTTTCAGGATGTGTGAAATCAAAGGTAGGAAATATAATATTGGGACAATAGTAGACAAAAAAGGAATTGAAGTCAACGGTCACAACATAAATAATTTGCTATAAGCGGATGACACAGTCTTAATAGCAGCGACAGGGAATGGACTACAAGAAATGATAGACATAATAGTAAAAGAAAGCAACAAAAAGGGTCTCAAACTGAATAGTAAGAAAACAGAAGTAATGGTCATATCAAAGAAACAATCATCACTTTCATACAGCATAAAAATAAACAGGACAAATCTGAAACAAGTACAATGCGTCAAATACTTGGGCACACTAATAACATTAGACGGAAGATGCACCACAGGAATAAAAAGCAGAATAGCTCAGGCCAGAATTTCCTTTCAGAAAATGAAAATTATCTTATGCAACAAATCTATGTCAATAGAAATGAGAAAGAGAGTTCATCGGTGTTATATATAACCAATTCTGACCTATGGAAGCGAATCATGGACAGTAGACAAACAAATGAAAAGACGATTAGAAGCCACAGAGCTGGGATTTCTCAGAAGAATGTTGAAAGTTGCCTGGACGGCTAAAAAGACCAATGAAGAAATTCTCAAAGAGGCCAACAGAAAAAGGGAACTCTTAAAAAACATCAGAAAGAAACAATCAACATTTTTTGGGCACATCGGGTACACAAAAGCGAAAGGGAAATAAGAATACGATTTATTCAAATGAATTCTGAAGGACAACGAGGGAGGGGGGGTGGGTTGTGAGGGGGGGGGGCATTGTCAGCTCAGGGTTTGTTTGACGATTCTTATCCCTCTTAGATCCTTACTCACTTAACCAAAATACGAGGGGTGTTCAAAAGGTAATGCACCACATCGGTTTTCTCAAATACTAATAAACATACAAGCATGAAATTTTGCACACTTTAAATATGGTATGTGTATATTGTGTGCACTAAATTGCACTGCAATCGGCCAAATAATACGACTGCACTAAACCGTTGAAATAGAACATGTTAGCAACTTGCGTTATAAGCAGCGAATTGTGATAGAATTTCTCGTTTTAGAGAAGGAAATTGTTGTGAACATTCACAGCGCCTATGTGATGTGAATGGAAGTTTTGCAACCGACAGGAGCACAGTAAGTCGCTGGGTTCAGAGAATAAAAGAATCGGAAAACGGAGATACGGAGCTTTTTGATCGACCTCGCTGTAGACGGCCTGCCACGGCCACCAATGTAGAGATGTTGAAATGCATGGAGGGCATTATTCTTGCTGACAGGCGCATCACCACTCAACAATTGGCATTCAAATTGTCAGTCAGCATTGATAGTGAAAATGCAATTATACAAACTCTCTGATTCTCTAAGGTTTGTGCAAGATGAGTTCCACGAAATCTCATAAATGAGCACCGGTTGCAAAGAAAAGCAATTTCTTCTGAACTGTTGGAGCATTTCAATGTTGTTGGAGAGAACTTTTTGGCTAAAGTTGTTACAGGTGACGAAACCTGGGCACATAGTTTTGAACCTGAGACCAAAAGACAGTCAATAAGGTGGCGTCATCCGCACGCACCACGAAGAAAGAAATTTAAGACCTCTCTTTTCAGTTGGAAAGGTCATGGCCACTGTCTGTTGGGACATTGAAGGTGTGATTCTTGTGGATGTTATGCCAAGAGAAGAGACAATAAATTCGCAAGCTTACATTAAGACAGTGGAAGAACTCAACGTTTTCGCAGAGTTTGGTCGCAAAAGAATCCAGCAGACCTGCTTCTCCTTCACGACAATGCGCGTCATCACACAAGTCTGGCAACTTGGGAAGCAATCACCAGATTGGGGTGTTCTCCCATCCACCATGCAGCCCTGATTTGTCACCATTAATTTCCATCTCTTTGTTCCACTTAAAGATGCCCTCCGTGGAACAATATTTGAAGATGATGGAGTGATTCGTGGAGTGAAGAAATAGATACACGATCAAGACAAAGACTGGTACAGGATAGGGATACATGCATGTGTTGCGCGCTGGCGTAAAACTGTACACGTGGGTGGGGATTATGTTGTTTGATACCGATGTTACACGACAAATCCATATATACTGTGTCAAAATTTCATACATTTTGAATTAGCGGTTCCAGAGAAAACCGATGTGGTGCATAACTTTCTGAATGCACTAAGTAGTTTGTTTCCAGAGTTACAGCGAGGAGGGGCTGTAAGATATTTGTCATTTCTGGTTCACTGATCCTGAGGTCAGCAACCAGCTGTGAATGATCGAGCAATCATGGGCTTCGTCAGCAGCTACTGGCCCATGCTAGACTAGACATAGCTTGACTTGACATAATTAAAATAGAAACTCACTTATTTCGACCATTCTTACTGAATATCTTGGTGTGAAGATTGCGGCTGCTGCCCGTTTATCGACAAGTATCGTTAACCACCGCAGAGCAGTGCTCAATTGTAGAATATCATTTTCACAAGAGGCAACCGTTTTAAGGGGTGATAAATTTCTCGATATTTGAACGTGTAGAACTTTGTAAATGTGCATTTTCTTTATTGTATAAACAAGGTTACTAGTTTTATATTATTTTGTTTACGGAGGCGGAGAGAGGGGGCGAGTGGGGTATTTGTGAGAAAGGGGAAATGGCGGTTAGTGTTAATTTATAGAACGTGTGTTTATGGGCGGTACTGGTGATTTGGTCTTGCCAGAAGATCCGTGCTCTGTAGTCCTCACGGCGACATTATGTCTGTCTGATATTTAGAGAGCGATTCAAGCACTCAAGATCTGAGTGCTATTCTGATGACCATGTTTTCAAGAACAATAACTTCTGACAGTTTGAGGACTATTCAATTAACCGCATGGAAATACAACAGACATAACGAAATGTGTGATCACTCTTGTTTACCCCTTGACTGAGTGACAGTCTTGAAGGTTATTTGAACAAGACGAGATGTTTATTTCCCGCAGGACGAAATAAAGATTAGCGTTGTCTCGATGGAGAGATTCATCTCGTATTATTGCAATATTTGTTACATCCAGCAGAGGTCTGCTGTTGTTGTCGCGTTCCATGCAACTGAGCAAATGACTGCTGTCAACGGTACAGGGTGGGGGGGACTGGTATCTAGGCCACAGTCATGGTTGTAGTAATGACGGCATATAGGCAATTATTATGGGGAATTTGTTTTTGTACAGATATATGGCATGCCTAGTAGGCAGTAGAGGTAAGTTGGGAGAATAGACAAGATGAATTTAGTGGGCTCTCGGGGTGTCGAGAGATGCAGGAGTGTTGGTCAAGTTGAAAGTCGGGAGTATGTTGAGAATGGTAGGCATGTTGGATCGGGTTGGGGGGGGGGGAACTAAGGAATGTGTTGAGAGTTGCAAGAATGCTGGATTGGAATGAGAGTTGGAAGGATTATGATAATGGAAGCGTGTTGTGTCGAGTTGATAGTTGGAAGTGTGTTGATAATGGCTAGCGTGGTTGGGTCGAGTTGATAGTTGGAAGTGTGTTGATAATGGCTAGCGTGGTTGGGTCGAGTTGATAGTTGGAAGTGTGTTGATAATGGCAAGCGTGTTGGGTCCAGTTGATAGTTGGAAGTGTGTTGATAATGACAAGCTTTTGGGTCGAGATGACACTTGGAAGTGTGTTGATAATGGCAAGCGTGTTGGGTCCAGTTGATAGTTGGAAGTGTGTTGATAATACCAAAAGTGTTGTGTCGGCTTAAGAGTTGGAAGTGTGTTGATCATAGCAAGTGTGTTGTTTCAGGTTGAGAAACCGGCGTTGAGAATGGAGAGTCGCCAGTACCTTGGGTTGAAAGAATATTAATCCCATGCATTAATGTGAGCGTGTAAAATAATGTGTAACGCTATAAGAGTGTGTAAAATAGTTATAATGCTACGAGAGTGTGTAAAACAGTTAAAATGCTACGAGAGTGTGTAAAATAGTTATAATGCTACGAGAGTGTGTAAAACAGTGTGTAATTCTATGAGAGTGTAAAATAGCTTGTAAAGTTCGAGTGTGTAAAATAGTTTGTAATGTTTGAGTAAAATAGTCTGTATTGCTGTGTGGGTGTGTAAAATAGTCTGTAATGCTAAGAGGTGTTTAAAATAGTCTATAATGCTATGAAAGTGTGTAAAATAGTTTGTAATGCAATGAGAGAGTGTAAAATAGTTTGCAATGTTATGAGAGAGTGTAAATAGTTTGTAATGTTATGTGAGAGTGTAAAATAGTTTGTAATGTTATGTGAGAGTGTAAAATAGTTTGTAATGTTATGAGGGAGTATAATATATTGTTTGTAATGTTATGAGAGAGCGTAAAATAGCTTGTAATGCTATGAAAGAGTGTAAAATAGTTTGTAATGTTATGAGAGAGTGTAAATCGTTTTTAATGTTATGAGAGAGTGTAAATAGTGTGTAATGTTATGAGAGAGTGTAAATAGTTTTTAATGTTATGAGAGAGTGTAAAATAGTTTGTAATGTTATGAGGGAGTATAATATATTGTTTGTAATGTTATGAGAGAGTGTAAAATAGCTTTTAATGCTATGAAAGAGTGTAAAATAGTTTGTAATGTTATGAGAGAGCGTAAATAGTTTGTAATATTATTAGGGAGTGTAAAATAGTTTGTAATGTTATGAAGGAATGTAAAATAGTTTGTAATGTTATAAGAGAGTGTAAAATAGTTTGTTTAAGAGTTTAAAAAAGTCTATAATGTTATGAGGGTATGTAAAATAGTTTGTAATGCCATGGTAGTGTGTAAACTAGTCTGTAATGCTATAATAGTGTGTATATGTTTTTTGTAATGTTCTGTGAACATGTAAAGTAGTCTGTAATGCTCTGTGAACATGTAAAATAGTCAATGTTGCTAAGTGTAAAAAAAAACAAAAAGTAGTAAAGAACACCTGTCACGCCAAGTGGCGTATAGGGAATGTGGTATTAGTGACCATAAATTTTACAGACCTTCGGCACATGATTTTTGGGGTAATGTGGTCGGTATTACTCCCATGCCGCTTTACTTTCCCGGAAAAAAATTCCGGTACCCATTAAAGGCTGGGTGAACCGGAAGCCGTCGGTTGGGATCGAACCCTATCTCTTGTCCTTTATAGTCCAGTTCACTAACCACTGAGCTATCGCGGCTCCCTATGATGCTATGAGAACATTTAAAATAGTTTATAATGCTATGTGAACATGTAAAATAGACCATAATGCTATGAGAACACGTACAGTGGTCTATAATGCTAAACGAACATGTACAACAGTCTATAAGGCTATGAGAATATGTAAAATGGTCTATAATGCTCTGGGGACTTGTAAAATAGTTTGTAATGCTCTGGGAACATGTAAAATAGTCTATAATGCTCTGTGAACAGGAACAATAGTCTATAATGCTCTGTGAACAGGAACAATAGTCTATAATGCTCTGTGAACAGGAAAAATAATTTGTAATGCTCTGTGAACAGGAACAATAGTCTATAATGCTCTGTGAACAAGAACAATAGTCTATAATGCTCTGGGAACATGTAAAATAGTTTGTAATGCTCTGGGAACATGTAAAATAGTTTGTAATGCTCTGGGGACTTGTAAAATAGTTTGTAATGCTCTGGGAACATGTAAAATAGTCTATAATGCTCTGTGAACAGGAACAATAGTCTATAATGCTCTGTGAACAGGAAAAATAATTTGTAATGCTCTGTGAACACGTAAAATATTCTGTAATACTACGTGAACGTGTAAAATAGTGTGTAAACTATTACTGTCCCTTATTACCATACAGTTGTAACCATACACTTTACTCGGGTATCATGCTCTTGCTGTTACAAGCTTTACAGCATTATTATGTTTATGCTCCATTTACTGTTGGAAACTTCATTGAAGTTAAAAACAAACAGTTTTTTTGCTTCTCGACATATTCCTGTAGTAATATTACGGTGAAAATGGCATGAAGACAGCTTCTCCCTTTTCTGAATCCTGTATGGTTGTCTAAAGGTAAGATGACGGCCTTGGGACAAAAGGTCCCGGCTTCGAATCCCGTCATAGACAGTGGGATATGTTTCTCTCTGAATCTGTGGTTTCTTTGCTGCTCTACCCTACTCTGGTCTCTGGATAGTCAGATTTGTATATCTAGCCCTTTCGAATAACATGAGGTCCGTGTGCGAACTCTTATTATAATCGAAAATAGAAGAAAATTGTTAGAGTAAATAATCTATTTAAAACGTCACACTCAGCCTGCATGTGCACTCGCTCTCACTGACGACATTGTTTGGTGAGTGCTGAGGATGTCAGTGTGTACTGAGGATGTCAGTGTGTACTGAGAACAGAACAGACTGTCATATAAAACTGAGTGCCTGAAACATCCCACGGTCCTACAGGGGCTTCATCAGAGGTTCTCTCTTTCTCTCTGCTATCAAGACTCAATCAGAGTAGGATTCCAGACTCTCTCATGAGAGCAGCTGTCTGTTTAAGCGAATCGATTGCCCCATATAGTTTTTTTTTTCCAGGGAGGTGGGCGTGGACCACATTGCACTTCTCAGGTCTGTGTACTGGGGGCAATCCTGTAGAACATGTTTTGTAGTCATATTGTCCAGTGTACAGTGGCATAGGCTGGTGGTACCTATTTTGAATTTGTGGAACTTATGATTTCTCATTCTATTGTGGCCAGTGCATAGGCGAAGTATGATGACTTGATCCCTCCTTGATAGTTGATGGTATCCGTCACTCTCGTTATGCTTTGGGTGTTCTCGTTTCCATTTTTCATGGAACTGACCCTTGAGGATGGATTTGGCTTCATCATAACTGAGCGGTTGGTTCTCTTGTGGTAATCTCCCTCCCTCTTTAGCTAGTTTGTCTGCGCGTTCGTTCCCATGTATACTACAGTGTGATGGTATCCACTGAATGACTACTCTCTGGAAGTTATTGCATAGTTGGTCCAGGGTTGTTCTCAAGTCATCTAGTTCATTGTTCTTAGGGCTTTTTAGAGCTGATAATACTGACAGTGCATCAGTCAGAATCACCAATTTATTGTGCATGTTATTTTTGTGTGAGCAGCCAGTGTTGCAGCATCTCTGATGGCCTCAGTTTCTGCTTTAAAGTTGTTTGATAATTTTCCAGTAGCTATTGACTTGGTGATCTCGTCCTGATTATTCAGCGTCAAGAACACACCTCCCCCTCCATTTCTGGTGGCATTTGTAGCAGAGCCATCTGTGTATATGTGGGACCAAGAGTCCTGTGGGTAGGTATCGTGTATGTGTTTTTCTGTTACGTGTTTTCTTTCTGTGTCTCATTGGGTGCCTTTTTTCATGATTCCTGTTATATTTTCCTTAAGTTCTGGTACTTTATGTTTTCCATGAGGAGACATATCAGATGGGCCCAAGGGTTTCGATATTGTTTGGGAAAGTACTGTGTCACCAGTAGTTAGTTCACAACTGTCAGTTGCAGCGAAGTTGCTCCTCTTTAGTCGTACAATTCCGGAACCAGATATTATTTGGTGCATGGGGTGGCTAAGTAGCCTTCTACATTTCTCTGCGTGTTGCAAAATCTTTAGTGACCCGTCTTTCATCTAAGGGTTGTAAACCTGTTACTGTTTCTAGAGTCTTGATAGGTGTAGATTTCATAGCACCAGTGATGATACGGGCAGCTTGGTTCTGTGTTCTGTTAATTTTGCTAAGGTGTGATTTGGAAGCCATAGCCCAGGCTGTGACTTCATACACTAGAACTGGTCTGACTCTTCCTACGTATAGTCTTTTCAAAATATTGCTGTCTGCCCCCCAGTCCGTTCCTGCCAATTTCTTCATAATATTTGTTCGCTTTCTGGTTTTTTTCCTTGCTCTGTCTATATGATTTTTCCAAGTCATTCTGCGATTCATGGTCACACCAAGATATGTTGGGTTTTGGTTAATAGGGAGTGTATGGTCTTTTATCTTCAAGTTTGCAGAGAGTGTGTTTCTTGATAGGCTGAAAATTGTATATACATTTTTTTTTTCGTTGATTGATAAGAACCAGGTGTTCGTTCATTTTTCAAGTTCACCTAGGGCATCTTGCATCCTGGGTCCAGCCACCGACATACTTTCCTTACGAGCCCATAACGCCATATAATCTGCGTATATTGCTGAGTGTAATCTGGGTGGAATGTCATTACGATGTCATTTATGAAAATTAAAAAGAATGTTGGGCACAAGACTCCGCCCTGTGGGACACCTTGTTCGATAGTGACCTTCTTACTTAGTTGACCTTGAACTTGTACTCTGGCCGTTCTATCCTGAATGTATTGAGAGACCCAATTGAATAAACGACCCTGGATGCCAAGTCTAAAAAGCTTGTTCTTTAAACCCTCTCGCCAAACCCTATCAAAAGCCTTATCCATGTCGACCAACACTGCCAGTGTGTGTTTCTTTTCTTGTAGAGCATCCTCTATTTCCTGTGCAATGTAGGTGACCAGGTCTTCAGTTGATCTGTGCTGACGGAAACCAAGTTGTTGTGGTACGATTTGTTGTTTTGTCTCCAAATGCCACATAGGTCTTCTGTTAACCAGCCTTTTCATGAGTTTACTCAGGCAGCTCAGTAGGCTAATTGGTCTATAGCTACTTGGGTATAGTGGGTCTTTTCCACACTTGAGGATGGGCACCATAATAGCTTCTTTCCAGATTGCCGGCACATGACCTCCCTTCCAGCTAGCATTTATTATCTTTAGAAGCTGGTTCTTGGTTTTCTGTCCCAGATTTAGGAGCATTTCGTTGGAGATTCCATCTTTACCAGGGGAACTTTTGAGCTTCAATCCTTTGAGGGCAACATCTAATTCAGTTGGGGTAAAGATGGTCGTCTGATGCTCTTCTGGTGCTAAAGGCACGTGTTTTGCATCTTGGTTTTCCCGCCTTGCAGTTTTCTGTTTGTCCATTGGAGTATTTATTCTACTAATGTTTTTGTAAGTCTCTATCAGTATATTTACTGTCCTTTTGCCCGTGAGGATGTCCTGATTGTGTGTTAATGATATTGGAGGTCGGAAGTTGTTTTCGTCACTCAGAGCTTTCGCAAGTTTCCATAGTTTATGACCATTTTTTGTATAGATTAAGGCTCTCTGTTTTGTCTATCCAGCTCTGTCTTGCTGATATCATGACCTCACGTCTGCATATGGCTGAGGCTGCTTTGAAGGCAATGTTGCTCTCTATGCTGTGTGTTGTTTCAGCTAGTTCTCTGGCAGAGTCCAGCTCCTCTTCTAGTCTTTGTATTTCCTTGCTCCAGTATGGCTTGTAGTTTCTTCTTGCTCCTCAAGGAATGGATTCTTTAGCAGCTCTCAGGATGCCATTTGTTAACCGCTCTATCTTAATATTGACCTTCTTTTCATGGGTGTTGATAGGCGCAGTATATGCATCAGCGAGCCTTGCAAACTTTGCCCAATTTGCTCTCTTATAGTTCCAGCGGGGAAGAGGTATTTGCAACTCCTGTTTGTGCGCAAGATCCACTGAAAGTTTGACTGGTCTATGGTCACTATCTCCAAGTTGGTTCAGCACTTTTCTGGTTATTTTGATAGATATGTCTCCAGTTGCAAACGCTAGGTCGGGAGTGGAAGTTGTTTTCCATCTTCTTGAGTAGAAGGTTGGGAGGTCCTCCCTAGAGTTTATGAGAAATAGGTTGTTGTCTATTTCCCATTCTTCCACTTCTTCACCTCGAACATTGGACTCCTTATATCCCCATCTTTCAGAGTTGCTGTTAAAGTCTCCTACTACCAGACACTTTGATGGTGTTATTTCCATTGACTCCAGCTTCAGTAATTTGTCATTTGGACAGTATATATTAAATATCCTTATACTATCGGAGTTAATGTATAGGTCTGTACCAATGATCTCTGCTTCTTCGTTTGTGACTACCTCTATCAGTTTTGCTGGGATGGAATTTTTAATAAGTATAAGAATTCCACCCTTGTGACCTTCCCTGTCTTGTCTAAATGTTTGGTAGCCCCTGATCATAAATCTGTGCTGAGGATTAAGATGAGTTTCCTGGATGCAGGCAACATCTATCTCATCCCCTGCTAATCTGATTGTTAGAGCTTTTTTTTGTGGTATATGCCCTCCGCATTCCAGTATATTATATTCAGCTGTTTCTTGAAGCCTTTCTGGTTAGTGGTAGTTTCTATCATAATTAGAGTCTTTTAGATCCAGTCTTGTTAAAACGTTGCACTGTGTTTTGCGCCAGAGGCCAAGTGCATCTGATTTCAGCCAACATTTTATTAAGGTTTGCTTTCCTTAGCCTTTGATTGTCCCCAATCTTCCTGCAAGACAGCAGATTGTCTTTTCTGTAGGAGGATTCTGCCCTTAGATGGTCTGCCCTCCCAGGCTTACGAGCACCATCTGCCCAAGCTTGATGGGGTAATTAGTTGGTGATTAGACCGTCACCATCATTACGATGACGTAGAACACAAAAATGTCGTACACACAATTTCGCTCCCTTTAGATTCCCAATCACTCTAGTGAAAGCAGCCCACGGCAAACAAAACACGGTGCAAATTCCTCAAAGAGATCAAACTGTGGCTGGAGGTTCAAAGAGGTTCAAAGCTGGCTAACGCAAACATCCAACGGGATCATGTTTGCCCTTCTCACATACAGTGTCTACTATAGACCAGTTTTATTTGTGAATGAACTGAACATCTGACGCAGTGGTAATCAGGTTAATAATAGTTGAGGAATTGGTGAATTTGACGAAAAGCTGACTGGTTTTAGAGTAGGTGGTCATTAGAGATTGATATAGATCTACCTATAATCGTTGAGAATAGAAGTTTCCATCAGATTGAAGCGTGGGGAATAGATGGTGAGTACAGTAATAGTAGGATTCTAACGGGTTGAATTGACTCGTGTGAGCAAAAGATGGTCAAGAAATATAGAAATATTTACCATGCTTCGATTACTATCATATAATGTCAGGTGTTGTCATTGTATCGAAGGTTGGGTTCCATGAATTTCTCAAATCCTGTGTTTGTTCCCTATTGCCGATACACTATAATAACATGTTATTAAATCATATCTAGAAACTACTATACTAAACCACCTCGACCTCTTGCCCGTCCTCTCTGTACATTGTATTTTGACATTCAGCATGCCGTAAGATCTTTTGATATGTCATACATAATGTATTCGTCTGATATTCACCTTCTTTATTATTTATCATTACAATCATAGTTTTCTAAAACCGCTTTATTTGTTTGCTTCTTTTTCAACGGGGTATTGCTCCGTATGTTTCAGCATTAAAAAGACATCGATTCACCCATGCTTTCCTTGTTCAGTCTGCTCTGTTGACTAGCGTTCTGTAACATTGACTGTTAACATTTTCATCTATAGTTTGTTTCTGTCATGTTAAAAATCCCGTCACACTGCTCAATGTATTTTAACCAGAAATGTGATGCAACTTGTTACATCTTGAATGGCTCAGAAATTATTCTTATTTTTAACGGTCACTTCCTTTTTATTTTACTGTTTCATTTGACCATTTGACAAAATTGTTTTTTGTTTGTTGAACTGTTGTGGTGATCAATATAAGCACTCCTATCAACAAACCGATGTAGGGGTATGTAGGGGTATAGAGTTACCTAATGTTGGTGAATAAAAATGCTTGGGTAACTATGTTGGTGGACAATATTACTGATATATTTTTTTTTTGAATTTGAATATGTAAAGTGGTTTGGATTGCTATCTAGTGATGTAATATAGTTTTGATTTTTATGTGAACGATGTAATTTAGTTTTGATTATTGTGTGAGCATGTAAAATAATTTGTATTGCCATGTAACATGTTAAGTTTGTAAGCAGATTGTAATGCTGGTTGGTGAAGCATAGATATAGTACTAAAGTAAATATGGACTTTGTCATCTGTGAAATCGGCCACAGATAACGTCCAGTGCACACTATATATATGTCAGATGTAAACAGAAGAGTAAGACAATTGGTAAGAATTTAAGCAGACACATCTGTAGTTGTAGCTGAGAGAAATTAAGCAGACACATCTGTAGTTGTAGCTGAGAGAAATTAAGCAGACACATCTGTAGTTGTAGCTGATAGAACTTAAGCAGACACATCTGTAGTTGTAGCTGATAGAACTTAAGCAGACATATCTGTAGTTGTAGCTGATAGAAATTAAGCAGACATATCTGTAGTTGTAGCTGATAGAACTTAAGCAGACATATCTGTAGTTGTAGCTGATAGAACTTAAGCAGACATATCTGTAGTTGTAGCTGATAGAACTTAAGCAGACATATCTATAGTTGTAGCTGATAGAACTTAAGCAGACATATCTGTAGTTATAGCTGATAGAACTTAAGCAGACATATCTGTAGGTGTAGCTGATAGAACTTAAGCAGACATATCTGTAGTTGTAGCTGATAGAACTTAAGCAGACATATCTGTAGTTGTAGCTGATAGAACTTAAGCAGACATATCTGTAGGTGTAGCTGATAGAACTTAAGCAGACATATCTGTAGTTGTAGCTGATAGAACTTAAGCAGACACATCTATAGTTGTAGCTGATAGAACTTAAGCAGACACATCTGTAGTTGTAGCTGATAGAACTTAAGCAGACATATCTATAGTTGTAGCTGATAGAACTTAAGCAGACACATCTGTAGTTGTAGCTGATAGAACTTAAGCAGACATATCTGTAGTTGTAGCTGAGAGAACTTAAGCAGACATATCTGTAGTTGTAGCTGATAGAACTTAAGCAGACACATCGGTAGTTGTAGCTGATAGAACTTAAGCAGACACATCGGTAGTTGTAGCTGATAGAACTTAAGCAGACACATCTGTAGTTGTAGCTGATAGAACTTAAGCAGACATATCTGTAGTTGTAGCTGATAGAACTTAAGCAGACACATCTGTAGTTGTAGCTGATAGAACTTAAGGAGACATATCTATAGTTGTAGCTGATAAAATCAATTAAATTTATACATCTGCAGTTGTGATTAATAGAAGAATGTATAAGTCTGCTGGACTACATGAGCCTAAGCTCACTTGCTACTTAATGTCTTAGTTGCCTTTCGAGCCTCTGGGATGCCAACAGGACTAGCTGTTGTTCACATGTGTTCTCTATTCTTTACTGTTATGTATCAGTTTCTCCGTCTGTTCAGCATTCCGTTTATTTTCTTCTTTGTTTAGATCTTTTTCTTCTATTTTCTTGATTTTCGCTAAATTATCCTTGTGGTCAGCACCAAGATACTGGTAGTTTTCCTTACACAGAGTTTACTTATGTATGGTATACTATGATAAGAGCTTTTTCTATTATATTTTACAAAATTATATTTCTAGAAGCTATACTATAGTAGTTCTACTTAATGTAATTATGTTGAGACTTTTGTAATAAAACCTATGTATATGTATGTATATATATATATGTATTATATACCTATATATATAAAACCTTTAAGCTCAATTATTTCTCCTCTTTCTCTCTCCTCTTCTACACATGTATGTCTATCTCTTGGTCTGACTGCCTGTCCATCCTTCCGTTCGGCCGGCCTACCTGCCTGTATGCCTACACTCACCTCCCCGTCTCTCTTTCTAGATATGTGCTCACACACACACATATATATATATATATATATATATATATATATATATATATATATATATATATATATATATATGCGCGCGCGCGTGTGTGTGTACATACATGCACACACGCACATTTGCATCTCGAACGAATAAGAAGGAACATTTCTATTTTGACGATGATGAGTCTCACACACCCCCCCCCCCTTTTTCCCCTTTTTTTGAGATAAAGTATATCAAGTAATAATTTGTAACGGATAGTTAACACAAGTTAGCGATCAAGCATTTAATAACTTCTGCTACATGCATAATTGTCCTCACAGCTTGCGTGCATTTAATGCAGTGCTGTTATCAGGATAAGCAGACGTTTGCTACTCATAATGATTTATTTGTAGCAACATGACATAAATATCCAGCTTCATGACACATCTAACTGTCTTCTATAACTACAGTGCTGAAAGCTTCCTTTCATCTTCTTTTCCTGGTCACAGATCGACAAAACAGTAAGTGGTTGATGCGCCTTCTGGCTTCTTGTAGGACGGCAACAAATTCTCCCACTTCGCCCCTGAGTATCATCATTGGCAGGGTTCCTCATGTCTGGCTCACACTATGCATCTCTGTTTCTATTGTCCATCATTAGGTTATTCATGACATGTCTTTCTTTCGCCTTTCCATTTATGTCCATTCAAGACGATTAATTGGGAGCCGCGATAGCTCAGTGGTTACTGAACTGGACTACAAAGGACAAGGGGTAGGGTTCGATCCCAACCGACGGCTCCGGGTTCACCCAGCCTTAAATGGGTACCGGATTTTTTTCTGGGAAAGTAAAGCAGCACGGGCGTAATACCGACCACATTACCCCAAAAATTATATGCTGAAGGTCTGTAAAATTTATGGTCACTAACACCATATTTCCCTATACGCCACTTGGCGTGACGGGGGTACTTTACTTTTTACAAGACGATCAATTGTGGTAGTTTATATATAGCTTCCAAATACATAACATATCAGGCTTTATCACTGTGGGCATCTCATTTTAGTTGCACTTTTTGGGCAGCTCTTGGTTGTTGATTTTCATCTTCATCATCATTGAGTGCCGTCTCCGCATCGAAGGTTGGCTACCATGGAGCTCCATTCCACTCTGTCTCTTGATTTGATGGTGCAGATTGTCGTAGGTTGACTTGTCCATCTTTTGATGTTACTGGTCCATGTTAGTCTTCGTTTACCTCTGCCTCTTTTACCTTGTATTTTCCTTTCCAATATTACTTTTATTAGGCTGTTGTGTCCTTTAGCATGCCCCACAAAATTTCATTTGTCTTGTTCTAATTGTGTTTAGCAGTTCTCTTTTCATTTTTAGTTGTTTTAAAACTTCATAGTTTGTTTTATTTTATTTCCGTCCAATTCTACCTATTCTTCTATAAATCCATATTTCAAAGGTTTCTATTTTCTGTTCTGTTTTCTTGTCTAATGTCCATATTTCTGCACCATGTAAGAATATAAGAAGATGTAAAATTTTGCTATTCTCATAACTGTATTTAGATCTTCATAGTATGCTTCTATTTTTTCATCTATATAGTCTTGCGTATGTCTGTATTATCGCTATATCAAATGGTTTTGCCTTCATTTTTAATAGTATAATCCTATCATTGTATGTCCAGTGGGTATTTATAAATTTTTGTAGCTCTCCTTTTATTAGTATGCCTACCCCACTTTGATGTTCTCTTGTGTTACTTGAATATATAATGTAAATTTATCGTCTTGTATGTATCCACTTTCTTTCCATCTTGTTTCTAATATGCCTAAAATATCTATGTTTAATCGTTCTTCTTCTACCATAGGATTTCTAATTTTCCTTGTTGGTATAAGGTCCTAACAGTCCATGTAGCTATTGTTAGTTCGTTCCTAAAACAATAGTTAGAATTTCCTTCCATGACTTTCTTTGGAATATTACGTGATGAGGCTCCAATCTCTTTCATGGTGGTCTGCCATATTCGTCTTTCGTGTCCTGAATATGCCTCATGTGTACCACACACTTTGCTGTTTTCGCTTTCTGGGCCGTTTATTTTTTCTGACTCTTCCGCCCCATATACCGTCACAGACTTTTTACATTCTGTTTGGACATAACCGCCCGGCGCCATTGTTGTCCAACTATGTGTTTGCCTGTCGAACTGCGAACACACGACACAAAGAATAATAAATCATATTCCACTTAAATATCGGCAACGTTCACAGTTCATCCACTCGTCAGAAGTAAAACATACACCAAGACGGGGATTTATCTGACAATTACTCGATATTTTACAATAATTGTACATTAATTCAACAGTGACTGAACAAATAAAGACAACAAATAGATGTGGTATAAAATATTCTATTTTAATTTATAATATCTTTTAGTACAAAGTGCATTCAAAACTTCTAATTATAAACGTACACTGGGATTGAAGTTTAAGAGGTGTTGTACAGTTTGTATAGAAAACGTCTCATCATTTGGTTCTTTGGTTATGGAAGGCCTCGGTATCACTGCAAACGAATTAAAATCCATAATTACTCAACCGCCCGTACCAGTGGAATCATCCGAATTTCTAACTCTTCTCTCAAACAAAGAAAGGTAGCTGTAGACCCCATCGTAGCAGTCTCAGCACACGCCAAACGACATAAGGCGAAACCGGACAGAAAGTGAACACAGCCAACTGTTCCCTGCCAAACGATATCATCATTCATCGTAAACAATTGGAATATCGAAACATAATAAAAACGGATGAAACACACAGCGCATGGTGTGCACAGAGCACCTAACTCAGTAGCTCCTACAACCGCCTCATCATTATAACAATGTAGCGAATTATTTATTGCACAGATACATACGAGCATGAGGGCGCGCGT
Source organism: Megaustenia siamemsis (assembly GCA_032433765.1). Lineage (NCBI taxonomy): Eukaryota > Metazoa > Mollusca > Gastropoda > Stylommatophora > Ariophantidae > Megaustenia > Megaustenia siamemsis. Next base: position 60,033,312 of record JAVIAB010000125.1, on the reverse strand, counting down.
TCGCAACACACACGCACACATATATAATAATAACAATTTGAGACGAATTTGCAAGAACGTATTGTACAATACGCACATTCTGTTGTAAATAAGTTTAGATGTTGTTTTGTTTGTAAGAGGTCGAAATAAACTACACTTTAAATGGCGGTGAAAAGCAGTGGTGGCCAACTATTTATAGATATTTATTATAGAAGTTTCTGTGAACGCTTCAAGGGCCAAGTAAAATAGACTAACGGGTCTGTCCTGGCCCGCAGACCGTCACATGACCACCTCAGCTGTAGAGGTTAGATCACACGCACACAACACACACGCACACATGTACGTATTGATGCATATTACAATTGAAACACACTGATAGCAATTTATTTGGGATGTTTTTCAGATGTTATTTACTTGCTTGGACCACATATTGAGGCTGAAACTGAATTAAGTTGTATTTTGCTACACAGTAACTAATCATCATAACATGCAATGTAACTTGGACGAACCTGCAATATTAACAAGAAGTAATAACATTAATTCAGACACGCCAAAATAAATCCTAGTTTTGACTGCCTATTGCTTTCTTTTCTGTTGTTGCTTGTTGGTTTTTCCAAGTGCGATTACAGATCTGTGCGTTGTATATTTATAAAATAGGTTCGTTGTTTGTGGAGGATTCACACATTGGTTACTGTTAGTCTGGATGAAACTAGGAGGAATATCAACACGATAAAAATATGTGGGGCAGTGCAACTCGCCATAGCATGCTGACATCGATCTGTGAAGTATAGCAACTTGTACTCACATGCTTTTGACATCAATAAATGTGGCTGTAGCTGCTTGCTTGAAAGGAAAGTGATATTTTCACAGTTGAAGATATTACTGATGGAGTAGAATCTTGTTGAATTGGAGAGTAAAATGTGTTGGGATCACATGGGGTTTATTGAGAGATGAAATATGATGTTGTGATAGCGTGATTGATTGAACAATTAGAGTTGTGTTGTGATGATATAACTAAATGATAACAATTAATATGTTTCAGCTTTGCAACAAAACACAATGAAACAAGGAACCAACATTTCGACTGAAAGGTCTTTAACTGAAATGAAAACAAACAAAATAGAATAAAAATCCTTAGAAACCAGAGCGGAGACCTGGTCGAAGTATCTAACGCCATCGTGAAAGTGCTCACAATATAAGACGTCCTTTAGCAAGAGAAGGCACACGAATAGATGTTCTAATACAAGAGTAGGAAAGACGCCAGAAACATATAGATAGAACTTAAGGAAATTAACATGAAGTATAATGAAATAAACGAACGAAAAGAGTGAATTCCTCTTGGATTGAAAGAGCCAAATCAGGCGGTTGTTGAGCGGCAACCGACTGCGTTCTTCTAGGGAAGATGAGATCATGCCAGTGACATGAATGTCGTCAGCGCCACAATGGTTTGGGCAATAGAAATGTGCTGGAGAAATGGCGCTGTAATGACATCTGCTTGACTAAGAGGTTACATTGGTTGCAAAGTGACATGTGCTTCATTGAGAGGTTACAATTGTTAGAAAATTACATGTAGTTGTTTGAGAGGTTAGAATGGCTTGTGGAATGACAAGTGATTGTTTGAAAGGTTAGAATTACATTAGAAAGTGGTTTATTAGAAGACCCGGATGGTTTTTTAGTTCAGTAAAAGTTTTGAGCAGATTAAAGTTTTGTTTTTTAACATTTGTATTTGAGTTGAATGGTTCTTGAGAATAGGTAGTTGAAGACCCATAGAAGAAGAACATGTATGAAATGGATCAGAGTGTAGATTTGAAGTTATTATCAGTGGCATAATCTTCAAAAGTCTTCTTCTTGAGTCCAATGGTGTTGGTTAACAAAACAGACATCTTTGTACATCTGGCAACCCTAAGGTGACAACAGTTTATTGTTAGCAGATGTAGAGTATTATGCACGCCGGTGATTCCTTACGCTGGGCTGATTGAACACGTTCGTATCTGTTCACGTAAAGACCAATTCTATTTGTATGTGTGTGTTTTTTTCTTTGACATATACTATATATATATAAGTGTATCAACAATTTGGTGAATAGAGAACGGAACAAATAACGAAGTTGTGCAGTAATTCAAAGTTAAGACACAAATAATGAATCCAAGCAAAACAAATCAGGTATTTGGCCAAATAAAAAAGACATAACAAGATATTGAACGTTGTTTTAGAAGGGAAAATACAGGTAACTAGAAATACAAGGAAGCAGAGATTAAAAAAGACTGACAGTTTATAGAAATGGACAGGAAAAGCAGGCATAGACTATACAGTCTGGGGGTCTGGGTAGTTTAGAGCTACGACGTCGACCTCAGGGCAGGAGGGACCATGGAGGGGCGCCATTCTGCTCTGTCTCTTGCTTTGGTAATGCAGGTTGTCATAGGCTGACTTGTCCATCTTTTCATGTTACTCGTCCATGTTAGTCTTGGTCTACTCCTACCTCTTTTACCTTGTATTTTTCCTTCCAATATTACTTTTAGTAGGCTGCAGTCTTTTAACATGCCCCAAAAAATCTCATTTGATTTGCTTGAATTGTGTTTAGTAGTTATCTTTTCATTTTAAGTTGTTGTAAGACTTCGTCATTTGTTTTCTTTTCTGTCCATTCATTTCTACCTATTGAGTTATTTGCGGGTCATCATCATTGCACTCCGAACATGTCCAGAGGTGCTCAGATCCCCTCCTCAGCAATTCCCGCAGTGTCCAGCGACTGACTCCAGTTCTATATTGGTTGATAAGTCTTCTTACACGGCCACTAAGTTTCTCATTTCTGGCTGTGCCCATCTTAACTCCCATTTCCATCATCCGAAGAAGTGACGTGGATCTGTGTTTCTCGAAGTCATGTGCTCTTCCCACATCTTGGAGGGCATTGATGATGTCCGCCCGATCCATTGGTTGCCCGTCCTCAACGACATCGCAGCTAGCTAATCTGTCCGCTCTTTCATTTCCCGATATTCCCGCATGTCCAGGGACATAGACAAAGGTGACCTTACGTATTTTGGATTTCTGCAACGACTCTACCCATTGCATGCGTACAGATCCCGCCTCCACTTTTTTTTTATCATGCTCATCGAATCACTCAGTATACATGCGTGGGTGTAGTCTTGTGACTCTAACCATTTGAATGCCTTCTTCACTGCCATCACCTCCATTGTAATGCTACTCGTGATCATGAGGTATGCACCACTGTCTTCTGTGACTATTCTGCCTGCCGAGCGTGCTGTAAATGCCCATACACTTCTTTGGTGTCGTCTTACAGATACGTCTGTATAGATGACTGCATCTTTCTTATCGGTGTTATCGCAGATGAGACCGTTGACCTCAGCATTAACCACGACCGGGTTCTGTTCCCTACTTATACTGTCGAGTGTGACAATACACGAGAAAGTTCCCTTGAATGACGTAAGCACCGATATCCACTCCTCACCCACGCTGATATTGGTAAGCCCACAGACCTGTTTGATGATATCTTCTGCTCGGCCCCCACCCATGATTTGCCTATTTTTAGCCTGGCACCTTTCCCTGTGTTGAGCACGTCGTGCAAGGGATGCTCTTTATCTGTACTAATCTTCAGGTATGCTCGTGCTCTCCAAATCTTGATTCTGTCATCTATGGTTGGAAAGTCAAGAAGATATCTCATTGCTACACAGAGAGTGTCCCTTGTACATCCCAAGATAATGCGCATGACTTCATTTTCTAGTTTCTGCAACCTATCAATTTGAGTCGTACTTACAGTAAGAATTGCCAGGGCATACTCGATTGGTGCGAGGACTAATCCCGGAACAGAAGAGTAAGTAGCCTCTGCTCGATGTTGGCAGCTGCCATGACCTTCAAGTCGGCTAATCCTTTGCAGGATTTTGTTATCACATGGTCGACGTAGTCCCGAAAACACAGGCTGCGATCAAACTTAACTCCGAGGTATGTCATCAACTTGTCCCTGGTCACCTCATCAGCTCCCATTCGTACTACCGGTGTGGTCGTACTAACAACATGATTGTTAAGGGAGAACCATGAAACGGATGCTTTATTATGATTAACCAAGGCACCTGAAACCCCACACCAGGAAGAAATGCGATCGAGTTCGTCTTGCATTGTGGAGGCGATTCCCGTCTGTCTCTTCCCTGTCGATATACCAGAATATCATCAGCAAAAGTCATAGTTCTTCCCCTCCCATCCAGTTGTTGTTCCGTGATCGTTATTGTGTACACGTTAAATAGAACTGGTGACAATGGTGAGCCTTGTGGCAGCCCTGGGCAAATGGATGTTGGCTCAGAAGACCAACTTCCACATCTGAGTATCACCTTCCTCTGAAACAGTGCCGCTGTGATCCATCTAATGAGGAAGGTGTGCACCACCAGTTTGAGGAGCATATGCATGAGATATTCAAATGGTACCCTGTTATGCATATATATATATATATATATATATATATATATATATATATATATATATATATATATGCCCCATATGAATAGATATGAACAAGTTATTATTATACGCCTCAGAACAGAACACAATCGACTCCATGTCACATGTATACAAAATTCAAGATCGGCACATCAACTACTTGTACATGTGGACAGGCACCCCAGACTGCTGAAAACATACTTCAAGATTGCACAGAATATAGTAGACTGGAAAATCCATTGGCCCATAGATACAACACTACAGACAAAACTATATGGGCCACTGCAAGAATGACAAAAAAACAGTTAAATTTATACAGGAAACGACATTGCAGATATAGACAATGCTTCAGGCGACCGAAAGATAGATCTAATAACTCGTTTATGATTGAGTGGAATTATAATAGACTCAGCATTTCATTATCTATAAGTGATACAAAATTTCCTAGATTATAACTAAAATATTAATTTGAGCTGCAAACAAACTGTTGTGCACCTCATGTGCCCTCTTTACTAAGCTATCACCAGATCTGTATAACTATATGCCATTTCATGGTACTTAATTTAATAATTATGTTTTTGAACACATTAGGCGTAATCCTTGATCGTTATGATATTAGTGCAGTGTAACTTCTGGAATAGTAGAAATAATAGATTTAACGTTCTAAATGTGCGATACTCCCAGAAGATGTCGCAACATATGTATATTAATGATTCCGATAGCTTGCTGGTTACACATACTAGTGGCCCGTCCTTACAATCGCTACGTCACAATGTGTATGTGAGTATATATATATATATATATATATATATATATATATATATATACATATACATATATATATAAATGCACATATGTTATTATCAAGGCCAGGAGAAAACACGACCAGGTAATGAGAAGTAAACAGCTGAAACACATTGTGACAATTGGAGAGTGAGAGGGAAGGAATGATAGCTAAACGGGGACATAGAGAAAGATAGCTAGACGAGAACAGAAAGAATAATAGCTAAACGGGGACATAGAGAATGGTTGCTAGACGGGACAATGAGAATGATAGCTAGACGAGAACAGAAAGAATAATAGCTAGACGGGAACAGAGAGAATGATAGCTAAACGGGGACATAGAGAATGGTTGCTAGACGGGACAATGAGAATGATAGTTAGACTTGAACAGGGAAAATGATAACTAAACGGGGACATAGAGAATGGTTGCTAGACGGGACAATGAGAATGATAGCTAAACGGGGACATAGAGAATGGTTGCTAGACGGGAACAGAGAGAATGATAGTTAGACTTGAACAGAGAGAATGATAGCTAAACGAGAACAGAGAGAATGCTAGCTAAACGAGAGCAGAGAGAATGATAGCTAAACGGGAACAGAGAGAATGATAGCTAAACGGGGACATAGAGAATGGTTGCTAGACGGGAACAATGAGAATGATAGCTAGACTTGAACAGAGAGAATGATAGCTAAACGAGAACAGAGAGAATGATAGCTAAACGAGAACAGAGAGAATGCTAGCTAAACGAGAGCAGAGAGAATGATAGCTAAACGGGAACAGAGAGAATGATAGCTAAACGGGGACAGAGAGAATGATAGTTAGACTTGAACAGAGAGAATGATAGCTAAACGGGGACATAGAGAATGTTAGCTAAACGAGAACAGAGACAATGATAGTTAGACTTGAACAGAGAGAATGATAGCTAAACAAGAACAGAGAGAATGATAGCTAAACGAGAACAGAGATAATGATAGCTAAACAAGAACAGAGATAATGATAGCTAAACGGGAACAGAGATAATGATAGCTAAACAAGAACAGAGATAATGATAGCTAAACGGGAACAGAGATAATGATAGCTAAACAAGAACAGAGATAATGATAGCTAAACAAGAACAGAGATAATGATAGCTAAACGGGAACAGAGATAATGGTAGCTAAACGAGAGCAGAGAGAATGATAGCTAAACGGGAACAGAGAGAATGTTAGCTAAACGAGAACAGAGATAATGATAGCTAAACGGGGACATAGAGAATGATTGCTAGACGGGAACAATAAGAATGATAGTTAGACTTGAACAGAGAGAATGATAGCTAAACGGGAACAGAGAGAATGATAGCTAAACAAGAACAGAGAGAGTGATAGCTAAACAAGAACAGAGAGAATGATAGCTAAACGGGAACAGAGAGAATGATAGCTAAACAAGAACAGAGAGAATGATAGCTAAACAAGAACAGAGAGAATGATAGCTAAACGGGGACAGAGAGAATGATAGCTAAACAATAACAGAGAGAATGATAGCTAAACAAGAACAGAGAGAATGATAGCTAAACAAGAACAGAGAGAATGATAGCTAAACAAGAACAGAGAGAATGATAGCTAAACGGGGACAGAGAGAATGATAGCTAAACAAGAACAGAGAGAATGATAGCTAAACAAGAACAGAGAGAATGATAGCTAGACGGGAACAGAGAGAATGATAGCTAAACAAGAACAGAGAGAATGATAGTTAGACTTGAACAGAGAGAATGATAGCTAAACAAGAACAGAGAGAATGATAGCTAGACGGGAACAGAGAGAATGATAGCTAAACAAGAACAGAGAGAATGATAGCTAAACGGGGACATAGAGAATGGTTGCTAGACGGGAACAATAAGAATGATAGTTAGACTTGAACAGAGAGAATGATAGCTAAACGAGAACAGAGAGAATGATAGCTAAACGAGAACAGAGATAATGATAGCTAAACGGGAACAGAGAGAATGATAGCTAAACGGGGACATAGAGAATGGTTGCTAGACGGGAACAGAGAGATTGATAGCTAAACGGGAACATAGAGAATGTTAGCTAAACGGGAACATAGAGAATGTTAGCTAAACGGGAACATAGAGAATGTTAGCTAAACGGGAACAGAGGGAATGAAATGATACACGAAACTGTTGACACGTAAGACTAGCAGGTTGATTGGGTCAATTAGTAACAAGAGAAGTACACAATCAGCAGATACGATCACTTAAAAGAGAAGTACACAATCACAGAATCAGCAGACACGATCACTTAAAAGAGAAGTATACAATCACACAATCAGCAGATACGATTGTTTTTATTCACCAACAAGATGATATAGATACTGTGGTGAGACTTCAGTGAGGGAACTAAGCAAATTATTTGTCTGAGTCATTTTTCAGGCGTCGACTTTAGTGGTGTGTAGAAACACGTTTGAACTTGAATTATTTATGAACAATCACGGAGTATTTCATTGTTAGGCACGTCCCATTTAAACGTCATCGGATCCTTAATGTTCATGTACTTCCGTGCCACAAGTTCAGTCCACTATATTGTCATCGACCAGAAGTTCCAATCGTTAGAGTATTAAACAAGTGCAAATCTCTGATACATGTTCTTGCTTGCGAGTCGAGAAGCAGAGTTCTACCTTGTTGTGGGTTTGGTCGGTGGCAGACTTTCGCTTTGCACTTTATTTTACTGTCCGTCATTACTTTTACTTTTATCTGTCAAGTTGTTTTTAGTCTGCCTCACTTTCATACCCCCCCCCCCCCCGTATCGTACTGACGACCGTTATTATGAATCTTCCCAGACTACATGACCTTACAGGGTTATCTGTCATCTATATAAGTAAACGTTTGCTTGTTTAATCAGTTATAATTCACACCGAATCGTGAATTGTCGCAACAATTTCGTTGCCATCAGTTACTTGTAACAAAAGTACACGTATTTTGAAATTACAAAACTCCTATCGAGCACATGAAACTCAAACTGCTCCCATTTTGTGTGATACAAGTGTTGATATGTTTGCGAGAACTGGATATACAATTAGGCTCTTGAAAAGAGACTAATTGCCTACGAAAATAAATGCACGTCCGAAATTTCTTAAAGTTAAATTGGAGAGAATATACTACAAGAAACTATAAGTGAAGAAACCTAGAATACATGTCATGCTATATAACGAAAAGCCGTTGGAAGTGCATCAGTACCGTATGTTCTGAGTGAACTCCCGCGCCAGGCCTTCGATTCAGGCGCAACAAGGATCAATGAAGACTAAATTTGAGGACAATATTTAATAGCGAGGGCTCAACTCGGGACACAACCAGACCAAGCAGTGAATCATCAGACATGGAGAGTTATGTCTTTTATTCTGTCTTCAGCCCATGAGGAACTAACTGAATATTATAAATTCGTTCTCTGCCGCGCTTATAATTTGCACAATTTCTCACGCAACCTTAGTGTTCCCGCATTCCTTTTATTCCAGCATTATATATCTGCTTCTTGCTCTCTCCTCTCTCTAGTTTTTAAAATTCAGATGGACGATGCAATTTTCTCTCTTTATATGTTTGCCAGTGACTTCTGTTGTGGCAGAATTCAGATTTAACATAGTTACAGTGAAAAGATACAACTGGTAAGAAAGAATAAATCAGCTTGAACAAGAAAAATGCCACCGATTATTGGCGACTTGTATTCTTTCACTGACGGTATTCTACATCTAAAGCACGATCAAAGTTCTGACTCTTGTTTTCACTCGGCTTCTAACACTTACACGTTCCACAAGTACATTGATGCTGTTGTTGTTTACAACTTGTATTAACATTACAAGTCTCACAATTAGATTCTCTTAGTTTTCGGAAGATATTATCGCCGTTACTCGGTCAAATATCGGATGCAATTACAAATAAAAGTCACAATTGTGTCAGTAGTTTCCATTAGCTTTTCTTTGCTGTGAAATTACATTACCTGTAGCTCGGTTGGTTATGATGACATCATACTTTGATAACAAGTACAGTACTAAATTAAATATCGGAAGACTTTCGGCCAAGTAGCCGATGTATGTTCGACGTAGTTGCTGGTACTGAAAGGAGATCTGTTGCCGGGAAAGTTGGTTGAGATCTAAAATCGCAACGTGAATACTGTGAATATTGGACGGCGACCCTAGCTATCTGGCCTATATGCAGCATCAATACTTTAGAAGACATCCGTGGTGTTTGGAGTCAGAAACTGTACACAATTCAGCTTATAATTCTTATCTCATCTTAACTTCTGTTTACGAAAATAATGTGAACATTTTTCTGTTTCACCCCGATTATGTTGTTTGTAGGGCGGGATTTTTCGGTGGAGCCCCCACATACACATCGCACTCACTACGTAATGACATTTTGGCAGAATTTTTAATATTTATCCTCCGATAGTTTAAAAAAAAAATCAAGACGACTGGGAATGAACTGCTGTTCACCTGACTACACGAACAAACGACTGGTTGAATGACGAACCGCTAGGTTTCGTACAAATATAACAACTATACTCGTTGTCGTTAATGTTATGACTGTCCTAATTCATTAAATAAGTGCGGTCAGAAGTGTGGGGTGTTCACAACCAAGAGGTTTTTCAGTTGAAGATTGAGAATAACCGACACTTTCTACTTGCTGGAGACATTACAACTAGATTGGTTGAACAAGCATGGGTCGAAGAGGGGAGGCAAACACGGTTATCAAAATGCCATTTTGAAATTGGATGCTTGGGCAGAAGCAAGGAGCACGTTTTAGCTTGCTGTAATCCAGGACACAACGCAACTTACTCATATTTCACGACTTTGCAGGTTTAACGAAGAACAACAGCTACAACTGCAGCACAGCGGATACATTTTCTAACAACCCATAACATTTTTGTATAGAAATCACGTCACAAATGGATTCATGTGCTGGTCGCTATTTATTAATTGTTCATAACTCTCATATTTGTGATCAGATTGGATCCATATAGCTTACATTGTGAACACTTTCTTTGCCGTCACACTGACATTATGTTATTGGTGGTGAGTAGTATATCAGGAAGAATTTGACCCGCATTTGGACCGTAAATTAACAAAGATATATAGTAGGTGCGCGGCGCACCTAATGTACCGTAGGTGCAGGGGGAGTTAACCATGATAGCTCGTGTCGGGATGTTGACCTCTAGTCCCGGTAACCCCGGAAGTGACGTGTTTATGTCTGGTGTGTCCTGACTTTGGAGCTCTTGGTGTACTTGAGCGATAGTGATAGGGTAGTAGATTATACAACATCAGGTTTCTCATAATGAGGTTTCTTCTGGGCGCCTAATGTACTGTAGGCGCAGGGGGAGTTAACTGTGACATTTCGTGTCGGGATGTTGACTGGGGGTGTCTGTCGGCGTGACCTCGGCGCTCCGTATTTTAAAAATTCCGAATTATTTTTTAACTGTGACATTTCGTGTCGGGATGTTGACTGGGGTGTCTGTCGGCGTGACCTCGGCGCTCCGTATTTTAAAAATTCCGAATTATTTTAAAAAAACAGTCTCCATCTGATTTCGAACACGGGTCTACGGCGTGCCAGGCCAGACACTTACCACTATGCTACAGGCGATCACAGAATTAGAGGCTGAATGAGACAGGTGAATCGTGATGCTTTTGTTGGTACCTGACAGCTAGCAAGTAGTAGAGAAAGATTGACCCGCATTTAGGCGCTAAATTAACGAAGATATATAGGGCGGCGCCCCGCGCGCATAACGCGTGCGGCGCAGGGGAGTTAACCGTGATATTTCATGTCGGGATACCCGGTGACCTCTCGTTGACCTCTCAACCTCTCGGCGCCATGGTCGGGGTGAGCTCTCGCCGTATGTATGTCATGTCGAGGTAGTAGACACGTTTGTCATGTCATTGTAACAGTCATGTCAATGTAACAGTCATTTCGTTGTAATAGTCATCTCGTTGTAACAGTCACGTGTGTCATGTCGTTTTATCAGAGACGTATGGTATGTCGTTGTAACAGTCATTTCTTTGTAATAGCCATCTCGTTGTAACAGTCACGTATGTCATGTCGTTCTATCAGACACGTATGGTATGTCGTTGTAAAAGACATGTCGTTGTATCAGTGATGTCGATGTAGTAGACACGTATGTCATGTCATTGTAACAGGCATGTCAATGTAACAGTCATGTCAATGTAACAGGCATTTCGTTGTAATAGTCATCTCGTTGTAACAGTCACGTATGTCATGTCGTTTTATCAGACACGTATGGCATGTCGTTGTAACAGACATGTCGTTGTATCAGTCATGTTGATGTAGTAGACACGTATGTCATGTCATTGTAACAGTCATGTCAATGTAAAAGTCATGTCAATGTACAGTCATTTCGTTGTAATAGTCATCTCGTTGTAACAGTCACAGATGGCATGTCGTTTTATCAGACACGTATGGCATGTCGTTGTAACAGACATGTCGTTGTATCAGTCATGTTGATGTAGTAGACACGTATGTCATTGTAACAGTCATGTCAATGTAAAAGTCATGTCAATGTAACAGTCATTTCGTTGTAATAGTCATCTCGTTGTAACAGTCACGTATGTCATGTCGTTTTATCAGAGACGTATGGTTTGTCGTTGTAACAGACATGTCGTTGCATCAGTCATGTCGATGTAGTAGACACGTATGTCATGTCGTTGTAACAGACACGTATGGTATGTCGTTGTAACAGACATGTCGTTGTATCATGCATGTCGATGTGGTAGACACCTATATCATGTCATTGTAACAGTCATGTCAATGTAACAGTCATGACAATGTAACAGGCATTTCGTTGTAATAGTCATCTCGTTGTAACAGTCACGTATGTCATGTCGTTTTATCAGACACGTATGGCATGTCGTTGTAACATACATGTCGTTGTATCAGTCATGTCGATGTAGTAGACACGTATGTCATGTCATTGTAACAGTCATGTCAATGTAACAGTCATGTCAATGTAACAGTCATTTCGTTGTAATAGTCATCTCGTTGTAACAGTCACGTATGTCATGTCGTTTTATCAGAGACGTAGGGTATGTCGTTGTAACAGACATGTCGTTGCATCAGTCATGTCGATGTAGTAGACACGTATGTCATGTCGTTGTAGCAGACATGTATGGTATGTCGTTGTAACAGACATGTCGTTGTATCAGGCATGTCGATGTAGTAGACACGTATATCATGTCATTGTAACAGTCATGTCAATGTAACAGTCATGACAATGTAACAGGCATTTCGTTGTAATAGTCATCTCGTTGTAACAGTCACGTATGTCATGTCGTTTTATCAGACACGTATGGCATGTCGTTGTAACATACATGTCGTTGTATCAGTCATGTCGATGTAGTAGACACGTATGTCATGTCATTGTAACAGTCATGTCAATGTAACAGTCATGTCAATGTAACAGTCATTTCGTTGTAATAGTCATCTCGTTGTAACAGTCACGTATGTCATGTCGTTTTATCAGAGACGTAGGGTATGTCGTTGTAACAGACATGTCGTTGCATCAGTCATGTCGATGTAGTAGACACGTATGTCATGTCGTTGTAGCAGACACATATGGCATGTCGTTGTATCAGTCATGTCGATGTAGCAGACACGTATGTCACGTCGTTGTAGCAGACACGTATGACATGTCGTTGCATCAGTCATGTCGATGTAGTAGACACGTATGTCATGTCGTTTTATCAGACACGTATGGCATGTCGTTGTAACAGACATGTCGTTGTATCAGGCATGTCGTTGTATCAGTCATGTCGATGTAGTAGACATGTATGGCATGTCAATGTAACAGTCATGTCAATGTAACAGTCATTTTCAATGTAACAGTCATTTCGTTGTAATAGTCATCTCGTTGTAACAGTCACGTATGTCATGTTGTTTTATCAGACACGTATTGTATATCGTTGTAACAGACATGTCGTTGTATCAGTCATGTCGATGTAGTAGACATGTATGGCATGTCAATGTAACAGTCATGTCAATGTAACAGTCATTTTCAATGTAACAGTCATTTCGTTGTAATAGTCATCTCGTTGTAACAGTCACGTATGTCATGTTGTTTTATCAGAGACGTATGGTATGTCGTTGTAGCAGACATGTCGTTGTATCAGGCATGTCGATCTAGTAGACACGTATGTCATGTCATTGTAACAGTCATGTCAATGTAACAGTCATTTCGTTGTAATAGTCATCTCTTTGTAACAGACACGTATGTCATGTCGTTTTATCAGACACGTATGGTATGTCGTTGTAACAGACATGTCGTTGTATCAGGCATGTCGATGTAGTAGACACGTATGTCATGTCATTGTAACAATCATGTCAATGTAACAGTCATGTCAATGTAACAGTCATTTCGTTGTAATAGTCATCTCGTTGTAACAGTCACAGATGGCATGTCGTTTTATCAGACACGTATGGTATGTCGTTGTAACAGACATGTCGTTGTATCAGTCATGTCGATGTAGTAGATACGTATGTCATGTCATTGTAACAGTCCTGTCAATGTAACAGTCTTGTCAATGTAACAGTCATTTCGTTGTAATAGTCATCTCGTTGTAACAGGCACGTATGTCATGTCGTTTTATCAGAGACGTATGGTATGTCGTTGTAACAGACATGTCGTTGTATCAGTCATGTCGACGTAGTAGACACGTATGTCATGTCATTGTAACAGTCATGTCAATGTAACAGTCATGTCAATGTAACAGTCATTTCGTTGTAATAGTCATCTCGTTGTAACAGTCACGTATGTCATGTCGTTTTATCAGAGACGTATGGTTTGTCGTTGTAACAGACATGTCGTTGCACCAGGCATGTCGATGTAGTAGACACGTATGTCATGTCGTTGTATGGTATGTCGTTGTAACAGACATGTCGTTGTATCAGGCATGTCGATGTAGTAGACACGTATGTCATGTCATTGTAACAGACATGTCAATTTAACAGTCATGACAATGTAACAGGCATTTCGTTGTAATAGTCATCTCGTTGTAACAGTCACGTATGTCATGTCGTTTTATCAGAGACGTACGGTATGTCGTTGTAACAGACATGTCGTTGCATCAGTCATCTCGATGTAGTAGACACGTATGGCATGTCGTTGTAACAGACACGTATGGTATGTCGTTGTAACAGACATGTCGTTGAATCAGGCATGTCGATGTAGTAGACACCTATGTCATGTCATTGTAACAGTCATGTCAATGTAACAGTCATGACAATGTAACAGGCATTTCGTTGTAATAGTCATCTCGTTGTAACAGTCACGTATGTCATGTTGTTTTATCAGACACGTATGGTATATTGTTGTAACAGACATGTCGTTGTATCAGGCATGTCGATGTAGTAGACACGTATGGCATGTCATTGTAACAGTCATGTCAATGTAACAGTCATGTCAATGTAACAGTCATTGCGTTGTAATAGTAATCTCGTTGTAACAGGCACGTATGTCATGTTGTTTTATCAGAGACGTATGGTATGTCGTTGTAACAGACATGTCGTTGTAGCAGGCATGTGGATGTAGTAGACACCTATGTCATGTCATTGTAACAGTCATGTCAATGTAACAGTCATTTCGTTGTAATAGTCATCTCGCTGTAACAGACACGTATGTCATGTCGTTTTATCAGACACGTATGGTATGTCATTGTAACAGACATGTCGTTGTATCAGTCATGTCGATGTAGTAGACACGTATGTCATGTCATTGTAACAGTCATGTCAATGTAACAGTCATGTCAATGTAACAGTCATTTCGTTGTAATAGTCATCTCGTTGTAACAGTCACGTATGTCATGTCGTTTTATCAGACACGTATGGTATGTCGTTGTAACAGACATGTCGTTGTATCAGTCATGTCGATGTAGTAGACACGTATGTCATATCATTGTAACAGTCATGTCAATGTAACAGTCATGTCAATATAACAGTCATTTCGTTGTAATAGTCATCTCGTTGTAACAGTCACGTATGTCATGTCGTTTTATCAGAGACGTATGGTATGTCGTTGTAACAGACATGTCGTTGTATCAGTCATGTCGATGTAGTAGACACGTATGTCATGTCATTGTAACAGTCATGTCAATGTAACAGTCATTTGGTTGTAATAGTCGGCTCGTTGTAACAGACACGTTGGTCACCAGTACAATGAGTATTCTGTTATTGGATCATAGGTCACAATCTATTTTTAGTAACTAATCAGGTATTGCAACAGAGATCAAAATCTATTTTTAGTAACTCAACATCCCCATTATAGGGGAGCTGAGTAACACCATCTCTTTTTGTGAAAATTTCAGATTTCAATGCTGGAGCAAAAAAGAGATGGTGTTACTCAGTTCCAGTATAATCGGATGTTGAGTTACTAAAAATAGATTTTGATCTCTGATGCAATACCTGATTAGTTACTAAAAATAGATTGTGACCTATGATCCAATAACAGAATACTCATTGTACTGGTGACCAACGTGTCTGTTACAACGAGCCGACTATTACAACGAAATGACTGTTACATTGACATGACTGTTACAATGACATGACATACGTGTCTACTACATCGACATGACTGATACAACGACATGTCTGTTACAACGACATACCATACGTCTCTGATAAAACGACATGACATACGTGACTGTTACAACGAGATGACTATTACAACGAAATGACTGTTATATTGACATGACTGTTACATTGACATGACTGTTACAATGATATGACATACGTGTCTACTACATCGACATGACTGATACAACGACATGTCTGTTACAACGACATATCATACGTGTCTGATAAAACGACATGACATACGTGACTGTTACAACGAGATGACTATTACAACGAAATGACTGTTACATTGACATGACTGTTACATTGACATGACTGTTACAATGACATGACATACGTGTCTACTACATCGACATGACTGATACAACGACATGTCTGTTACAATGCCATACCATACGTGTCTGATAAAACGACATACCATACGTGTCTGTTACAACGACATGACATACGTGTCTACTACATCGAGATGCCTGATGCAACGACATGTCTGTTACAACGACATACCGTACGTCTCTGATAAAACGACATGACATACGTGACTGTTACAACGAGATGACTATTACAACGAAATGCCTGTTACATTGTCATGACTGTTACATTGACATGTCTGTTACAATGACATGACATACGTGTCTACTACATCGACATGACTGATACAACGACATGTATGTTACAACGACATGTTATACGTATCTGATAAAACGACATGACATACGTGACTGTTACAACGAGATGACTATTACAACGAAATGCCTGTTACATTGTCATGACTGTTACATTGACATGACTGTTACAATGACATGACATACGTGTCTACTACATCGACATGCCTGATACAACGACATGTCTGTTACAACGACATACCATACAACGACATGACATACGTGTCTACTACATCGACATGCCTGATGCAACGACATGTCTGTTACAACGACAAACCATACGTCTCTGATAAAACGACATGACATACGTGACTGTTACAACGAGATGACTATTACAACGAAATGACTGTTACATTGACATGACTGTTACATTGACATGACTGTTACAATGACATGACATACGTGTCTACTACGTCGACATGACTGATACAACGACATGTCTGTTACAACGACATGCCATACGTGTCTGATAAAACGACATGCCATCTGTGACTGTTACAACGAGATGACTATTACAACGAAATGACTGTTACATTGACATGACTGTTACATTGACAGGACTGTAACAATGACATGACATACGTGTCTACTACATCGATATGACTGATACAACGACATGTCTGTTACAACGACATACCATACGTCTCTGATAAAACGACATGACATACGTGCCTGTTACAACGAGATGACTATTACAACGAAATGACTGTTACATTGACAAGACTGTTACATTGACATGACTGTTACAATGACATGACATACGTATCTACTACATCGACATGACTGATACAACGACATGTCTGTTACAACGACATACCATACGTGTCTGATAAAACGACATGCCATCTGTGACTGTTACAACGAGATGACTATTACAACGAAATGACTGTTACATTGACATGACTGTTACATTGACATGATTGTTACAATGACATGACATACGTGTCTACTACATCGACATGCCTGATACAACGACATGTCTGTTACAACGACATACCATACGTGTCTGATAAAACGACATGACATACGTGTCTGTTACAAAGAGATGACTATTACAACGAAATGACTGTTACATTGACATGACTGTTACAATGACATGACATACGTGTCTACTACATCGACATGCCTGATACAACGACATGTCTGCTACAACGACATACCATACGTCTCTGATAAAACAACATGACATACGTGACTGTTACAACGAGGTGACTATTACAACGAAATGACTGTTACATTGAAAATGACTGTTACATTGACATGACTGTTACATTGACATGCCATACATGTCTACTACATCGACATGACTGATACAACGACATGTCTGTTACAACGATATACAATACGTGTCTGATAAAACAACATGACATACGTGACTGTTACAACGAGATGACTATTACAACGAAATGACTGTTACATTGAAAATGACTGTTACATTGACATGACTGTTACATTGACATGCCATACATGTCTACTACATCGACATGACTGATACAACGACATGTCTGTTACAACGATATACCATACGTGTCTGATAAAACGACATGACAAACGTGACTGTTACAACGAGATGACTATTACAACGAAATGCCTGTTACATTGTCATGACTGTTACATTGACATGACTGTTACAATGACATGACATACGTGTCTACTACATCAACATGCCTGATACAACGACATGTCTGTTACAACGACATACCATACGTGTCTGCTACAACGACATGACATACGTGTCTACTACATCGACATGACTGATGCAACGACATGTCTGTTACAACGACATACCCTACGTCTCTGATAAAACGACATGACATACGTGACTGTTACAACGAGATGACTATTACAACGAAATGACTGTTACATTGACATGACTGTTACATTGACATGACTGTTACAATGACATGACATACGTGTCTACTACATCGACATGACTGATACAACGACATGTATGTTACAACGACATGCCATACGTGTCTGTTACAACGACATGACATACGTGTCTACTACATCGACATGACTGATGCAACGACATGTCTGTTACAACGACATACCATACGTCTCTGATAAAACGACATGACATACGTGACTGTTACAACGAGATGACTATTACAACGAAATGACTGTTACATTGACATGACTTTTACATTGACATGACTGTTACAATGACATACGTGTCTACTACATCAACATGACTGATACAACGACATGTCTGTTACAACGACATGCCATACGTGTCTGATAAAACGACATGACATACGTGACTGTTACAACGAGATGACTATTACAACGAAATGACTGTTACATTGACATGACTTTTACATTGACATGACTGTTACAATGACATGACATACGTGTCTACTACATCAACATGACTGATACAACGACATGTCTGTTACAACGACATGCCATACGTGTCTGATAAAACGACATGACATACGTGACTGTTACAACGAGATGACTATTACAACGAGATGACTATTACAACGAAATGCCTGTTACATTGACATGACTGTTACATTGACATGACTGTTACAATGACATGATATACGTGTCTACTACATCGACATGACTGATACAACGACATGTCTGTTACAACGACATACCATACGTGTCTGATAAAACGACATGCCATACGTGACTGTTACAACGAGATGGCTATTACAACGAAATGACTGTTACAACGACATACCATACGTCTCTGATAAAACGACATGACACACGTGACTGTTACAACGAGATGACTATTACAACGAAATGACTGTTACATTGACATGACTGTTACAATGACATGACATACGTGTCTACTACCTCGACATGACATACATACGGCGAGAGCTCACCCCGACCATGGCGCCGAGAGGTTGAGAGGTCAACGAGAGGTCACCGGGTATCCCGACATGAAATATCACGGTTAACTCCCCTGCGCCGCACGCGTTATGCGCGCGGGGCGCCGCCCTATATATCTTCGTTAATTTAGCGCCTAAATGCGGGTCAATCTTTCTCTACTACTAGCTAGCTGTCAGGTACCAACAAAAGCATCACGATTCACCTGTCTCATTCAGCCTCTAATTCTGTGATCGCCTGTAGCATAGTGGTAAGTGTCTGGCCTGGCACGCCGTAGACCCGTGTTCGAAATCAGATGGAGACTGTGTTTTTTAAAATAATTCGGAATTTTTAAAATACGGAGCGCCGAGGTCACGCCGACAGACACCCCCAGTCAACATCCCGACACGAAATGTCACAGTTAAAAAATAATTCGGAATTTTTAAAATACGGAGCGCCGAGGTCACGCCGACAGACACCCCCAGTCAACATCCCGACACGAAATGTCACAGTTAACTCCCCCTGCGCCTACAGTACATTAGGCGCCCAGAAGAAACCTCATTATGAGAAACTTGATGTTGTATAATCTACTACCCTATCACTATCGCTCAAGTACACCAAGAGCTCCAAAGTCAGGACACACCAGACATAAACACGTCACTTCCGGGGTCACCGGGACTAGAGGTCAACATCCCGACACGAGCTATCATGGTTAACTCCCCCTGCACCTACGGTACATTAGGTGCGCCGCGCACCTACTATATATCTTTGTTAATTTACGGTCCAAATGCGGGTCAAATCCTTCCTGATATACTACTGTGGTGTCTCTCATTTTTTTAAATCTTTGTGTATTTGTTTGCATCTTTGTGTCTAGTCAGCACATTAAGTTACCCTCCCCCCCCCCCTCTTTACATTGTGTACTCCTATAAAAAGTGAACACTTGGAGGCGGGTACGAGATGGTATTGTGTTTATGAATGTTTTGTATAGATGAAGCATCCAAGTCGATAATGTGGAGATAGGTGATCCGAAGCTCGATGAGCACCAATTTGTGACCTTGTAGGTTGCATGAACTGTAGACCACTGAACAGAAAAATCGATTGAGTGAAAATTTACAACTTCAGGTTAATTGTTACTACATTACTGCTTCAAAGGTCTCTTTAATTACTCGGGGACACAGTAAGTGGTTAGCTTCTACGTCATCGAGTTGGATAGCGGATATATTTGTGTCTTTTCTATCACTTGCATATGTCACAGTTTTTCTTAAACAAAATTAATGAGCAAACCTTTGCAACTTTGAACTACTCTCATTCTCTCTTTGTACCTACACCCAATTAGAGCGGAGAACGGTTGCAATACATTTGCTGTGAGACCGAGGCCTTCCATAGCCAATAACAATAACGGTTGCAATACATTGTTATATAAAACCAAGAATGAAACAATGACATACAGATTTGTGTTGATTGCTCAAAATTTGTTGTGTTGTCTGTAGTTTCACCGTGCAGCCCATTTGTAGTTGGTTGTTTATAGACTCAGTAGTTGCTAGAACTATGCCATTTGGTCCAACTGTCATCTTCTAGGCTGGGATGTGTGCGGAGTTGCTGCCCCTAACCAGATCTGGAGCCCGACAACAAATTTGATTCTATCAAAGCAGAGTTTGTTCAAGCTGCGTGGTGTACTGTAGCAGGGCAAACACTGCTCGTTTAGCCGTATCATTAGAAGAGTTCCCGTTTTCTGGATTGCTCTTTAGACTTCATCGTTGCAGCCATTAAGATTGTCACCGCTATTAAAACCTCGAATGTTGATAGAAGGAAAGCAGTGAATTATTAGATGAAAGCGTAGTCTGTTGAGTCACTTGTATTACGTCATTAAAATCCCTCTGCTGTTATTAGTCATAGTCATCTGCTAGAGCTCAACGGTTCTCAAGCTAGAACAAGAGTGAAAAAGGTAATAAGGAGATAGTGGCATCGAGAAAGTAGTGGCATGGATGAGGTAGTGGCATGGAGGAGGTAGTGGCATGGAGGAAGTAGAGCATGGAGGAGGTAGTGACATGGAGGAGGTAGTGGCATGGAGGAGGTAGTGGCATGGAGGAGGTAGTGACATGGAGGAGGTAGTGGCATGAGGAAGATATTGGCATGGAGGAGGTAGTGACATGGAGGAGGTAGTGGCATGGAGGAGGTAGTGGCATGAGGAAGATATTGGCATAGAGGAGGTAGTGGCATGGAGGAGGTAGTGACATGGAGGAGGTAGTGGCATGAGGAAGATATTGGCATGGAGGAGGTAGTGACATGGAGGAGGTAGTGGCATGGAGGAGGTAGTGGCATGAGGAAGATATTGGCATAGAGGAGGTAGTGGCATGGAGGAGGTAGTGGCATGGAGGAGGTAGTGGCATGAGGAAGATATTGGCATAGAGGAGGTAGTGGCATGGAGGAGGTAGTGGCATGGAGGAGGTAGTGGCATGGAGGAGGTAGTGGCATGAGGAAGATATTGGCATAGAGGAGGTAGTGGCATGGAGGAGGTAGTGGCATGGAGGAGGTAGTGGCATGGAGGAGGTAGTGGCATGGAGGAGGTAGTGGCATGGAGGAGGTAGTGGCATGGAGGAGGTAGTGACATGGAGGAGGTAGTGGCATGAGGAAGATATTGGCATGGAGGAGGTAGTGACATGGAGGAGGTAGTGGCATGGAGGAGGTAGTGGCATGAGAAAGATATTGGCATAGAGGAGGTAGTGGCATGGAGGAGGTAGTGGCATGGAGGAGGTAGTGACATGGAGGAGGTAGTGGCATGAGGAAGATATTGGCATGGAGGAGGTAGTGACATGGAGGAGGTAGTGGCATGGAGGAGGTAGTGGCATGAGGAAGATATTGGCATAGAGGAGGTAGTGGCATGGAGGAGGTAGTGGCATGGAGGAGGTAGTGGCATGAGGAAGATATTGGCATAGAGGAGGTAGTGGCATGGAGGAGGTAGTGGCATGGAGGAGGTAGTGGCATGGAGGAGGTAGTGGCATGGAGGAGGTAGTGGCATGAGGAAGATATTGGCATAGAGGAGGTAGTGGCATGGAGGAGGTAGTGGCATGGAGGAGGTAGTGGCATGGAGGAGGTAGTGGCATGAGGAAGATATTGGCATGGAGGAGGTAGTGACATGGAGGAGGTAGTGGCATGGAGGAGGTAGTGGCATGAGGAAGATATTGGCATAGAGGAGGTAGTGGCATGGAGGAGGTAGTGACATGGAGGAGGTAGTGGCATGAGGAAGATATTGGCATAGAGGAGGTAGTGACATGGAGGAGGTAGTGGCATGAGGAAGATATTGGCATGGAGGAGGTAGTGACATGGAGGAGGTAGTGGCATGGAGGAGGTAGTGGCATGAGGAAGATATTGGCATAGAGGAGGTAGTGACATGGAGGAGGTAGTGGCATGGAGGAGGTAGTGACATGGGGAGGTAGTGGCATGGAGGAGGTAGTGGCATGAGGAAGATATTGGCATAGAGGAGGTAGTGGCATGGAGGAGGTAGTGGCATGGAGGAGGTAGTGGCATGGAGGAGGTAGTGGCATGGAGGAGGTAGTGGCATGGTTTTAAAACGACATTAGTACAACCTTCTTCACCGTCGAAACACATATAACGATAATACTGTGTCCTTGACGTTGGAGTAATGTTAACACTTTTGTATGATCTTTCCTTGAATGCGAATATTGTTCTTTAACTTCACCAACTTTATTTTCTAACAGTATATACATGTAATATATATATATATATCAAATTAATGGAGTAATGTACCAAAATAAACTCACATTTATGGGGAATAAACCAAAAAGAACTTTAAAGTGGGGTCGTTGAGTAGTCAAGAAATTATTTGAAAATTAATCGATTTTTCCTGACATGAAGTTTAAAAAAATATGTACAGTCTTTATAGCATTCTCTTGTTGTCATGGGCGTACTTGAGGAAGTTTGAGATTAAAGACATAATGCCTGGGTGCAGTTATCACGTTATGTACAAGTGCTTATGCTTCATCTCTGATAGAAAAAAAATAACTTTTCGGCCATAGGAAGTAGAACCCCCTGATTGAAGATTGGCAGGTCCAATCTACTTCGTCACTCGGTCTCCTCCTTTTAGAGAGTTGATGGAATTTATGACAAGGGAATCTTAGTATTTTAGCGCGTATTTTAATAACGAACACACGTTGTAGTGTATAGTATATATATATTAAATATTGCTGTAGTAATAACTACAGTGCATTGTATTCCACTATATATAATATTGCATATGAGTAGCATCATCATCATTGAGAGCCGTCTCCGCATCGAAGGTTAACTACATAGGAGCGTTATTCCGCTCTGTCTCTTGCTTTGATAGTGCACGTTGCCGTAGGTTTTCTTGTCCATCTTTTGATGTTACACGTCCATGTTAGTCTTGGTCTGCCTCTGCCTCTTTAACCTTGTATTTTCCCTTCCAAGATTACTTTTAGTGGGTAACTGTGTCTTTTAACATTCCCCCAAAAGCTCATTTGTTTTGTTTGAATTGTGTTTAGTAATTCTCTTTTAATTTTTAATTGTTTTAAGACGTCATCGTTTGTTTTATTTTCTTTCCATCCAATTGTTCCTATTCTTCTAGAAATCCACATTTCAAAGGCTTCATCTTTCTGTTCTGTTTTCTTGTCTAATGTCCATGTCTGCGCACCTTCAGCACTAGATTTAAACCACAAAATGACAGGTAGAATACCGTGGCTGTTAAGTTTCATCAGTTTGATTTCTGTAGACGTTTGTCATGTTTTATTGAAGGAAATACTGAACATAAATGTCAACATATAAAAAAAAAAAATCAGTGTTTAATTCAATTTGGAGAAGTTGTAATACTATTGGCACAGACTGATGCGACTTTGCTCTTATTTTATGAATGTTCTTTTGTCTAAATTCACTCTGAATCAGTTCTTCAGTTCATCGTGTCCAACCAGTTTCTGAAAGTTGTCGGTCTGGCCGACACTTTTAAATATTGCCAAGTATTCACAAATTATCCTGAACTTTTATCAGCTCACTATATTGTGTAATCAGCTATTTAATATATATTTTTTTTAAATAAGCAAGTACAGTTAAACAAACAGATGCTCTTAATTTCACTGACAGGTTCAAATTAAGAAGCTTTTGAATAATTGTCAAAATAATACATTACAATGAATAGAATAAAATAAAGATAATCACACTTATTTTAACATGTAATGCGAAGTGAGAAATTGAAGATCTAAGTGATCACTGGACAATTTAAGACGTAGAGAAGTGGAAGAAGAGGAAGGCCAAGAGGGTCTGACAGGATTATCAACATTTATATATGCAATAAATAAAGGGACTAATCAGATTTACTCGCTACAGGTGGGAATGATAGAATACAATGACCGCGCCATAATGCACGACAGTAATGATAACCGTTGTTTGACATACCATTCTACTGTGTTTGTGGGAATAGCATTATCGTCTTGTGTCGTCTCCGCATCGTAGATTGGCTTCTGTGGAGTGCCATTTTACGCTGTCTCTTGCCTACATGATGCACGATGTCATAGGTTTTGCTGTCTTTCTTTTGCTGTTGCTAGTCTACTTTAGTTTTGGTCTGCCTCTGTCTCGTTTAACTTGTAATTTTTGATGGAAGATAACATTCACAAGTTTATCGGATCTCATTACGTGCACCAACAATTTCCTTCTTTTACTCGAATTATGTTAACTAGTTCTTTCTTCATTTTTAGCTGTTTTGCAAATCCTTTCTTATATTTTGTTCATATTTGATTCTTCTCTGTTCACCCAATTCTTCCTATTCTTCTATAGATTCACATTCCAAGGGGTCAGTTTTTCTTCTCTATTTTATTACGTAATAACCATATTTCTGCACTAAACAGGACTCTATTATTGTAAGTTTAGTTCTGGTGTTATATACTGTTATGTAAGTGTATCTTTCATGGTGTTATAAAAGTTTCTGGCATTTTCTTTTTGTTTATTTCTGTCTTACATATTGCATCACTCGTTAAGAAATGTTAAAGATATCAGTATTCACTATTATAGGATGGTACACGGGCATTTAAACGCAGACCACTTCGAAAGATAAAGTTGAGAACCACGCGTGCAATCGACGATCAACACGTGGCACTGCGTAGTCATCGATAACTTGCCAGGGATTAAAGCTTTCATTTTCTCTTACTGATGAATAAAGAAGTAAAAGCTGAAATAGAGTTAGGATTACGATGTGAACAGATTATCCAAGTAAAGAATTAAATCTAAGCCGTTGAAGGCAGTGCAGGGACAGTCTATGTCTAGATTAGAAACATTGCTAATGTTGGGCACGGCTTGTATTTGTCTTCTGTAGCACGGGCAGAGATAAATCGAAATGAGTTGCTTGTGCATTTGCTTTATCTTTTGTAATGTAGATTTGTCAAAGCTGTGTCAAATATAAATGTTAAGTGGGATCAATATTGTTCTTGTTGTGGTATAACGAAGAGGAGTATTGGGACTGACTCTGAATTGTTGTATCGATTGCAACGGATAATAAGTTACCGCTAACAATATATAAATATATAAACACGCATGTGCCTGCGTGAGCGTGTATGTGCAAAGTCATGTTATATGACTATCAGTGTTGATGCAGAGCAGCTTGCTATCATTTTCTCGTTTAGTGCGTTCGTAAAGAATCGATGAGACCAGTGCGAGCTCTAAAATATCTTCTGTAATGAGATCCAAGATAGGTTGATGACCGGTCAAAAAAGATGGACAGCGTTGTACTGGACTTTGACTTTTTGGAGTCATCAGTTTTGAGTGGCGTCGTTTATTTGTCTTCTTTAATTTCAGAGCAGATAGCAGTCTTGATACAAGCTTTCAGTCTCAGGAATTAAGTAATGTTTTTATCCTTCTTGTATCTTCAAGCACTGTCTTCTATACAAATCCCCCCCTCCCTTTTTTTTGTTTATCATCGAGTTACACACAAAAAAGCGGTGGGAAGACAACATCAGAGAATAGACAGGATTAGCCTTCATCGGATTTCAGAAAGTAGCTCTGGGCAGGCTAGATGACAATTATGAAGATATCAGGAGTGACGGACCCATTGCCGCCAAGGTTACGGGACTAATGACTGAAGTAGATATATCACCACATCATCATCATCGAGTGCCTTCTCCGCAACGAAGGTTGGCTACCATGGATCGCCATTCTACTCTTGCTTTGATGGTGCAGGCTGTCATATATAGACTTGTCCATCTTTTGATGTTACTCGTCCATGTTAGTCTTGGTCTGCCTCTGCCTCTTTTACCTTGTATTTTGCCTTCCAATATTATTTTTAGTAGGCGGTTGTGTCTTTTAACATGCCCCAAAATTTCATTTGTCTTGTCTTAATTGTATTTATTAGTTCTCTTTTCATTTTCAGTTGTTTTAAAACTTCATCGTTTGTTATCTTTTGTTTCCATCCAATTCTACCTATTCTTCTATAAATCCACATTTCAAAGTCTTCAATTTTCTGTTCTGTTTTCTTGTCTAATGTCCATGTTTTTGCACCATACAGGAATACTGAGAAGATGTAACATTTTGCCATTCTTAGTTTCAGCCCTGCTGATATTTGTTTTGTTGTTAGTATATTTTTCATGACATTAAAATTACTTTTTGCTATTCCTATTCTTTTGTTTATTTGAATTTTACAATTTCCATCACTGGTTATATGTCCCAGGTAGTTGTAGCTCTGGACTGTCTCCAGATGTATTCCCTCAACTGTGATATTTAATTGTAGGTCTTGATAATTTTCTTTGTTTATGATCATAGTTTTAGTTTTTTTTATATTCATATCTAGTCCATATTTTTTTGGTTATGTTTATCACATTAAGCAATTGTTGTAGATCTTTAGGATTTTCTGCTAGTAGAACAGTATCATCAGCGTATCTTAGGTTATTGATTATCTTTCCGTTAATGTTTAGGCCTGGCATCTCTGAGATGTTTTTAAAGATTTGCTCAGTGCATAGATTGAACATATAAATACAAATATGTCACCACAAAATAGTTATATTTTGTAGATGTTCATCACAGTTAAAAATGTCAAACCTGGCAACAAGAGTAAATCATGTTGCAAAGTACATAGGGAATTGAGCGGAGAAAAAGATACCGTTTACAAAACTCGTGTCAGCGGTGATCTAACAATGTATGTGTACTATCGTATAGTGCCAGCACACCTGTGCCTGATTTGGCGACTGTAAAACACTCCAGTTGACAGCTCCACCCAGCACCAGTTCTCCGTAACCCTTATCGTATGGTAAAACGGTCACTCACCTTACACAGAGGTGTCCGTATACTAGCGGGGGGAAGGAGGCGTCGTACTTCTATTAATACCGCCTCGCCGCTACCTTTTTATGTCAATGTTTTATTGTATTGTTAATGATTTATTATTTGTATATCATTAGTGATACATGATAAATAATGATAGTATATGATAGTTAATTGCCCAAGCAAAATAATTAAACTAGTTAATGAAAGTCTAAAATGTATCCGCAAGTACCTCTCTGTAAAGACGATTGTATATTATTGGTTAATATTGACGCGTCTTCCCCCACAACCCCCTTCTTTCCTTTCAACTCACGGATCACAAATAATGATAGATGAGGTCGAGTGCATGGTCCATTCTTAAACGGACGATAACAATGTAGGTCTTGTATTTAATGTAAGCATCGAAAGATGCTTCGTCAGTTGGTATCGAAAACACTTGCTAAGCGACCAAACATTAAAACAATAAACACAAATTATGACATCCGCTATCTTTGAAACAAAATGATGCGACTTCTGAAATGACAAGAGGGCCGGCACGATTGTTGTTAAGTTTTTTTCCAGTGTGCTAAGATCTTCTTGTGTTCATGTTCATTGTCCAAGTTCATTAGCAATGGCCCTATATACCAATGATTTTAAAACATAAAAGTCTTAATTGGCTACATAGAATAGCACTTTACACATAGGATTCATGTCTCCTTCACGGAGAAAACGCACAGGCTAATTTTGTTATCGATTTTGCTGTCTTCCTTATGGGATTTGCATACATTATTTGTGGTTTGCTCAGAATGTCTCTGTTACTAAGCAGCCATCATTCAATCAGGATCTTTGCATAAATTTCCTTTGTCTCGCTTTCATCCACTAACACACAAACACGCATGTACATACACACACCCACATACACTCTCGCACGAGCACACACTGTAATATGAAATCATCGAGGTAGGAAGTACTGTTTGATGATTTAAGGGAAAATAAACCAACAAAAGATAAATATGTGACATTTTATAGAATCTAAATATATGAAGTGTCATCAAAATAGTAAAATAAATAAAATAAAGGAAACGCTACATGCCCTGACAACATACAGGTAGAGATGATCGACGCACTAGAAGATTTTGATTTTGATTTGAAACTGTCATTTATACAGTGACATATATGCTTGTATAATATATTGTATACACATTATGACCTGAGAACTTCAGTGTTTATTGCTTTGCCTAAGAAGTTTAACTCTATGGTCGGAAAGAACAATAATGGAAGGCATGCTTTCAAGAGAACGAGACACGGGAAGAGCAAGAAGAAGATGGTTTCAAGACGTCAAAGATACCTTGAACGTGGCAACAAAAGTGGGAATCTGGCTAGAGATTATTTCAGATGGGCTGCCAGGAGTGCAATGTTCTGCAGAGGACACGCAACCGATGATCTACTCAACAATCTTGTATGACACAGAAACAGGCTATAAATCAGAAAAAAAAAGAAAAGTAAATTGAAACCTTTTCAATTTAGATTTATAAATAATGGGAAGCATTGGGTGCACAGAGAAGAAAGTAAATAGTGAAGTTTTTAAACAATTGAATATAAATAATGCATCTTTAAACACAAGTTAAATAAGAGAAGTGCAATTTATAGGGCATGTAAAGAGACGCAATAACCTCCTGTAGGTCCATCCTGAAAGGACCAGTGCAACAATGTTAACGAGGTGGAGGCATACAATGAGTAAGGTAGGTGGAGAATATCAATAGATGGACCTGAGACAGCATCAAGACAAGTGGCAATGTGACATGGCGCTCTTTGGTAGCCAACCTTCTTGTGGAGACAGAACAAAATGGCGATAAATGGGATCAAGTCTAATTATATCAGAAGCCGACTCTCCTCCATTTTTCTCGTTTCAGTAAACAGCTTTTCCATTTAATATTAGAATATTTGAGAACTTATATCGCGCATTAATATTCTCAGAATTAGCTACGCATCCATTCAACTGATTAAGATAATTAATCATATCCCAATCAGGACGGATCCTTTGGCGCTCAGTCCTTCCCACCGAAGTGGCGTCGAAAGTGTACACATTAGTAGTTCCTATAGCTTGCTAGTTATCTACACTTCTAATTCGTCCTGTCGGTGGCCCCGTTCTGCTCGCGCAAAGTTGGCTCCCGATCGCATCTGGTCTGTATTACAGTAGATTGCACACTCATTTAATCTTCACTTCTCACATGTCATTTACTTCCCGTGAATCTTCTTTCTCTGACTCCAGCTATCTTCCTTCTCTATTTATTATCTTTGATTTATCATAATTAGCTTTTCGCTGGTCTTACAGTCTATTCTGTTTTCAGTCACACACATTTTTGTTCAGCCTAAACCTGTCACTTTAGTTTGATTAATAGAACAGGGACGACGTTTGTGTATAATGTTGTCTTAAATCAAGACTCGTTCGTAGAACTGTTCAATTCCCCAGAGTGGTTCTAATTTGTTCTACCATTATAAAAACATGTATGGTGTATTTTGATTAGTTCTTGTTTCAAGGGCACTTGATTGGTGTACTTTGATTAGTTCTTGTTTCAAGGGCACTTGAATGGTGTATTTTGATTAGTTCTTGTTTCAAGGGCACTTGAATGGTGTATTTTGATTAGTTCTTGTTTCAAGGGCACTTGATTGGTGTACTTTGATTAGTTCTTGTTCCAAGGGCACTTGATTGGTGTACTTTGATTAGTTCTTGTTTCATGGGCACGTTAACAGATGTATGTTCATCAACAGAATAATTTTTGTAATCATCTTCTCTTCTAATATTAGAAATACCATAAATAACAATATGCATTTTAGAAAACAAGTACCAGAACAAAGAAACATATATATAGTTAAGTGTTCCTCTTAACCTCTTTGTCACGTATTACGCTGCACATTTTTTTTTTCATCAGCAAGTTTTCCCTTGTCTCTCTCTCTCTCTCTCTCTCTCTCTCTCTCTCTCTCTCTCTCTCTCTTTCTGTCACGCTCACACTGTGTGTTGCGTGTGAGTGAGTGCCTATATATGTGTTTTAAGTTCTCAATGACAAATTATCTCACATCTCACACAGTTTTAATTCGTCTCATTCTGAACATGTATTTTCTATATTTATGTTCAATTATAGATTAGTTTACACTTATATCAAAAACTTTCTTTGTCTTTAAATATAATTATTACAACTCACTCACTCACTCACTCACTCACTCACTCACTCACTCACTCACTCACTCACTCACTCACTCACTCACTCACTCATACGCTCGGTCACTCATTCACTCACTCACTCACTCATACGCTCGGTCACTCATTCACTCACTCACTCACTCGCTCACTCACGCTCACTCACTTACACACGCTCGCTCACTCACTCACTCACGCTCGCTCACTCACCCACTCACGCTCGCTCACTCACTCACTCACGCTAGCTCACTGACCCACTCACGCTCGCTCACTCACCCACTCACTCACGCTCGCTCACTCATTCTCGCTCGCTCACTCACTCACTCACTCACGCTCGCTCGCTCACTCACTCACTCACTCACTCACTCACTCACTCACTCACTCACTCACTCACTCACTCACATATGCTATTAATAGGTAAGAATAGTTTATACTCTTCAGTCTGTGTGTAAACTGTCTTCTTCCTGTACATTTTCTCACACTCTTATAAACCCTGCTTCTCCTGTTGTACTACCATGTTTATTGTTGAAACATGTACAGAGAGATGAAACCACAGAGTAATCGACATAGATGGGCTTTCTAAGTTAGCTGGCGGGCAGTTTGTGAGATGGATTTGACCTCCAACCCTTCGCGGCTATTTAACATCATGACATTCTTTATTTTCGACAATTTCGCTCTCTCTTCCGTCTCTCTCTCTAACTGCGCCGCCCCCCCCCCCCCCAGAATACATTCTTTTCATTCAAAAGTGTATTCCTCGACCACGCGATGAAATGTCCTATAGTCTTATCTAGAGAGGCAATGATGTCATCTGGTACAATTTAGGCGAGACGACAGAAATCAAGCGTGAACCTTCAACTTGGTATTGCAGACTTGTGAAATATGGCACGGCATGAATTCAGTGTTTGAAGACGATTCACACCTAGTGAGACTTTAATCAGCGAACAATTTTATCATTCTCACTATTAGCTTCTTTTGAAGTGAGCTGCGTATCAAATGGGATGGTTGACTGAGCAGAATTTTGTGAAACAAATGACATGTGTCTCCGTGTTTACCAGCCGGGTGTAAAAACTGACCATGCTTGTTACTTCACAATGTGACGATACAATAAACAAAACATTTTGGCACTAATGGGGTGTGGTTTTTTTCCTTTTTGTTTCGTGCAAACTGTTCACGAGAAAACAGTGCTCTGGCTATTAACTCTTTCAGTACGGAAGGTTTTTATCACTGCAGCATAGAGATTTCAGAGACCACATTTTTCATGGTTTTAAATATTAATCTACATGTTTATATTTATCTAACACTTAACATATTACATATGAAGTTACCTCTGAAGTCGGAGTAAATCTGCCTGCATGGCGAGGGGCATCCTGTAATGGGATAAAACAGACTTTACACGCAAAATTCAGTCCCACAAAATTGAGTGGGTGGGACTTCGTCAGAGGTCAAAGCTGACGAAAGCGAACGAACGAACATATGAATTTTTAGATAACTAGACATGGAATTAGATTTCACCAATACCAAGATGATTCAAGACATGTAAAAAGAATATGGCTTGATGACATTTCACACTAATCAAACTGAGAGTGACGCACGGTGCGGCCAAATGTACATAACCGAAATCGGCAAGTCGCATGGTGCATCGAGACGTAAGGAAACCACAGAAATATAATCTAACTACAGGAACAAATGAGGGAAACAGGAAAAACAAATATCAGTTTAAGTAACTGGTTTTGGAAGAAGTCAACAACAAAATTGAGAAGTAGTAATTTGTGGAGACACATAATCAGCTACATTAGAAGGCACGGTAATTGATGTTGATGACGATTAGCAAAGTAGAGGGACGTGAAGGAGTTTGTTGGATTGCAGCCCAAGAGGAAACGCAATAGAGTAAACAAATAAAACTTATGGTAATACGTGGTTAAAGCAAGAAAATGATGTACTGATCGGCTTGTTCAGGTGCTTGAAAATTGTATCAAGTTTCTGCTGGACTTGTACTTTAGCATGTTCCTAGTTTGTTTTAAATCGTGACATGTTTTCTCTCGTTTGAAAACAAGTCACAACGAAATTGAAAACGCGCAGTCTTAGTACATTGGTTTTCCAGTACAGGCTTTGTCTGTGGTAGTAGCCATATCTTGTTAGGGTAATGTACTGACTAAATATACTTGGTGGTGGTAGTAATAGTAGTGATAGTACGGTTCCTTCTTTGACTACCACTTATAGTTAAAAAAGAAAGTTAACGTTCCTTCCATGTCTTGCTAGGCTTATGGGAGATGCGGTGTTAGTGACCACATTTTTCCGTGACCACGACACATATTTGTGAGTGATGTGGTCGGCATCATGCTAGGCTACATTTACTTCGAAGAAAAATATCTGCTACCAATTTTTTAGAAACTGGATGACCCTTGTCGGTCCAAAAATTATTTTATTATTATTTTGATCACCAACTAATACTCCCCACTTCTGCCATTATTTTCATCATCAACTAATACTCCCCACTTCCAACGGGACTTCCGTTGTAAAGATGGTGGATCTAGGTCACGTTCTCTTGATCGCTGCAGAAAGTGCATTCGGGATCTGATTAATTTCGGTTCTCCGTTGCATTTTTCTGCGTTAAATTAAAAATGATGATCTACTTATTACATCTGCGCCGCTAAAGCGATGTCATACACAGGCAACAGTCTCTTTTTGACAAGTCAAGTGTTGTGAATGAGACATTCCAACGTCTAGACTTGATCTGCACTTGATTTACGTCACATTGGTGCTGTTCGTGACCGTTGTTGGAATTCCTTGACGTAAGTTATTTCCAAGTTACTCATTAATGTAAACTACATCGTCAGCCGCAGTTTTATCTCTTTAGAGAATTTGCGCCGTATTTTATTCATCGTAGGCTTCTTTCACTAGAGTAATCAGAAATCTAAAGGGAGCGAAATTGTGTGTACGACATTGGTGTGTGCTACGTCATCGTAATGGTTCATCGTACATCTCTAGACCGGCCGTACGCTAATCATACGGTCTGTTGTTTGATGTGCGACGGGGATAATCTGACGACTAACTGTGTGTCTATATGTTCGGAATTGGAGTCAACAACGATGGCCTAACATCATCAAGCGCTATACATTTTTAAAAAATACCACGATCATCTTTTTCAAGAGGACGTGAACTCCCGGTATATGGTGGATAGGCGACGGGAACAATTGAAGGCTATGCGTGAAAAGTGTTCCCTGTTGCAGTTTCCTCATATTCAAATCCCGGCTTGTTGCAGGAGCTACTGAGTTAAGTGCTCTGTGCACACCGTGAGCTGTGTGTCTCATCCGTTTTGATCATGTTTCGATATTCCAATTGTTTACGATGAATGATGATATCGTATGACAGGGAACAGTTGGCTGTGTTCTCTTTCTGCGCGGTTTCGCCTTATGTCTTTTGGCGTGTGCTGAGACTGCTACGATGGGGACTACAGTTACCTTTCTTTATTTGGGAGATGAGATTCGGATGATTACGCTGGCACGGGCGATTGAGCAATTATGGATTTTAATTCGCTTGCAGTGATACCGGGGCCTTCCATAACCAAATAACCAAACCAAATAACTCCCCACCTCTTCCATTATTTTAATCACCAACTAATACTTCTCCACGATCCCGTAGCCCTGCTTGCAGAAATCACTTGTTTTTTTTTTTTTTAAAAAAAAAAACGTTCTTCATACCTACATAAGACACTGTTTTATTGAAAAAAAAAACATTTATTCAAAATAGGAAGAAACTTAGAATGGATTAGGATATGTCAATATAGTATATATAGTTGAATAAAATTGTGTGTTGAACAGAAGATTAATGGACGAGGTGCAGATTTTCCTACATGTGACGTCATATTCCTGTTAGCTTTTTGTCTTTATTTATTATATAATCGTGCCTATGATTTCAAATTTGTTTCAAGCGCTATGTCGGCCATTGCTAGCTTTATCCACATCTCTTGATGTATCTCGTCTCTGAGTTCTATTTCTTACAACATGTTTGACATGATTTCCTGTATTTTATTATATTTAACTGCATTTATGGCTGTATTGTCGTTGTTACTTTATTTGTACCAAATATATAACTGTATTGTATTTGTATTCTTTTGATGGTACATATATGACTGTATTGTCTTTGTATTCTAATTCGTACAAAATATTTAACTGCATTGTCTTTGTTTTTCTATTTCTTACCACATTTATGGCCGTATTGTCAATGTTAACTATATCAAACCACATCGTTGTATCTATTGCTTTGTCGTTTTATTTATTTTCACACAAAAACATCTGTTAAGAAATAAAACGTGAAATTTGTCTAAATAATGAATGGAAACATGTGCACCTTTTGTGTTCAATAACTGTACACGTGAGTAACCACATCACGCCATCTTCTCTATCTAGGACTCACCTGTCAGATCAGGCTAACCCAGGCCAGGGTTTCGCTATGTTATTAAGACCAGCCTTGAAGTCACATAATAATAACGAAGCCTTATGGCCGACATATGAAAGCACGTACATTGTGACATTTATTTATGTTTGATCGCTGTTGTTTAGGTATCGAGCTCCCAAACTGTCATGGTTCCTTACTGCGAGGGCTAGTTTCTCCGTTGAACAACTGTTATATATCTTGATACTATTACAAAGACGATTCTAAGATAGCACATTTATATCATAAATACAGACAAAGCTAACAGGAATATGACGTCACATGTAGGGATTCCATGCTTTGTTTTTCTATTTCTTACCACATATGTGGCCGTAGGAAATAAAATAGGAAATAAAAATGCGTACATATCTAAATGCGTACAAATCTTATTGTTCTATTAATCAGGAAGAGATCACCAAGTCAGTAGCTACTGGAAAATTCTCAAACAACTTTAAAGCAGAAACTGAGGCCATCAGAGGTGCTGCAACACTGGCTACTCAACACAAAAATAACATGCACAATAAATTGATGATTCTGACTGATGCACTGTCAGTACTATCAGCTCTAAAAAGTTTCAAGAACAATGAACTAAATGACTTGAGAACAACCCTGGACCAACTATGCAATAACTTCCAGAGAGTAGTCATTCAGTGGATACCATCACACTGTAATATACACGGGAACGAACGCACAGACAAATTAGCTAAAGAGGGAAGGAGATTACCACAAGAGAACCAACCGCTCAGTTATGATGAAGCCAAATCCATCCTCAAAGGTCAGTTCCATGAAAAATGGAAACGAGAACACCCAAAGCATAACGAGAGTGGCGGATACCACCAACTATCAAGGAGGGATCAAGTCTTCATACTTCGCCTACGCACTGGCCACAATAGAATGAGAAATCACATGTTCACCAAATTCAAAATAGGTACAACCAGCCTATGCCACTGTACACTGGACAATATGACTACAAAACATGTACTTCCGGGGAATATGACGCCTGTTCACTGGCTTCTTCAGAGGACTCACAGATAAGTGCTGATTTCCAGTGAACTTTTCTGTTTATTTGTATGTTTTATTGATATTTTAAGGGATCATGTGATTATACGCGCTTAGGTCACCTTTGTATGTGTCCCTGGGAGTACGAGGAAACGAAAGAGCGGACATGTTGGCTAGCTGCGCTGTCGTTGAGGACGGTCAACCAATTGATCGGGCGGACATCATCAATGCACTCCGAGATGTGGGAAGAGCACAGGACTTCGACAAACACAGATCCACGTCACTTCTTCGGATGATGGAAATGGGAGTTAAGATGGGCCAGAAATGAAAAACTTAGTGGCCGTGTAAGAAGACTTATCAACCAACATAGAACTGGAGTCGTCAGTCGCTGGACACTGAGGGAATTGCTAAGGAGGGGATCTGAGCACCTATGGACATGTTCGGAGTGCAATGATGATAACCCGCAAATAACTCAATAACTCAATAACACAAAACATGTTCTACAGGATTGCCCCCAGTACACAGACCTGAGAAGAGCAATATGGTCCACGCCCACCTTCCTGGAAGAAAAAACTATATGGGGCAATCGATTCGCTTAAATTGACAGCTGACTTCATTAGAGAGTCTGGAATTCTACTCTGATTGAGTCTTGATCGCAGAGAGAGAGAGAGAGAGAGAGAGAGAGAGAGAGAGAGAGAGAGAGATAGCACATGCTTTAAATTACAGTTAACTTTTGTAAAGTGTGTTACCTAAAGTTGGTATAAACAAAGATGACCATCACCATACTTATCAATTATACCGTTATATTTTTCCTCATTAGCTTTTAATTCTGTTCTTGGAGGTATTATTTTAATAGCATAAATTACATATATCTTGAAGTTACATATATCTTGAAGTTACATATAATCTTTGAAAGATTTTACTAGAAAAAAAAATGATCTTGTTGCTTTTTTATGTAGGCCTGTTAGTCGATACGTCTAATTTGTTGTTGGTATGCGTACATATCTAAGCAAGATATTTGTTATGTGGCTCATCAAACTTATTGTTCTAAAGTCACAGCTCCCGTCTTTTTTTTTTTTTTTTTATAAAAGCAATAAATACCGATGTTTTAAGTTCATATGGTTTATGTACTGTGTTGTATATATATCATTGCACTGGTCTGTGCTAATTTATGTGCCAAAAATTCCTAGGGCTTTTATCATCTCCAGAGTGTTGTCTGGGCCTACAACCTTTCATTCTATTTATACCTTTCTCAACTTCATATTTTAAGATTTTGTAACCTGCCATACACCTTAAGGCTCCTTTCTTATACATATTTTATAGCGGAAACAGATAGAAATATAGACAGTTTCATGATTGGCTTGGTAGGTATAACTATGTCTGAATAGATAAACAGCTAAAGTAAAGTAAAGGTACGAGACTTGAATCGGATCTTAGTACGCGGGTTTTTACCCGTATATGTATGGAGACTCATGTCTTGTATCGCCTCAAGCATCGTAACTCACAAACAATTTTTCATTTTCCCATAGTGCTGCCCTGGTACCCATTTCTTCCAGCGGCTGGGTCGACCGCGAGAGTATTTTTCCAACACGAGTACAATTCACAAACTGCTTCCAGCGGGAATCGAACGCAGGTTGTCCGAACGTTGGTAGCTAGTGGGGTGGTTTTCCCCCTAGG
Organism: Megaustenia siamemsis; assembly: GCA_032433765.1. Classification (NCBI taxonomy): domain Eukaryota; kingdom Metazoa; phylum Mollusca; class Gastropoda; order Stylommatophora; family Ariophantidae; genus Megaustenia; species Megaustenia siamemsis. The sequence continues at coordinate 59,995,460 of JAVIAB010000125.1, read as the reverse complement.
TTACCGAAACCCTTTAGATACACAATGTTTGGACATAACGTTATGGAGAGACACGGTTACTTACACCAGCTGGTTTATAATTTAGTGATGATGATATTACTATTTGACCAACTTTAACACCTTCCATCTATTCATTTCATTGCCTCTCTGTAGAAAGGGACATTTTCTTGGTCGATACCTTCAGACCTTAACATTAATGATTTTCTCTCTCTGCAATCAGGACTCAGTCAGAGTAGGATTCTAGACTCCCACATGAAGTCAGCTGTCAGGTTAAGTGTGTTGATCGCCCCCACAGACAGAACATCACATTTAGAGTCCGCCAGATCCACTCTGACTGAACACCCGTTAATACGTTGCACTGTGTTCTGCGCCAGTGGCCCAGTGCATCCGATTTCAGCCAGCATTTTTTCAGGTTTGCTTTCCTTAGCCTTTGATTGTCCCCAATCTTCCTGCAAGGCAGCAGATTGTCTTTTCTGTAGGGGGATTCTGCCCTTAGATGGTCGGCCCTCCCAGGTTTACGAGCACCATCTGCCCGAGTCACTAGAGGTGACTAACACAGACATGCACACACAAAGATATGAGATGTGAATAACGCAGACATGTACACAGCGATACAAGCCATGACTAACACCGACACACATCAAGATATATGACACATGACTAACATAGACATGCACATAAAGATATGAGATATGACTGACTTAGACATACACACACAAAGATATGACACATACCTAACATAGACATACACACAAAGATATAAGATATGACTAACATAGGCATGCACACACAAAGATATGAGATGTGACTTACATAGCCATGCACACACAAGAATATGAGATGTGACAGACACAGACATGTACGCACAAAGATATGAGATATGACTAACATAAACATGCAAACAAAGATATGAGATATCCCTAACCCAGACATGCACACACAAAGATATGACACATGACTAGCACAGATACACAGTAAGTTATGATATATCACTAAACTCAGACGCACATAAAGATAAGAGACATGATTAACACGGACAAACCAAGATATGAGATATGACTAACATGACACACATCTAGATATGAGCCATGGCTAGCACACACACACTCAACACACACACACACAAGCTAAGATTTGAGCCATGGCTAGCACAGAAACACCCCAAGATATGAGCCATGACTAGCACAGAAAAACATTAAGATATGAGTCATGTCTTCACGGAAAAACACCAAGAAATGAGCCAAGTCTAGCACATTGCCAAAGTTATTTGAGAGCCAACGCCTTCTTCATAATTTCTGTGAAATAAAACCAATTTCTGCCATGTAATACTTTGTCTCTTTTGTATGTTGTTAGCTTCATTTTCAGTTTTGTTCACAACTTACATATTTTCTCTAGGAGAAGCTTATAGCATGTCGATACACGAAGAATTTGATGATTGACATGAACGTAGACGAGAACGTCTAAGAATTTAATGGAATCAGGCTAAGATGATGCAATTCTAATTCACCAATTGATATATTTTGTTCACATTTCTATATGTGCATGTTTGAGATAGACAAATATATTTTAGTGATTTAATTAGTGAAGTAGAGACATGCACTGTCCGAGTATGACGGATTATATGTCATCACTTTCCGTGTATTCTGATGCCAGGCCTGTCAGTGAACTATTAACAACATCAGCCACGAGGAGAACTGACAAAACAGCATCTGACTGTTACTACCTATGACAATAACAATATGCAACCAAATTTTGTAATAACGTAAAAAATCATGTATTCATTTGTGAGCCATCATATTATTTAGTGTTTCACAATTATACGTTATGTTTGTATGAATGAGCTATAGGAATCTGGTCTGTGTAAATAACACGCGAGTCTGGTCTGCATGATGGACAAACCATAGATCCCAAACACATACAGTTCTATATAATAGTTTTATAAACTTTTTATGAGCATGCAGCTCTGTCATTTGATATATACATTACATTAAACATGTATATCGTAAATAATAGGATGGGTTCCGCTATTCTCCTCATTTGTCACAACCTGGCCTGTCATGGAACACGTTGCAAACGTGATCATAACACACGTTGTCTCCATCTTTTCATTATTGATCGACAAGCCTGTGGACTTTTCTTCTAATTACTCTGATAAATTTCATTGCATTGCTGAGGAATCTGTGGACTTCCTGCTCATCCAGGTTGTGTACCCTCCTTCAATTAATGAATATGTTCATTGTTATCATTGTACATTTATTAATTGTGTGTGTGTGTGTGTGTTTAATTTAACATCGAGGAAGAGCTCTCTTTCCCCTCCCCCTTCATTTCTCGCCTCCGTTCACATTTTGTGCTCACTTGGTCATGTTTAATACTTACCTGCCCCCATCCGCCCCATTCTCGATTTTATCAGTTGCTGAATATCTTTGGTCACTTTGGCATGTAACCTGACAGTAACATACAGCCTGCTCTTTTCTTTTCTCAATTTCCGAGCGTTATTTTAGATGCTCCATTGTGATCTTCTGATTATCGCCCATTTACGTAAGTCTAGTAACTCACTTGTCCCGAAATTAACGGAACATATGAAAATGCACCTCACCAGGTTAGAACTTGTATGTGTTTTAAATAAAGACACTTTCGTGTTCTATTTGTGTTGATGCCCAGCATTCAGAACGGCAGAGACCACTCAAACTATTCACCTCTCACATACCTTCTTAGTTTTTATTTTACTCCTGCGTTTTTACAACAGTTACGCTTTTCATCGTCCACCCTAAAAATGCTGTTAAATGGATGTGAATGTGCTGTTGTTGATAGTATGTTGCGATGTCTTTCAGGCCAACACACGCAGTATCTGCATATCGTTTATGGGTCCTGTCCAGTACCCTAACTCGTTTGGCCAGACTGGTTAGTCCGTTTCAAGGCCCACTGCTGGAAAGTGTAGTGGATCTTGATTAGTTTTGTTTCACTGCTCCCGGCGCAATCAGTAAGAGTCGCTTTGAGCTCAATTGTCATTGGATCCTCTTTGATTTTTATGCTGCTTTGACCGTATCCCTACATATCATTAGTTTAGCAAAAGCTTTTGTGATTTATCACGTTATTGGTACCCTTGCCGACATGACCAACTGATACAATGCTTCCCAAATATGTGGGGGTTAGAAAACAGCTCGCGTATTCTAACTTCTCCCTGTTGCACTAGGCTTATGATTGAGGTGGTATTTTCTCTGCAATGTTTCACTTCTTCTATAGCTTAGGTTCTAATGTTCTAAGAGAAAGAGAAAAATGTGAAAGAAAAGTATTTAATTGACCGAACTCGTGGATATATATATATATATATATATATATATATATGAAGAATTAGACAGAATATGCTTAATAAATGCAGGGGTGTTTAATCTCAGTACAACTAACAGACACCATTCATGGCTTTCAGTTGTAATGAAACATTATTACTTGCGATTACGGACATGATATTCGATGAGAACGAGGTTTTGACCACTGTCATTATCTGGCTGCTATAGGCAAGCGAAACAATCGCCGCCCAACAGTTCTCTGGACACTACAAACATGGGTTCTCTTAAAAACTGTATAATATTGGTCGCAATTGTGATATGGTAAAATGATAAAATTGTGATATGGTAAAATGATAAATGGGCCACTAAAGCATTTCAATGAACGTTAGCCTTGAATCCATCCAATGAATCATTGTGGATCTGGGTGGTTTAGAAGTAAAATGTCCACCTTATGATAGGAAATCCCAGATTCAAGATTTTTCATTTTGAATTCGTGGTTTCTTTGTGGCCCTCCCCTGATCTTTAAGTGGTGAGATCCTCTAGCCCTCTCGAATAACGGTAAAAAGAAGCATTAGGCCCCGTGTACACTTACGTACATGAAGGAATCCGTGACAGTTGGCAGTCGAAAAGAATAAGCTGTTGCCCGGGGAAAATTGTTTAAGAATACCCAGTCGGTAAGTCGGGCAAAAAGGCGCAGACATGCCGCTTTGCTGTGACCTGACGGTACACAGAATCCACGGTCACTTAACGGATGAACGTTGAAAGGAGAAAAAGAATCCAGCCATTCTAACATCTCAAATATAGTCAAAGGGAGATGGAGCTCCTCACCAGCAAACAGACTGAGATCAGCAAAAACGGTTATGAAAGAAATGTTAAATGCAAATGTGTAAGAGAACACCCACATCGCATATTAATGATATATATCATCAACTTTGTGGGCCTGATCAGGTTACTGTTGTCACAAGAAACGAAAACACAACCTCTACCACATGTTGAGAACTACTGAATCTGATGAGTGCGCATGCGTCACCGCTCTCTTAACCGCGGGACATCACTTGCAAACTTGTCCATCGTACAACAGCGAAAGTAGTGACATGTGAAAGCACCAAGTTATTTGACACGAAATGTTGTATGCCGATGTTGGTAGTGGCTGAAAGCCTTTTTTTTTTAAAGAGTCATCAGTGTGAGTCTCTAATGGTGAGTGATAGGAGGGAGAAAAAAAATCTCAAACTTGTTATTATACAAATCTGTGAGTATTTGAAGAAAAGAATGGGCAACATTTAGGTTATTTCAGCTTTGTGAACAAGACTAAGCAAACAATCATTGTTTCGACAGGATGGTCTTCAGCTAGGACGAAACAAAACAGAATACATGCCCCTTCAAATTAGGAGAAATCTAAACAGTAGCCAGTGAGGTCTAACGCCATCATGGAAGCGCACACAAAATGAACGTCATCTAGCAACGAAAGACGATAGAAATTCAGTTCTCGAACAGTGTATAGAAAGAAAGGTAACGCTGTCAGCTTAAAGCACTTACATACCTATGTATCAAACAAACCGGACAGCTGTATCATCTCGGTCACAGAATGTGACGGAGTGGGAGAAGCTACGGGAAATTGATAGTATCGCGGCTGGATTGAGAGTAAGAACAGGTATAAAAGAGCATCTGTGAGTTTACAAAATAAATGCATGAAGTGCAGAGGGGTCTGGAGGACCAGTGATAATTTAATATGTAACAGAGGAAGTAGAACTTGTGTATGCCATTTTATTGCAAGAGAGCAATTGACTTGCCTGTGTTCTTTTAGGAAATAAATGGATAAGATCTAGAAACAGTTGAGAAATTTAAATGCATTAAATCATTGTGGATCTGGGTGGTTTAGAAGTAAAATGTTGGCCTTATGATAGGAAGGTCCCAGTTTAGAATCCCGCCACACAAGGTGGAGATTTATCACTTTGAATTTGTATTGTCAATGATGAAGGTTCGAAAACGGAATTACTAGCTATAATAGCGCAAACTGCAGTAGCGCCTGCCAGGCTAAAACTTATTTGGAAAGGTAAGAACATCACTCCTGGCTCCAAAATCAGGCTGATTAGCACCCTGTTGGTATCAATTTTTCTTTAATCTTGCAAAATGTGGGCCTTGGAGCAGAGCTGTAGAATAAGAAGCAAGCAACGGTGATTATATGTTATTGTAAGTTTCCGGGATTCTTTTGTTTAGATCGTGTATCGTGTGAAAAAGTTCGCAAAAAAAAAAAAAAAAAAAAAAAAATAAACAAGCAATCGGAGTACATTTAAATCATTGAACTATTGTGAAGAATATTCATGAGGTTCCTCGTCGAGATTGGTCACCTCGCCCAGAACAGAGTCGTGTGGTGAGTTACAAGGCGTGTTCTGTGCAAGGTCTGATGCTTGATAACAAAGAAAGTGGGACACAAAGAATTTCGAATTTCTGTGCTATGTGTCAAAAGCAGCTTTCCAAAAAATGAGGAAGATACTGTGCAATCCATTTTGACAATAGAAACAAGGAAAAGATTTCTTAAATGTTATGTAGAGTCAGCCTTAACTTGTGGATGTGAATCATGGACAATAGGACAGCAGATAAGAAAATCACTGAAGGCTGTAGAAATGTGGTTTTACAGAAGAATGTTGAGAATACCATGGACAGCTAAGAGAAGTAATAAAGACGGTCTGAAAGAGGCCAAAGCAAAAAGAGAGCTAATTTCCAATATTAGGAAGAAACAATCATCATTTTTTGGCCACGTAATGAGAAGAGAACAGCTAGAATATATTGTAACAACTGGGAAAATTGAGGGACGAAGAGATAGAGGGAAGCAAAAAGAAAAGATAACTGACAGCTTAAGAGAATGGCTTAGCAGAGGGTCAACAACAGAAATGATAAATTACTGTCGAGATAGAAAGTTGTGAAGAGACATGATCACCAACGCCAGCAGACATGGTACTTTATGAAGATGATGTTATATGTGCCGTCTTCAGCTCGAAAGAACAATAGACAGACAGGTAGGCAGATTGTGAAGAAACGCAAAATAGTTTAGCCACGGAGCTCGATCAACTGGCCTGGTAAAGACCATTCTACAAGGGACAGTGGAAAGAAGAAGAGAAGATAGACAGAGAAAGAGATGGGTAGATAATATAAACGATGGGCAGGCTTCGACTTCGCAGATTCCCAAAGATTGATTGAAGATAGAGATTGATAGAGAAGATTGACAGTCTGTCATTTGTCCCCTAACGACCGCCAGGTCTATGGGATGAAGAAGAATTCGACTCCTTTGTGGATGTTATTACGAGAGGTTGAGAGCCTCTTGCTCTATTTTTTGAATGGCTTCATGCTTCGAAAAGGAATGTGATAAAGGCAAGGCTTATCTGTTTTTAAACGTCGAATTATTCGCGACAAACAAATACAGATCAATTGTGCTGGTGTCTTCTCCACGAGAAACGGTCAGTCATAAACTGTACACAAACACAACTGATAGAGTAAGCAACGGTTGTAAAATTGGGTTGAGAAAATAACAGCACAGAGGTTGTGATGGACTATGCTACTGCTGCACGCCACATTGATTGGGCAGCAACAGATGGCGGTAACGGGCCAGGCGGGTCTGATATGGTTGGCAAACAACTTCGATTTATAGAGAGCTTCAAGTCGATAGGGTTAGCACACGCTGATGTTGACTTGTCAACAGTAACAACTTGTGGCATAGGCACAGTCTTTAAGCTTGTGGAGATGTGCGTTTTTCTTGTTTTGTGTGGGTGTGTTTCTCTCCCCCCCCCCCCCTTTTCCAGTGTATATGTATTTTCTTGCTTTGTGTTCACGTGTTCTACATGCGCGCGAGCTTGTGTTTGTGTGTGTGTGTGTGCGTGCGTATAGATGCATTATTACTTACGTAGTGTGGACATGTTTTCCAGTTTTTTAATGATTTGGTGTTTCTTTTTTTTTTTTGCGCTGGTTGTTTTCTTGTTTGTATGAATGCATTTTCTTATTTGGCGTGAACGTACTTTCTTGCTTTGAGCTGATGTGCTTTTTATGTGTGTATATGTGTTTAAACATGTGTTTCTTTGCTTTGCGTGAGACTGTTTCCAGTTTTGTATGGGTTGACATTTGTTTGATTGCCGAAAACAATATTTAAAGAAATAAAATAGCAACTTTTCTTATCGCTCTCTTTTTATGTTAATTTTCTCTGATTGTAATTTTACTTGTGATACTCAATATTTTACAACTTTTAATCAAATGTTTTCAGAGCACATTTGGTTGAGTGATCGTTGTTGGAGTGTATGTAGCTAACTATATGTGTGTGTATGTGCGCCTGGATACAGTTTAGTGTAAGCTATTGTCTGAGACGTATGCATAGTGGCAAGGTGCAACAAAGCAACAGAACTCATTACGGAGACGTAGAAACAAAGATCAATCTCTATGACAATGACTGCACACACACACACTTGAGAAGTGGAACCAATTCTGTTTACTGGTATCTGAACTATGCCACGTCCCGGAAGATTCACACCATTCGAATTTATCATCGAGCTAGCAATATGATTCGGGTAAAGAATGCCACTCTACAGGCTTTCTCTGACAGTGGCGGTGTAGTGTTTCAGTATAATGATATATCATACCCAAACATTTCTGTGAACACTATTGTAGTCACCACACACGCGACAATGGCACACATTAATATTGAGTTCTCATCGACCATTTCGCAGGCCGACAGTGCACTGACGGTGAGTGAGGTGCAAACATCTACAGACACCTATTGTCTGGACGGGCATTCTTGGTCGTTTTCTGCAGTGTGTAGTGGGTGCTGCAAAGGATACAACGTCATCATCGGTACGTGTCACGGCAACTGTTCACATGGGATCTATGGACACGCCAGCTTCGGGTCGTGTCTTAGTGTCTGTCCTTTATGTGAGGAAAAATCAGGAAAATTCCTACAATGTAAACGTCCTGGCTATATCTGTAGTGACACTTGTCCCGATGGTAATTTTGGGCTGCAGTGCAAACAGGCGTGTTCTGATGGCTGTGACATCCTTTGTGACCCGGAAAGTACAGATTGTACGTGCAAGGAAACGTAATACGGGTCAGACTGCACTCTCAAATGTCCGGACAACTGGTTTCAACGACACCTGTGAACAGTCAACCGGGAACTGTACATGCAAGGGAACGTTCTACGGGTCAGACTGCACTCTCAAATCTCCGGACAACTGTTTTAACGAAACCTGTGAACAGTTAATCGGGGCCTGCGTCTCGTATGTCGATGATTCCCACGTTAAGGAGAGTACTACAACAAACCCAAGCATATGGATATCTTAATGTTTTTCTGTGCTGGACATGGTTCATTTCTGGTGTTTTTCATTGAAGCCATGGCTCATATCTTGATGTGTTTCTGTGCTAGCCATTGCTCATATCTTGATGTGTTTCTGTGCTAGCCATGGCTCATATCTTAGCTTGTGTGTGTGTGCTGCCATGGCTCATATCTCGGTGTGTGTCATGTTAGTCATATCTCATATCTGGGTGTGTCCTTGTTAATCATGTCTCATATCTTTATGTGTGTATGTGTTTAGTCATATCTCATATCTTAGTGTGTATCTGTGTTAGTCATGTGTCATATCTTTGTGTGTGCATGTTTGGGTTAGATATCTCATATCTTTGTGTGCATGTTTATGTTAGTCATATCTCATATCTTTGTGTGTGCATGTAAGTGTATGTCACATCTCATATCCTTGTGTGTGCATGTCTATGTTGATCATATCTCATATTTTTGTGTGCATGTCTATGTTAGGCACGTGTCATATCTTTGTGTGTGCATGTCTATGTCAGTCATATCTCATATCTTTATGTGCATGTCTATGTTAGTCATGTGTCATATATCTTGATGTGTGTCGGTGTTAGTCATGGCTCGTATCGCTGTGTACATGTCTGTGTTATTCACATCTCATATCTTTGTGTGTGCATGTCTGTGTTAGTCACCTCTAGTGACTCGGGCAGATGGTGCTCGTAAACCTTGGAGGGCCGACCATCTAAGGGCAGAATCCCCCTACAGAAAAGATCATCTGCTGCCTTGCAGGAAGATTGGGGACAATCAAAGGCTAAGGAATGCAAACCTGAATAAAATGCTGGCTGAAATCGGATGCACTGGGCCACTGGCGCAGAACACAGTGCAACGTTTTAACGGGTGTTCAATTCAGATTGGATCTGGCAGACTCTAAGTGTGATGTTCTGCCTGTGCGGGCGATCAACACACTTAACCTGACAGCAGACTTCATGTGAAAGTCTGGGATCCTACGCTGATTGAGTCCTGATCGCAGAGAGAGAGAGAGAGATTGTGTTGTTGTGATGAATAAAAATTTAATACAACATAATTGTGTTTCTATTCTTTTATCACTCTATGTTCAGTGGGTCGCATCATGTCACTCTGCATCACCTTTTATTTTGTTCCAGGCCTGTCTCACCTACAGAGGATGTTGTCGGACCTCCAGCGCAGCATCGCAGTCATGAATGTTCGTCTGGTGAAGCAGTTGAAGAGGCGCGACAGGAGACAGGCCAAGCTGCAGCGCAACTTCGATATAATCACAGCCGTTTTGCAGGCGGCCTCCTGAAGAGACGTAAGTGCTTGCGTTTGTTCCGTGTGAACCTTTCTCCTTCAGTGTTTATGAGCAGTGCGTATGTGTCAAGTAGTTGATGCGCACTCGATCCTGTGAGCAGTGAGTGGTGGTAAAGTAGTTGATGCGCACTCGATCCTGTGAGCAGTGAGTGGTGGTAAAGTAGTTGATGCGCACTCGATCCTGTGAGCAGTGAGTGGTGGTAAAGTAGTTGATGCGCACTCGATCCTGTAAGCAGTGAGTGGTGGTAAAGTAGTTGATGCGCACTCGATCCTGTGAGCAGTGAGTGGTGGTAAAGTAGTTGATGCGCTCTCGATCCTGTGAGCAGTGAGTGGTGGTAAAGTAGTTGATGCGCTCTCGATCCTGTGAGCAGTGAGTGGTGGTAAAGTAGTTGATGCGCACTCGATCCTGTAAGCAGTGAGTGGTGGTAAAGTAGTTGATGCGCACTCGATCCTGTGAGCAGTGAGTGGGGGTAAAGTAGTTGATGCGCTCTCGATCCTGTGAGCAGTGAGTGGTGGTAAAGTAGTTGATGCGCTCTCGATCCTGTGAGCAGTGAGTGGTGGTAAAGTAGTTGATGCGCACTCGATCCTGTGAGCAGTGAGTGGTGGTAAAGTAGTTGATGCGCACTCGATCCTGTGAGCAGTGAGTGGTGGTAAAGTAGTTGATGCGCACTCGATCCTGTGAGCAGTGAGTGGTGGTAAAGTAGTTGATGCGCTCTCGATCCTGTGAGCAGTGAGTGGGGGTAAAGTAGTTGATGCGCTCTCGATCCTGTGAGCAGTGAGTGGTGGTAAAGTAGTTGATGCGCTCTCGATCCTGTGAGCAGTGAGTGGTGGTAAAGTAGTTGATGCGCACTCGATCCTGTGAGCAGTGAGTGGTGGTAAAGTAGTTGATGCGCACTCGATCCTGTGAGCAGTGAGTGGTGGTAAAGTAGTTGATGCGCACTCGATCCTGTGAGCAGTGAGTGGGGGTAAAGTAGTTGATGCGCGCTCGATCCTGTGAGCAGTGAGTGGGGGGTAAAGTAGTTGATGCGCGCTCGATCCTGTGAGCAGTGAGTGGGGTAAAGTAGTTGATGCGCGCTCGATCTTGTGAGCAGTGAGTGGGGGTAAAGTAGTTGATGCGCGCTCGATCCTGTGAGCAGTGAGTGGGGGTAAAGTAGTTGATGCGCGCTCGATCCTGTGAGCAGTGAGTGGGGGTAAAGTAGTTGATGCGCTCTCAATCCTGTGAGCAGTGAGTGGGGGGTAAAGTAGTTTATGCTCGCTCAATCCTCTAAACAGTGAGTGAGTGTCAAGTAGTTGATGCGCGCTCGATCCTGTGAGCAGTGAGTGGTGGTAAAGTAGTTGATGCGCACTCGATCCTGTGAGCAGTGAGTGGTGGTAAAGTAGTTGATGCGCACTCGATCCTGTGAGCAGTGAGTGGTGGTAAAGTAGTTGATGCGCACTCGATCCTGTGAGCAGTGAGTGGGGGTAAAGTAGTTGATGCGCGCTCGATCCTGTGAGCAGTGAGTGGGGGGTAAAGTAGTTGATGCGCGCTCGATCCTGTGAGCAGTGAGTGGGGGTAAAGTAGTTGATGCGCGCTCGATCTTGTGAGCAGTGAGTGGGGGTAAAGTAGTTGATGCGCGCTCGATCCTGTGAGCAGTGAGTGGGGGTAAAGTAGTTGATGCGCTCTCAATCCTGTGAGCAGTGAGTGGGGGGTAAAGTAGTTTATGCTCGCTCAATCCTCTAAACAGTGAGTGAGTGTCAAGTAGTTGATGCGCGCTCGATCCTCTGAGCAGTGAATGCGTGTCATGTAGTTGATGTGCGCTCGATCCTGTGAACAGTGAGTGCGTGTCAAGTAGTTGATGTGCGCTCGTTCCTGTGAACAGTGAGTGCTTGTCAAGTAGTTGATCTGCGCTTGATCCTGTGAGCAGTGAGAGGGGTTCAAGTAGTTGATGAGCACTGGATCCTGCGAGCAGTGAGTACGTGTCAAGTAGTTGATGTGCGCTGGATCCTGTGAGCAGTGAGAGTGGCACAAGTAGTTGATGCACGCTGGATCCTGTAAGCAGTGAGAGCGGGTCAAGTAGTTGATGCATGCTAGATCCTGTAAGCAGTGAGAGCGGGTCAAGTAGTTGATGCATGCTAGATCCTGTGAGCAGTGAGAGTGGCACAAGTAGTTGATGCACGCTAGATCCTGTAAGCAGTGAGAGCGGGTCAAGTAGTTGATGCATGCTAGATCCTGTGAGCAGTGAGAGTGGCACAAGTAGTTGATGCATGCTAGATCCTGTAAGCAGTGAGAGCGGGTCAAGTAGTTGATGCATGCTAGATCCTGTGAGCAGTGAGAGTGGCACAAGTAGTTGATGCATGCTAGATCCTGTAAGCAGTGAGAGCGGGTCAAGTAGTTGATGCATGCTAGATCCTGTGAGCAGTGAGAGTGGCACAAGTAGTTGATGCACGCTAGATCCTGTAAGCAGTGAGAGTGGCACAAGTAGTTGATGCACGCTAGATCCTGTGAGCAGTGAGAGTGGCACAAGTAGTTGATGCACGCTAGATCCTGTAAGCAGTGAGAGCGGGTCAAGTAGTTGATGCATGCTAGATCCTGTAAGCAGTGAGAGTGGCACAAGTAGTTGATGCATGCTAGATCCTGTAAGCAGTGAGAGTGGCACAAGTAGTTGATGCACGCTAGATCCTGTGAGCAGTGAGAGTGGCACAAGTAGTTGATGCACGCTAGATCCTGTAATCAGTGAGAGCGGGTCAAGTAGTTGATGCATGCTAGATCCTGTGAGCATTGAGTCTGGGGGGGGGGGTGGGTCATGTCGTTGATGCACGCTGGATCCTGTGAGCAGTCAGTGTGTGTGGGTCATGTAGGTGGTAGGCGCTCGATCTTGTGATCAGTGAGTGTTTGTGGGTCATGTAGTTAATGCGCGTTGCATACTGTGAACAGTGAGTATAGGGGTCATGTAGTTGATCCGCGATGGATTCCGTGAGTAAAGAGTCAGTGAGTGTTCGGGTGATGTAGTTTATGCGCACTGGATCCCGTGAAGAGTGAGTGTATTTTGTGGTGGTGTAGTTGATGCGCTGGATCCCGTGAGGAATAAGTGGGTGTGTTTTGTTGTTATATAGTTGATGCGCGCTGCATTCTGTGAGCAATTAGTGTGGGAGTGTGCTTTGTGGTGATGTAGCGGACGCCCACTGGATCCCGTGAGCATTGTGTGAGTGAGTGTGCTGTGTAGTGATATAATTGATGTGCACTGGATCCCGTGAGCAATGTGTGAGTGAGTGTGTTGTGTAGTGATATAATTGATGTGTACTGGATCTCGTGAGTAATGTGTGAGTGAGTGTGTTGTGTAGTGATATAATTGATGTGCACTGGATCCCGTGAGCATTGTGTGAGTGAGTGTGCTGTGTAGTGATATAATTGATGTGCACTGGATCCCGTGAGCAATGTGTGAGTGAGTGTGTTGTGTAGTGATATAATTGATGTGTACTGGATCTCGTGAGTAATGTGTGAGTGAGTTTGTTGTGTAGTGATATAATTGATGTGCACTGGATCTCGTGAGTAATGTGTGGGTGAGTGTGTTGTGTAGTAATATAATTGATGTGCACTGGATCTCGTGAGTAATGTGTGAGTGAGTGTGTTTTTGTAGTGATATAATTGATGCCCACTGGATCTCGTGAGTAATGAGTGGGTGAGTGGGTTTTGTGGTTATATAGTTGAGGCGCACTGGATTCCTTGAATATTGAATGAGTGAGTGTGTTTTGTGGTGATGTAGTTGATGCGCGGTGGCTCCCGTGAGCAAAGAGTGAATGAGTGGGTTTTGTGGTGATGTAGTTGATGCTCGGTGGATCTCTTGAGCAAAGAGTGAGTGAGTGGATTTATGGTGGTGATGTAGTTGATGCGTGGTGGATCCCATGAGCAAAGAGTGAGTGAGTGTGTTTTGTGGTGTTGTAGTTGATGCGCGGTGGCTCCCGTGAGCAAAGAGTGAGTGAGTGGGTTTTGTGGTGATGTAGTTGATGCGCGGTGGATCCCGTGAGCAAAGAGTGAATGAGTGGGTTTTGTGGTGATGTAGTTGATGCTCGGTGGATCTCATTAGCAAAGAGTGAGTGAGTGGATTTATGGTGGTGATGTAGTTGATGCGTGGTGGATCCCATGAGCAAAGAGTGAGTGAGTGGATTTATGGTGGTGATGTAGTTGATGCGTGGTGGATCCCATGAGCAAAGAGTGAGTGGGTTTATGGTGGTGATGTAGTTGTTGTTTGGTGGATCCACTGTCTAAAATGGCGTATCTGTTGCCAGATGGGCACGCTTGAGTTGCTGTATTGATGGATACTTGGCTCACAGCTGTCAATATATGGCTCGGATACATCAGGCACACTTTGAGAGCGAGCTGCATCCGCGTTGAAATAGTGGTGTGTCGTGTGTGGTTACATAATACATAATGTAAAGAAAGGTCGACTTTTCTGTCACAGTTCTCATTGGATAACTCTAGCATTGATGTTAAGATACTTGCCTCAGTGTATACAAATATCAGGGTCGAATCTCAAATCCATCAGGTAGCTTCTTACAGACGAAGACCGTGTTCTTTAGTTTGGAGTTCGGAGTGATTATTGTTGTTACAGTTGCCCGCCGCAATCAGTGTTACATGTTAAGTGTTATTTATATCATGTCTTTGGCACATCAATATCGTTTAGATCGCCTCCTTCGTTTCGTTAGAACTAGACCCTCCACTATTATTACCACCGACGATATGGTTTGTTATTAACATATTTAAAATGAAAGTATGTTTAGAGTTACTTAATCCTGTTTTTCCCTTCCAAGGGGAAAGAATAGTGGTAGCAGCAGCAGTTGCAGTAGGAGTAGAAGCCTCTGCCAGTCAAAGTTGACTATGGATTTTGCAACGCCCCCAGGAAATGTGAAATTTTTGTTCCCGTTCACTCGTGCATTTTTTTGTAATGAAGGGGAAGTAATACAGTGAAATATAATGCCAATTTGTAATTCTAGTTTTCTCCCTTTAGAATGGTTTTTAAAAAATAAATAAATAAACAGTATATTTTATATAAATCATTTGCGGTGGCCATGTGATTTCTGCAAAACATTTCCGTCTGTATTATGTAAAAAGTGCAATGAAATATGATGTTGATATCTTACAATAAGGTTGTTTTAAAGGTGTCAGGTTCATTTCCTCTTGCTGCATTACACACAAGGTCATCATCGCACATAAACGTTTGAACATATAGAACACAGCCATTGAGGCATATCGAACACACTCCAATCTCTATTAATATGCATGCAAATGTACAACTTACACGTTTATAAATGTGCACATCGATGTAAAATGGCATATATCACTTCTTCAAGCATTATAGATAAACCCACAAACACATACGGCTTTCGGTAGCATTCGGTCATTTACAGATCTCATCATCATTAACAACATGACTGTTGGCGTAGGTGATCATGTTTCTCAACAACTTTCGATCTCGACATTTATTTAGCATTTCTGTTATTGACCTTCTGTCAAGCCATTCTCTTAAGTTGTCTAGTATATTTTCTCTTTCTATCTATCTATCTATCTATTGACCTTTCGAGCCGTAACCGGCCCATAGGGCGTAGACCAAGATACACCTTCTCCTATATGAATTTTTTGTTCTAGCAGTTTTCTTTTAAAGATATTTTATCAAATCTCGCCATCTGTCTCTGTTCTGTGCAAGCAGTTCTATCTCATTTAGGGAGCCGATTCCTGCTGCTCTTGCCTCTCTCATCAATGTTCTTCTCAGTGTCTCCCTGAGTCTTCCTCTTTTTCTTTTACCTGTTGTTTCCCCATATGAGGGCTTGCTTTGCTATTCGATTATTATCTCTTCTCATCACATGTCCAACGTATGACCATCGTCTTTTCTTTATTACTGAAGATATTAGTGGTTGATTGGCGATTTCTCTAATTTCCTCGTTTGTTTTGAATTCGTTCCATTCTATACCAAGTATTTTCCTTAGACATTTATTTTCGAATGCGTTCAACTTTGTTTCTATATCTCTTGTTGTTTTCCAGCTTTCACACGCATACGTAAGGGCTGATAGTACATTTGATTTGAATAGCCTAAGTTTTGTGTTTGTGCTAATGAGTTTTGATTTCCACAGCTTTTCAAGGCTTCTGAAAGACATTGCTGCTTTAGCCAGTCTGATTCTAATTTCTTTGCTCGTATCCCCTTCTCGATCAATGTGACTTCCAAGATAGATAAAGTGATCGATCTCTTCTACTGGTTTGTTTTCCATGTATATTTTGTCACTTGTTGGAATTAAACTTTTCATGACTTTAGTCTTTTCATGATTGACCTCAACCCCAATTTTGCTGGCTATTGATGATAGTTCATTTGTGTTTTCCTGCATCGTTTTTATCTGACTGCTGATGAGAACTATGTCATCAGCAAAGTCGAGGTCCTCCAAATGGTCTCCTTGTATCCATTCGATGCCTTTATTACCAGTGCAGCATTTCTTCATTATGAAGTCCATAACAATTCCAAATAACAAGGGCGATAAAATACATCCTTGTTTAACCCCAGTTTCTATTGGGAAACATTCGCTCAGTCCTTCCTCTGTTGGAACTGCACATGTGTAACCATCATACATGTCTTTGATAATATTTATGATTTTTGATGGTAAACCATATTGCTTCAGAATTTTCCACAAAGAATCTCTATGAATACTATCAAATGCTTTTTTGAAGTCGATTCTATCTCTTCGTCTCTCAATTTTACAGATCTAGTGGGCGCATACTTGACTTCCGGTGTGTGACTGCTGGCAACACGATACAATTTTCGATGGGAGTCAGATTTAAGTTATAAGTGAATTTCAATGCCCCTAGAAAAAGAAATTCAAGCGTTCTTGTGCTATTTCATTTTTTGCCAAGAATATATAGAACAACAACAACTTAATGGTTTGGCCACCTGGTCAGAATGAATCCTTACCAATCACCATCAAGGGCGTTCTTCTCGAGAATGCATGGAAAAAGACCAAGAGGAAGACCCAGAAGAAGATGGATAGATGCAGTGACAGAGACATGTAACAACAAAGGAAAATCACTAATTCAGACAATTCGAGCAGCACAAGAACGACAAATGATATAAACCACGGCACCTTTTGGTATCAGTGAAAAGAAGAAAGAAGAAGTGGGCGCATAAAGACTTTTATTTATCAACAAAAAGACAACACCATCAAGTGCCGTGTCTGCTAGAGCAGGCGTTAATGTTTCTCCACAACTGTCAGTGTTTACAGTTGTTTATTATTTTTGTCGGTTCACCTTCTGTCAAACAACTTCCTTCAACTCTCTGGTGTCTTTTCTCGCTGTCTTCCATCAATTTTTCTCACTGTCACTGTGTACTCTTAGTAGTTGTCATCGTCTCATTAAAGGCCTCAAAAGTAGTAATTGTTCCCCCTGATGTTGATATAAGCTTTCACTTTTTTTCTGGTCTCTTTCGAAAGTTTTAATGTAAAGGGGGCCAAGTAACACTGGACCTACAAACATAGAGTGACAGTTCCTCCCAGACAGGTAATCACTGATACACATACCCGTAAACAACATAGACGTAGACCCACACACAATTCAGTTAGTATTCACAAAGTTCGCTTAGATAAACCTAAACAAGTAATAATTCACACAATATGAAAGACATAGTCATTATTTATTTCGAAACTATAAACCTTCATCGGACCTATGAAAATGTGTGGGTTACTGTGACATGAAGAAAGCATTAATTCCATAATAATCGATGAGGAAAAGCAGGTAAAGAGATCAGCTTGTTTCCAGTCCACAGTAAATATATACGCAGACATGTTTCTGGTTCCTGATGCAGGATCCTCGTTCCTTTTCCGAACACTTCAAGGAGGAGTCTCGAGGGGGCTGGCGAATTTGACTGACCACTATCTCCATATTCGCCCAGGCATAATTAGCAAACGAAAATGTCAGTCGCACTAGGACAAAGTAACTAACTCTATCGTCTTGCAGCGATTTAAACTCCCATCCATCATGGCAACACTTAGAAATCGGAGACTAAAATGGTTGGTCCTGTGAGAAGAATGAACAACAATCATATTCCCAAACAATTATTGTATGGAGAACATAGAGAGGGAAATAGATCAATGGGCTGACCTGTGCTACGATATAAGGATGTTTGGAGGACTTTGAGAGAATTGTCTATCAGACTGGAAACATGGTTCGTCAGGTCGTAGCACATGGAGAGCACAAATATAAAAAAGAATGGCAGTGAACATTCGTGGAAGAGATGATGTTACAATCAAAGACAAAACAGCGCAGGAGAATTTAGATGACGTCTGTCTTTCTAATATTGGCAGATTCAGCCACGAAGGAGCTTTGTTAAACATAGTCCAGACACTAATATATTACCAAACTACTGACAAATCATGATTCCTTGCTACCAACCGTCTATACATATATATATAAATGAACAAAAAATATGAAAGCAGAGCAGAAAATCGAAGCCTTTGAAATGTGGATCTATAGAAAAAGGAGAGAATTGGGTGGAAAGTAAAGAAGACAAGCATTTCTAAACCAACTGATAATGAAAAAAGTACTACTTAACACAATCCGAAACAGACAACTCAATTTTTGAGACATATGAAGGGACGTAATATCCTGCTGAAGGTCGTCTTGGGAGGGAAGGTACAAGGCAGACGTGGCAGAGGTAGACCAAGACTAAAGTGGACTGATATCATCAAAAGATTGACAAGTGAACCTGAGACAACGTCAGCTATCTGGACAAGAGACGGAGTAAAATGGTGCTCCATGATAACCAGCCTTCTACGTGAAGACGGCACCAAATAAGATTTAAATTACATAACAGAAAGAACAAGTAAAATGGCTTTCCCAGGTAGAAATAATGCAGTGGGATTCTTCTTAATATCAATATATATATATTAAAAGAGAAGGGAGAAGAGCAATTGGCAGACCCAGAATGAGGTGGACAGACAACATCAAACACGTTGCAACATCAACTGACAATAATTGAAATTACCAAAAAGGACGAAAACCAGAACTTGCTATCTTCCTCATCTCCAGAATAGGGTACATGAGGAAGTAAACAAAAAAGAAAGATGAATCAGAGACCCAGTTTATGCTAGACTTACGACATCGTGCGAAGAATGACCTTAGGCTGACATGGCAGAAGATTTTGTTGTTGCCCTACAGTTGAGCTCAAAGTATGTCGAACATGTGATTGTCTACTCACGGTTAATAATAAGAAAAAGAAGATAATGCATGAATTAAATTAGGTAATGAATGAGTGCAGGTACAAAACAGTGCTCACTAAATGGGATAGGAAATTACTCTTATTTGATTACATGTTCATGTATGAAAATGAATGGGATTACAACACTACACGATTTTACTCAGGCTTTCTAATGAAAGGTGACATGAAACGTAAGAGACAAATACAGAAATTATGAAGTCGAGTAGATAAGATCAGCATCTATTATACCTAAACAATATAATCAATGGCAGCAAACAAAGTTCATCATTGAATTCAGACATCTGGAAGAATTTTCACATTGAACAGAAGACTGATTAAGAGTTTGAAGCAAAATATCAGAAACGGAGACTTCAACATTCTTGAAACATCCAAAGAGTGAGGATGAGACCTGATGCTGGCAACAGACTTGTTACAGCTGTACCCCGCTGCATCATACACATAAACAAACGATTCGGCACACCACGGGAATTGAACCTAATCAGGTAGCATCACGTGTCTATAACATCCGATAATCTGACACCCAAAGCTTGAAGAAAACCAATTGTTAGATGGGTAGATGTTGCTCCATTCCTGCAGCGCCATGACAACTTACGGTGCGATGAGTTTGAAATGTGTAGCTCGCAGCAAAGATTCACGGTACATGTGTCTAAGATAAGATACGATACGAAAGTGTGATAATTATTTATACATCAAATTAGGAACATCGCTCGCTGACATAATTATCCATCATACACCTGTAAATCTTGACAGCAGAACGGTCCGTGAGCATCACAAGAACTGTTGACAACAACTGGACAAATAAATATAAAATGGTATATAGCTGCTTTAATTTGAAAGAAGACAGTGTAAAATAACTTGATGAAAACAACTGTGTAGTGTGCGGGCACACCGCTACATGAATTGCTATTACCTCACCTGTCTTGGTGGTGGTGTGTCCCGTCTCAGGGAAACTCCCACACACGATAATCAATGGTAACTGCCAGACGTATACAGAAGACTCACCATTCAGCTCAATCAATAATAGCTGCGGTTCTACATGATGGTACTTGTTAATTATTGTTTGGGGAAAACTAGAACCCTTGATAAGATAAATTATAGATAATGAATGAGCCTTTATAATTGTTTCTTCTGTTTTTTTTTTTGAGTATGGAAATAGAATCATGTCTGCAATCATCATACATTGATATAAGGTTGTCTTTAGGGTAGACACACACGCTGTAATCAGCTCTTATATAAACATGTCAGCAGTTGGTGTTTACATCACTCGATACGGAACACAGGTCATCTAGTCTAATATTGTCAAAAGTTATACTACTGCTTAGTTTGTTTCTATATTGAACGTATAGAAAGATGTAATTCACTTCAAAGTGACAAAACATAATTTGTGTGGAAATATGAGCATTATCTTGGTATTGAAGATTGATTATTGACTATCTCAACTTTGTAACTGACTTTAACTTTAGCAGCAGTAGGAGCAGCAGCGCTGTTTTAGAGTCATGGGTTACTGATTGTTATATGCTAATTAATTAACATGTTATATACTAATGTTATAGTCATAAATTTATATGAAAGTTAAACCATTAAATTATGGTGTATGAAATTACAAATGGTCATTCATGACACTTGCCTATTTCCCATAGAGGTTTCCGAATGTTATAGGGATCTCAAAGCACCGAGACACAGGACTTTGAGGTGTCAGGATTAGTTCATTTCATCGCCGTTACTATTTTCTGTAATTCTAAGTAATGATATTGTTCACTTTCAGGATCGAGTAGAACAAGGCAACGAATGTATCGTGAAGCCAGCACGCATCAACAACGCTACTTCAAATGTAACTGTTAATAAATGTTTTGTATAGGAGAGGTGAATGAAGGTCCTGGATGATAACGTCGATTTGACGAGTCTTAATTCAGTGAAATGTGATGTGGTCATATACCACATGCCAAGAAGGAACATACCATCCTGGTGGTGTGATGTGGTCATATACCACATGCCAAGAAGGAACATACCATCCTGGTGGTGTGATGTGGTCATATACAGCATGCCAAGAAGGAACATACCATCCTGGTGGTGTGATGTGGTCATATACCACATGCCAAGAATGAACGTACCATCCAGGTGGTGTGATGTGGTCATATACCACATGCCAAGAAGGAACATATCATCCAGTTCGTGTGATGTGGTCATATACCTATGCCAAGAAAGAAAATACCATCCAGGTCGTGTGATGTTGTCATATACCACATGCAAAGAAGGAACATACCATCCAGTTCGTGTGATGTGGTCATATACCACATGCCAAGAAAGAACATACCATCCTGGTGGTGTGATGTGGTCATATACCACATGCCAAGAATGAACGTACCATCCAGGTGGTGTGATGTGGTCATATACCACATGCCAAGAAGGAACATACCATCCTGGTGGTGTGATGTGGTCATATACCACATGCCAAGAAGGAACATACCATCCTGGTGGTGTGATGTGGTCATATACCACATGCCAAGAAGGAACATACATCCAGGTCGTGTGATGTGGTCATACACCACATGCCAAGAAGGAACATACCATCAAGGTCGTGTGATGTGGTCATATACCACATGCCAAGAAGGATCATACCATCCTGGTGGTGTGATGTGGTCATATACCACATGCCAATATGGGACATACATCCAGGTCGTGTGATGTGGTTACATACCACATGCCAAGAAGGAAAAACCATCCAGTTCGTGTGATGTGGTCATATACCACATGCCAAATAGGAACATACCATCCAGCTGGTGTGATGTGGTCATATACCACATGCCAAGAAGGAACACACCATCCAGCTGGTGTGATGTGGTTAAATACCACATGCCAAGAAGGAACATATCATTCAGGTTGTGTGATGTGGTCATATACCACATGCCAAGAAGAAACATACCATTCAGATTGTGTGATGTGGTTACATACCACATGTCAAGAAGGAACATACCATTCAGGTGTTGTGATGTGGTCATATACCACATGCCAAGAAAGAACACACGATCCACCTGGTGTGATGTGGTTAAATACTACATGCCAAGAAGAACACACACCATCCAGGTCGTGTGATGTAGTCAAATACCACATGCCAAGAAGGAACATACCATTCAGCTGGTGTGATGTGGTCATATACAGCATGCCAAGAAGGAACATACCATCCAGGTTGTGTGATGTGGTCATATACCAGATGTCAAGAAAGAACATACCATCCAGGTTGTGTGATGTGGTCATATACCACAAGCCAAGAATGAATGTACCATCCAGGTGGTGTGATGTGGTCATATACCACATGCCAAGAAGGAACATATCATCCAGTTCGTGTGATGTGGTCATATACCACATGCCAAGAAGGGACATACCGTCCAGGTGATGTGATATGGTCATATACCTATGCCAAGAAAGAAATACCATCCAGGTCGTGTGATGTTGTCATATACCACATGCCAAGAAGGAACATACATCCAGGTCGTGTGATGTGGTCATATACCACATGCCAAGAAGGAACATACCATCAAGGTCGTGTGATGTGGTCATATACCACATGCCAATATGGGACATACCATCCAGGTCGTGTGATATCGTCATATACCACATGCCTAGACGGAACATACCATCCAGGTCGTGTGATGTGGTCATATACCACATACGAAGAAGGAAAAAACCATCCAGTTCGTGTGATGTGGTCATATACCACATGCCAAACAGGAACATACCATCCAGCTGGTGGGATGTGGTCATATACCACATGCCAAGAAGGAACACACCATCCAGCTGGTGTGATGTGGTTAAATACCACATGCCAAGAAGGAACATATCATTCAGGTCGTGTGATGTGGCCATATACCACATGCCAAGAAGAAACATACCATTCAGATTGTGCGATGTGGTTACATACCACATGTCAGAAGGAACATACCATCCAGGTGGTGTGATGTGGTCATATACCACATGCCAAGAAAGAACACACGATCCACCTGGTGTGATGTGGTTAAATACTACATGCCAAGAAGAAACACACCATCCAGGTCGTGTGATGTAGTCAAATACCACATGCCAAGAAGGAACATACCATTCAGCTGGTGTGATGTGGTCATATACAGCATGCCAAGAAGGAACATACCATCCAGGTTGTGTGATGTGGTCATATACCAGATGTCAAGAAAGAACATACCATCCAGGTTGTGTGATGTGGTCATATACCAGATGTCAAGAAAGAACGTACCATCCAGATGGTGTGATGTGGTCATATGCCAAAAGCCAAGAAGAAACATACCATCCAGGTGGTGTGATATTGTCATATACTACATGCCAAGAAGGAACATATCATCCAGGTCGTGTGATGTGATCATATACCACATGCCAAGAAGGAACATACCACCCAGCTCGTATGATGTGGTCATATACCAGATGTCAAGAATGAACATCCCATCCAGGTCGTGTGATGTGATCATATACCACATGCCAAGAAGGAAATTACCATCCATGTCGCGTGATGTAGTCATATACCACATGCCAAGAAGGAACATACATCCAGGTCGTGTGATGTTGTCATATACCACATGCCAAACAAAACATACCATCCAGGTGGTGTGATGTGGTCATATACCACATGCCAAGAGGGAACACACCATCCAGAAGGTGTGATGTGGTCAAATACCACATGCCAAGAAGAAACACACCATTCAGGTTGTGTGATGTGGTCATATACCACATGCCAAGAAGGAACATACCATTCAGCTGGTGTGCTGTGGTCATATACCACATGCCAAGAAGGAACATACCATTCAGGTTGTGTGATGTGGTCATATACCAGATGTCAAGAAAGAACGTACCATCCAGGTCGTGTGATGTGGTCATATACCACATGCCAAGAAGGAACATACCATCCAGGTTGTGTGATGTGGTCATATACCAGATGTCAAGAAAGAACATACCATCCAGGTTGTGTGATGTGGTCATATACCACAAGCCAAGAATGAATGTACCATCCAGGTGGTGTGATGTGGTCATATACCACATGCCAAGAAGGAACATATCATCCAGTTCGTGTGATGTGGTCATATACCACATGCCAAGAAGGGACATACCGTCCAGGTGATGTGATATGGTCATATACCTATGCCAAGAAAGAAAATACCATCCAGGTCGTGTGATGTTGTCATATACCACATGCCAAGAAGGAACATACATCCAGGTCGTGTGATGTGGTCATATACCACATGCCAAGAAGGAACATACCATCAAGGTCGTGTGATGTGGTCATATACCACATGCCAAGAAGGAACATACCATCCAGGTCGTGTGATGTGGTCATATACCACATGCCAATATGGGACATACCATCCAGGTCGTGTGATATCGTCATATACCACATGCCTAGACGGAACATACCATCCAGGTCGTGTGATGTGGTCATATACCACATACGAAGAAGGAAAAAACCATCCAGTTCGTGTGATGTGGTCATATACCACATGCCAAACAGGAACATACCATCCAGCTGGTGGGATGTGGTCATATACCACATGCCAAGAAGGAACACACCATCCAGCTGGTGTGATGTGGTTAAATACCACATGCCAAGAAGGAACATATCATTCAGGTCGTGTGATGTGGCCATATACCACATGCCAAGAAGAAACATACCATTCAGATTGTGCGATGTGGTTACATACCACATGTCAAGAAGGAACATACCATCCAGGTGGTGTGATGTGGTCATATACCACATGCCAAGAAAGAACATACGATCCACCTGGTGTGATGTGGTTAAATACTACATGCCAAGAAGAAACACACCATCCAGGTCGTGTGATGTAGTCAAATACCACATGCCAAGAAGGAACATACCATTCAGCTGGTGTGATGTGGTCATATACAGCATGCCAAGAAGGAACATACCATCCAGGTTGTGTGATGTGGTCATATACCAGATGTCAAGAAAGAACATACCATCCAGGTTGTGTGATGTGGTCATATACCAGATGTCAAGAAAGAACGTACCATCCAGATGGTGTGATGTGGTCATATGCCAAAAGCCAAGAAGGAACATACCATCCAGGTGGTGTGATATTGTCATATACTACATGCCAGAAGGAACATATCATCCAGGTCGTGTGATGTGATCATATCCACATGCCAAGAAGGAACATACCACCCAGCTCGTATGATGTGGTCATATACCAGATGTCAAGAATGAACATCCCATCCAGGTCGTGTGATGTGATCATATACCACATGCCAAGAAGGAAATTACCATCCATGTCGCGTGATGTGGTCATATACCACATGCAAGAAGGAACATACATCAGTCGTGTGATGTTGTCATATACCACATGCCAAACAAGAACATACCATCCAGGTGGTGTGATGTGGTCATATACCACATGCCAGAGGGAACACACCATCCAGAAGGTGTGATGTGGTCAAATACCACATGCAAGAAGAAACACACCATTCAGGTTGTGTGATGTGGTCATATACCACATGCCAAGAAGGAACATACCATTCAGCTGGTGTGCTGTGGTCATATACCACATGCCAAGAAGGAACATACCATTCAGGTTGTGTGATGTGGTCATATACCAGATGTCAAGAAAGAACGTACCATCCAGGTCGTGTGATGTGGTCATATACCACATGCCAAGAAGGAACATACCATTCAGGTTATGTGATATGGTCATATACCAAATGCCAAAAGGAACATACCATCCAGCTGGTTTGATGTGGTCATATACCAAATGCCAAGAAGGAACATACCATCCAGGTGGTGTGATGTTGTCATATACCACATGCCAAGAAAGAACATACCATCCAGGTTGTGTGATGTGGTCAAATACCACATGCAAGAAGGAACATACCATCCAGGTTGTGTGATGTGGTCATATACCGGATGTCAAGAAGAATCATACTATCCAGGTTGTGTATTCGTACATGTCAGTTTGCGGTGGTGTTTACTAACGTGAAGTTTTTTCCACTAGCAGAACGTGGCCATGTAACCTCACCAAAATGATAGCACGTTGTCATTCTAAACATTTGAACCAATATTTGTAAAAGTAAATAGTTGGAGTGGGGAAAGTATGATACGGCAAGAGCAGTACATAGCATTGGGACGTGTAGGCTAGTTTATGAGTTAAAGAACATTGCTTGGCTACTACTCAACTAGTAATAGTCATCTTGTAAGTGGGAACGTGTATGCTCATCTTATAAGTAGTAAGTAAAATGTAAAGTATCCCCGTCACGCCAAGTGGCGTGTAGGGAATATTGTGTTAATTGACCATACATTTTACAGACTTTCGGCACATGATTTTTGGGGGTAATGGGTCGGTATTACGCCGGTACCGCTTTACTTTCCCAGAAAAAAATCCGGAACTCATTAAAGGCTGGGTGAACTGGAAGCCGACGGTTGGATCGAACCCTACCTCTTGTCCTTTGTAGTCCAGTTCACTAACACTGAGCTATCGCGACTCCTCATCTTACAAGTGGACACATGTATGCTCATCTTATAAGTGGATACATGTATGCTCATCTTATAAGCGGACACATGTATGCTCATCTTATAGCGGACACATGTATGCTCATCTTATAAGCGGACACATGTATGCTCATCTTATAAGTGGACACATGTATGCTCGTCCTATAAGTGGACACATGTATGCTCATCTTATAAGCGGACACATTATGCTCATCTTATAAGCGGGCACATGTATGCTCATCTTATAAGCGGACACATGTAAGCTCATCTTATAAGGGGATACATGTATGTTGATCCTATAAGCGGACACATGTATGTTCATCCTATAAGCGGATACATGTATGTTCATCCTATAAGCGGACACGTGTATGCTCATTATATAAATGGACACATGTATGCTTATTTTATAAGTGGACACATGTATGCTCATCTTATAAGCGGTCACATGTATGTTCATCCTATAAGCGGACACGTGTATGCTCATTATATAAATGAACACATGTATGCTTCTTATATAAGTGGGCACCTGTTATTCTTATCCCTCTATTGCATGAATTATTTTAAATTTGCCCCCCAAATTTTTTTTCTAATTTTCTTACATTAAAATACATACAGTATACAAAATATGCGTTTATTTTAAAAATATTTATTTTGTAATACATTTGCAGCTTTGTGCCAAATATGGCACATTGCGCACACAATGAACAATTTACACAAAAAAGGATTTTTTACATAACATGAAATTCAACAAAGCAGCTGTTATTTTTGTTCAAGCACAAATGCACTGCACATTTGATGCACTGGATAAAGGATTTGCTTGTACAATTGGGTCTTTTGCACCTTTGTCGTGTATCAGATACAACAGGAAAATGACCTATTTCGTCCTTTCTGACTGCCTGAAGGGAACTGCGGCTGTTGGACCTTTAGTTCTCTTCAGCTGAAGTTGGTATTCCACTTCACTACTTGGGCGGCCTCGCTTTTTACAGTAGGAGGTATTGAAGATTTGCCACACTTGCACAAACATTCAGCAACTTGTAGGAGGTATTGAAGATTTGCCACACTTGCACAAACATTCAGCAACTTGTAGGAGGTATTGAAGATTTGCCACACTTGCACAAACATTCAGCAACTTGCTGCTTGAAGTCGTTGAGGCTGATGACATCTTTTGGACGACTACGAAGCTGCAGTTGCGCGCGCCTATATAGCAGCCATGCTGATATGATTGACACATCCAGTAAATGTGTAAACAAACGAAAATACCATTTCTTGACCGTAGCTGTATTCTATAAAGTCCAAAAGGGAATTTAATAAATCAACACCTCCCATGTGTTTATTGTAAACAGCACAAAACACTGGGACAGTCAATTTCTAGAAACTGCTTCTGTGCTTTTGACCACCTCCTTGCTTGCCAACTGGTTGGCTGCCCACAAATGTTGACAGAAATTGACAGGTTGGTTATCAACCACCTAACACAAGAATTCTAACTGAGTCGTGTACTGCTCTTCTTCAAATCACCATCTGATATTATGTTACACTTAGGTACTCTATTCATTCGAACAGTTCCAAGTGAAAGAATACCTTTTTTGCAAGGCAAAGCTGAAGCTCTGGGCTGTTGAAAAGTTATCAAATAAACTTTGTGGTTCTTTTTTTCTGGCACAACATCACATAACCGCAAAACCACATTTCCGCTTGCACCACAGTTCATGTTTTGGTCAGGGCATCCTTTCTCTCACCGGTGTAAACTTCTATGTTGTAAGGAAAGCCAGATACTCCTGATAAACAAATAGTTTATAACCCCATCTGTGAGGTTTCTTTGGAATGTACTGTTTCAGACTGTGTTGACCTTTGAAAGCACACATTTGCTCATCTACAGAGAGACTTTCTTCAACAGGTTCAATATGTCCTCAGACAGCAGACTATCTCCCAAAAACATGCCCTCATCAGGCACAAAGCTCTGAGGTTCATGTCTCCCAGCTGATGTCAATCTTTTTTTTTGTAGCAGTTGTTTGACCAACATTCTTTTTTTATTCTGGCTGCTTGGGCCAGGCTGAACAGAGATGATGTCAGTTAGCTGATCAACATCATTTTGATCAGTGTCATCTGAATCTGTATCAGACCCCTCAAGTTGAGAAGCGTTAGAAATATGTGTACCTACTTTCTGTAGTAGGTCTAATTCATCACAATCAAAATGAGAATCAGCAGATAAATTGCTATCTTCACTACTGGACGGCAAAAATCTTGATCTCTTTGGTGCAGAGCTGCCATAAAATGTAGCTGTATTCATTATAGATGATTATATCACACTCGTTCAGAAAGCACTTGAAAATGAAAACGATAGACTGACACTTTTGTTGTGTCACTGAGCCGGCCTGATGAAGGGGAATCCCCGGAAGCGTGTGTAGTTTTACTGCACAATGTTCCACTTCTGGCACAAAGCTAGAAACGCGAATTAATCAATACTAGTAATTGTTTTGCTCTAATGAAGTGTTAATTTTGATAAATAATGTGATAGTTCTATTAAATAATTTTTATAAAACTCTAGCACTGAGAATAAGAATAGAAACAGTTCACACATTGACCAAGCCACAGACGAAGCGGATGTTCCGATGAGTCACCAATAACGAACTCTAACTTCTTCACTGAAGATTTCTAGAAAGGGAGAACACTCAAATCATTTAGCTATATACCTAGCTACCTCTTCTGTGTTTGTAGTACATTTTTGCATTCATTATTATTTAAATGTGTAACGTTATTCGGTATGTGCCATATCTGGCACACTATGCAGTAGAGGGTTAAGTTTTAAGTGTTGACATAAAATGTTAAGCCATACAATTAGTTCCATTTTCTGGTTATCCGCTGTCCGATAGCAAACAAGAATGTACTAAAAATTAAACAAATATGACATATATGTACTGGTAATACAGGTAGCCTTGATGAAACATTAGTATACAGTTTCTTAACAACAGGTTTGATAAATTACAGATGATTAGACGATAATATCAGAAGACTTGATCAAACTAAAAGCACCAAAATATATAAATTACCAGTAGATTTGTGGATAGAACAACAGGGAAATATGCAAAAACCAGCATCATAATAGATCAAGTAACCATACAAAAAACCCAGTATTTTCTTGAATGAAATTAATAACACATTTTTGTGTGAAAGCCAGACGTCATCACTGTTTAATAAGGTAAAGTACGAGACTTGAATCGGCGTCTAGCAAGTTTTCACCCATATGTGCTCGGCCGCCTATCAGAGGAGTTCGGAGATTTCTGGATAGTGTCGCTTCAAGCATCGAAACTCACAATGCAAGGCGGCATTTGCAATCACCATGCAATTAACCATAGAGGAAATACAATTATAGAGTGAATAGAAATTGGAAAAAAAATAGACTAAAACATAACGAATACAGATTTTGACAGAAAACCGTTGAGACATGACTAAATTAAACCAAATAAGTGAATTTAAAGCAACATAACTACACGACTTTTTTCTGTATGTGGTCATTGATGGCTTCTCCGATCATCACCAAGGAAAGTGAGAGGTTATACAAAGACGACATCAAAGTAGTAACAACAAATGAGAATGTCTAATGTCATTTCTAACATCGCACTTGCTGCTAAGTTTTACATTTATGTGGCATAGATCCGACTGTTTACAGGACATCATTCATATAATGTCTTTCAGCAGACTCAATTGGTAGATTTACTTCTTCTTACAGATACAGTTATTTAAATTTTCTTTTGGTAAATATAGTTTGATAGAATTGTCTTCTAACAAACGTAATTTATGGAATTGTCTTCTAACAAACGTAGTGTAAAGAATTGTCTTCTAACAAACGTAATGTAAAGAATTGTCTTCTAACAAACGTAATGTATAGAATTGTCTTCTAACAAACGTAACTTACTGAATTGTCTTCTAACAAACGTAATTTATAGAATTGTCTTCTAACAAACGTAATGTAAAGAATTGTCTTCTAACAACCGTAACTTATGGAATTGTCTTCTAACAAACGTATTTATGGAATTGTCTTCTAACAAACGTAACTTTTGGAATTGTCTTCTAACAAACGTAACTTATGGAATTGTCTTCTAACAAACGTAATGTATAGATTGTCTTCTAACAAACGTAACTTATGGAATTGTCTTCTAACAAACGTAATGTATAGAATTGTCCTCTAAAAAACATAATGTATAGAACTGTCTTCTAACAAACGTAATTTATGGATTTGTCTTCTAAAATACGTAATGTAATGAATTGTCTTTTAACAATCTAATAGAATTGTCTTCTAAGAAATGTAATCTATAGAATTGTCTTCTAACAAACATAATCTATAGAATTGTCTTTTAACAATGTAATAGAATTGTCTTCAAAGAAATATAATCTATAGAATTATCGTTTAACAATCTAATAGAATTGTCTTCTAAGAAATGTAATCTATAGAATTGTCTTCTAACAAACGTATATAATTGCCTTCTAAGAAATGTAATCTATAGAATTGTCTTCTAACAAACGTATATAATTGTCTTCTAACAAACGTATAGAATTGTCTTCTATCAACGTATAGAATTGTCTTCTAACAAACGTATATAATTGTCTTCTAAGAATGTAATCTATAGAATTATCTTCTAACAAACGTATATAATTGTCTTCTAAGAAATGTAATCTATAGAATTGTCTTCTAACAATCTAATAGAATTGTCTTCTAAGAATGTAATCTATAGAATTGTCTTCTAACAAAACGTATATAATTGCCTTCTAAGAATGTAATCTATAGAATTGTCTTCTAACAAACGTATAGAATTGTCTTCTATCAAACGTATAGAATTGTCTTCTAACAAACGTATAGAATTGTCTTCTAACAAACGTATAGAATTGTCTTCTATCAAACGTATAGAATTGTCTTCTAACAAACATATAGAATTGTCTTCTAACAAACGTATAGAATTGTCTTCTAACAAACATATAGAATTGTCTTCTAACAAACACATAGAATTGTCTTCTAACAAACATATAGAATTGTCTTCTAACAAACATATAGAATTGCTTCCTAACAAAAGAAATATAGAATTGTCTTCCTTGAAAACAGTTCATGCTTTCTGCATATGAATATGGTAGAACTGTCTTCCTAATTTAATTTCACTTAATTAGTTGAATGAAATCGAAATGTTGCTGTGTACGCACACCTGCGCATATTTATTTGACCGAACTATCCCTCAACCAGCTCTAATAGTAGAAATCTCAAAGTACATAACCTTCGATAGAAATGTCTTACTGTGTTAATAGTTTACAGAAATGCCCCCCCCCCCCCCCAACAAAATCATTGACGGATGTATCTTACTACATATATATGCGTCCATACAAACACCCTCCTAGAGACCCACTTGTGATAACAATTCCGTGCACTCTCCCCCTCTTTATTCTCTCTGAAATTCATCCATTACCATTCTTTCACTCTCTCATTCTCTCTCTCTATGTCTCTAGCTCTGTGTGTCTCTATCTCTCTCTCTCTCTCTTAGTGTCTCTATGTCTCTTATTCTCCCTCACATGTTTCTCTCTATGTCTCTCTCTCACTCTCTCTCTCTCGCTCTCGCTCTGTGTGCTCGGTCTCAACTCGGCTTCTTCCTGCTGACGGGCGTTCTAATTTTGGTAGAACACTTTTATGACGTCCGCGAAGACCTTTGCCACAATTTTATATTGGGCGAGTCCAACATTGAGTTTGATGAGGTGAGAGAGGACTGAACGTGACATTATAATTTAGCCTGGGAGAAGTTATTAAAGTACAAAATATGTATTTAATCCACGGAAACGTCACGAATCTCAGACAACCGAATACGCGTTACAATGGTCTGTATTTTTAAAATCTCATCCATTACTGGTCACTCGGTAACGTATAAGAATATGATTAGAATAATCTCGGTATGATTTGTTTGAGAAGGGATCGTGTGGACCAAAACTGACACTTCAAATACATTGTTCTTTTATTATATTTCATCCCTTTATTTCTGTTGCTAGTGTATTGAATAAATCCAATCAGTAACTACAATTGCCTATTGTTGCTTTTTGTGTATGTATATTGTTGTTGTGTGGTAAGGTTGATACTTCTGTCATAGTTTACATTGAAGTGTTTGTGCCTAGAGCATGTTGTGCTCAAGATTTTATTCCCATTTCACTGAATTGAGATCTGTTAATTTTGTACACATCACAGTCTATTAGATTATTAAATAAATGTTGCCCCCCCCCCTTTTTTTTTCCTCTGTTCCTCACTTCAACCTACTGTTGAATTTACGACATTCTTTTTCTTTTTTCCCCCATCTTTTTCTTCCTCTTTTCAACTGCCTGTGAGCATATTTCATCGACAAACATTTTCCAAGACGCCATGTTTCGTGTTATTCTCTTAAGATCGCTCCCTGTCTACCCCATCTTCTTTATCACTACTTCCACTTGTCCTATCGAAGTTTACTTTGATCCTTCTATTTATCTCCTACCCTAGAGTTCCAGAAAATGGCATGTCGTGTAATACTCTCAGTTTTCTTCCGTCTTTGTTCATTTAGAGTACACATACTTCAGGTGGCAATTCTGGAGGTTTTTCTTACAGACAAATGATGAATCGGAGATAGATTTCTTGTGGCTTTCTCCGAGCTGCGTTCTAAATCTCAAAACATTTGTCTGCTAGTTGTGTTAATCTTCTCTGATTTTCTCTGTGTCACCAAATGACGCTCAATGTCGTTGTGTATCCGTTTTGTTGGTTAAAATGCGTTTCAGTTACACAATTGAAGCGTTACGTTGTCGTCCAGTTCCTGCAGCGCTGTGCCGCACAGTTTTGATTTCATCCCAGACAAGTTACATAGATATTAGCCAGTGGAAGACAAATTAGTACAGATATGTCACTAGTAAGGCTAACAGAACAAAACGTTGCTTTATAAGTCAATTATTTATTGAATTATCGCCTTGCGTGATATATAATCTGACACGCATGGGAGGGGCAGTCAGAATATTATCTTGTGCCATGAGGTTTCGTTTTCCTGTGTCTGTTATTTTTTTATAGATTCTGAAGTATGAACATATCAAAACATATACACACGATAGTCCCTAACATTTAACAAATGCTAGTTTATCATGTTGATATTGGCCTGCATCTTCCGTGTTCATAGCAGAACGTTGCCGTCATCGCAATCCTTCTGAAGGAATCTCCATATCTGGCCAGATTTCACAGTTCCCCCGCTATCATGTTAAAGGTTTCGTTGATGTGGTAGTTACACGTTCTTGTTGCAACTTCGAATATTTTGATTTTCAGCTCTTTCTTAGTCTGAAATGCCTTTGTTTGTTAATATTTGAACGACAAGATAAACGCAGCCATATAGCAGTAAATGTGATTTGCCTGATGTGGCAATCTGTTAATCTCCAGTATTTGTAAGTGATGTGGCCGATCTCCTTACTTCTTGTCGTATCAATTATTATAAAGAGACCCATTAATATGTGTTGACAAGAGCCTGTTCTCACTCTTGTATGAAACTTATACTTGGACTGAGGCACCACTGCTTTCCTAACCATTCAGACAATGCATGCATATAATAAAGTAGCGAATACTGAATCTATAGTAAAATCATCTACCGTTAATGCGTTCGCACAAACACTTTAAATGTCTGTAATTTGATCTGATTGCCTACAATAATCATTATGATTACAACTGAAGAACGCAGCAAACATAACACATTACCGTATGAAAAAATAACGTAGGGTCAAATTTACAGACAAATGGGACCCGTTTTTAGACAAGAATCACTCTTTCATTGTATATTTGATTAGATTCACACACAAGAAATTCATGGAAATGCGCACGTTTCTGTGTGTGGCAAGTTTTGATATACTGAGATGGTTATTTCTGCATTTGTCTCATAAGTTTAATACCAGTTTAATATTTGTTGGAATCACCTTCGATCATGTCTGGCAGTTTATTTTCTCTTCATCGATTGCTGCGCCCCACAAATAATAGAATGGCACACGCTCTCCAATGACGTCATAGGACACGTGTTGACGTAAGGAAATCGATAGTTTCCCATTCCAGCGCAGTCATTGATCGGGCAACTCAACGCTGGAACTGGGGAGGTTGGCGAGAAAACCCGAGAGAGCTTGTAACATGTGATGAAAGAGAAGGATATTTGATCTTCAGAGAATGACAGCCGAAGCCTGACCGAATAGTCATATCCATTCTATAGATACTTCTTTTGTACTATCAGTTTATTGAATCTTATACCGTTCGTTAGTTTAACCTCATGGTGATAAAATTCAGTTGTTGTAGACACAGAATGTTCGAAATCTTAGAATACACGAAAGATCAAATGAATTTTTGACAGATTCCTTGAGAACTCGCGAGTTCCTCACATCTACCTAAGTCCGTCTTTGTGACATAAATGTACTACGCTTAAATGATAAATGTCGAACTGTAGATATTACTTTCAACTTATATCTTGGCAGTGTCCAGGTAGGACTTGATTTGTTTTAAGTGGACGTAGCCTTGACAAGGTTATATCATAGAATAGGCAGACTTCAGGTTTACTGTTATTTGGATAGTAACTCTACCTGCGTGGTTACCAAGACATATCTGGAGTAGCTTAGTTTCTCTCACGCTTATCATTGTTTGGTTTTCTTCTGAACCGCTGCTCTCAGTGTTGTCATTTGTAGTGTCCTCACTTGACAGTCTCCACTCAAGTCTCAATTGAGTGTTTCTGGATTGTGTGATCGCAAGTACGCGTGCTTATTTGCAAGATTTCGGTAAGTGGTTTACTTTTAAGTTTATTTTCAAAACCTATTATATTATATGATGTTATCCTTGTTTGTGATAAAATAGAGCTGATAAATTACATAGTGAATTTGTTAAGAAAGCCTTGGTTATTGTGTGTAATATAACAAACGTTAACTAATTCTTATATCAAGCATCAATATAAACAATAGCGAGAGATGCAAGATCTCAATACTCTAGAGTTCACAGCTACATAAATAAGACGAAAGACGAATATGGCGGGTCAAAATAGTCAACATGAAACACAAGATTAGTACCGACGTTCACTGGTATTATCAGTTTTCCTAAATGTATACGAAACAGCGACCCAATATATGCACAATTTGAAAGTAAAATACATGACATATGAGTGGGATGTTCGATGGGAACTGGACAGAAGGTTGGTCGTTAATGGGAATAAAATCTTCGGCACATTATACACAGACTACATTAAACACGAGAAAATTCGTAAGTCTATCCCAACCAAATAGGTGCACATAACAAGTTTCTTAAATGAGTTAATAGATAACAAAGTCGTGATTTCACGGACAAATCATAGGATTTAACAATCTGACCAAGATAATCTTACAGTAAATAGTGAAAAGTGGAGAGGAAGAAATAAAAGTAACTATATTGATAATATCAAAGAAAGGACATCGAAATATTGGAACTATTCCAGATCTTAATGCTGAACAGAGAAGGATGAACAAAACAAAAAACAAAAATAAAAAAAAACACATTGTTTCCCACATAATTACAGTGGAACAAGAAAGGCAAGACAAGCAGTATATAAAAAAATACCATTATACGTATAAACACATTATGCATAAAAAACACTCAGAAATAGAAAATGACATAAAAACAATCACACATATAATAAAGTATATATACAGTGTTGATGCGAATTGTAACTGTTATCCTTCAGCGTCAGACCTTGATATTCTACTTTCGTGTTAACTGGGCCAGCTTGATACTACTAAAATATATACCGCCTATAACTAGTCGTTTATTGACACACTTCCTAAGTTATTAAGGGATTAGGCTCAAAACAATCTAGATATTCACTCCATTAACTATCGAGCCCATTTATAATGAGATCACATCATGAAGTTGATCATTTTAGAAATTGTAGTCATGAATACTTTTATCTTCTTAATGGTTTTTCTGTCTTGATGTAAAATCAATATAATTAATGCCATGAAAAATAATCAATAACAGGATTGTGCAGTCTGACACACGTACATGCGCGCAAGCGCGCACACACACGTTTGTCTGTATTGCTTTCTCTCCCACTCCAACTTCTCTATTTTTCTAAAACTTGAATACTTTTATGTGATCCTTCTTTCCATTGACTGCTTCATCCAAAAATTGTTTGTGACTTTTCTCCACACCTCAGGTTTCCTCGTTTTATAAACATTTATATAGATTGCTCTCAGCATCGCGCTGTGCCATGTTAGGGTTACAACTCTGACCCATCTCTCACTGTTCTTATATCTCAGACTGACTCCTGTTGTTATTCTCAACAACTCCTAATCTTCTTTTGTTATTCTCAAAAGGGCTCGATTTTTTTCTATTGCCCCTCCTCTTTTTCTTTGTCAATTCTATTGTCCACAACGTCTCATTCACTTCTACTGTTCCAAACGTCTCAGCTACTTTAACTGTTCCCAATGTCTCAGTCACTTCATCTGTTCCCAATGTCTCAGTCACTTCTTCTGTTCCCAATGTCTCAGTCACTTCATCTGTTCCCAATGTCTCAGTCACTTCATCTGTTCCCAATGTCTCAGTCACTTCATCTGTTCCCAATGTCTCAGTCACTTCATCTGTTCCCAATGTCTCAGTCACTTCTACTGTTCCAAACATCTCATTCATTTCTATTGTCCTCAAAGTCTCATTCACCTTTATTGTTCCCAACGTCTCAGTCACTTCTACTGTTCCAACGTCTCAGCTACTTTAACTGTTCCCAATGTCTCAGTCACTTCATCTGTTCCAAATGTCTCAGTCACTTCTACTGTTCCAAACGTCTCAGCTACTTTAACTGTTCCCAATGTCTCAGTCACTTCATCTGTTCCCAATGTCTCATTCACTTCTACTGTTCCAACGTCTCAGCTACTTTAACTGTTCCCAATGTCTCAGTCACTTCATCTGTTCCAAATGTCTCAGTCACTTCTACTGTTCCAAACGTCTCAGCTACTTCATCTGTTCCCAATGTCTCAGTCACTTCTACTGTTCCAAACGTCTCAGCTACTTCAACTGTTCCAATGTCTCAGTCACTTCTACTGTTCCAAACGTCTCAGCTACTTCATCTGTTCCCAATGTCTCAGTCACTTCATCTGTTCCAATGTCTCAGTCACTTCATCTGTTCCCAATGTCTCAGTCACTTCTACTGTTCCAAACATCTCATTCATTTCTATTGTCCTCAAAGTCTCATTCACTTCTATTGTTCCAAACGTCTCAGCTACTTCATCTGTTCCCAATGTCTCAGTCACTTCATCTGTTCCCAATGTCTCAGTCACTTCATCTGTTCCCAATGTCTCAGTCACTTCATCTGTTGCCAATGTCGCAGTTACTTCTACTGTTCTAAACGTATCAGTCACTTCATCTGTTCCAAACGTCTCAGTCACTACAACTGTTCCAAACGTCTCAGTCATTTCTACTGTTCCCAATGTCTCATTCACTTCAACTGTTCCCAATGTCGCAGTTACTTCTGCTGTTCCAAACGTCTCAGTCACTACAACTGTTCCCAATGTCGCAGTTACTTCTACTGTTCCAAACGTCTCAGTCACTTCTACTGTTCCCAATGTCTCATTCACTTCAATTGTTCCAAACGTCTCAGTCACTTTTATTGTTTCCAAGGTCTCAGTCACTTCAATTGTTCCAAACGTCTCAGTCACTTCAATTGTTCCAAACGTCTCAGTCACTTCAACTGTTCCAATGTCTCAGTCACTTCAACTGTTCCAATGTCTCAGTCACTTCTGTTGTTCCAAACGTCTCAGTAACTTCAACTGTTCCAAACGCCTCAGTCACTTCTACTGTTCCAAACGTCTCAGTCCTTTCTACTGTTCCAAATGTCTCAGTCACTTCAAATGTTCCAAACGTCTCAGCCACTTCTGCTGTTCCAAACGTCTCAGTCACTTCTACTGTTTCCAACGTCTCAGTCACTTTTACTGTTTCAAACGTCTCAGTCACTTCTACTGTTCCAAACGTCTCAGTCACTTTTTCTGTTTTCAACGTCTCAGTCACTTTTACTGTTTCAAACGTCTCAGTCACTTCTACTGTTCCAAACGTCTCAGTCACTTCAACTGTTCCAAACGTCTCAGTCACTTCAACTGCTCCAAACGTCTCAGTCACTTCAACTGTTCCAAACGTCTCAGTCACTTCTACTGTTCCAAACGTCTCAGTCACTTTTATTGTTTCCAACATCTCAGTCACTTTTACTGTTTCAAACGTCTCAGTCACTTCAACTGTTCCAAACGTCTCAGTCACTTCAACTGTTCCAAACGTCTCAGTCACTTCTACTGTTCCAAACGTCTCAGTCACTTCAACTGTTCCAAACGTCTCAGTCACTTCAACTGTTCCAAACGTCTCAGCCACTTCTACTGTTCCAAACGTCTCAGTCACTTCAACTGTTCCAAACGTCTCAGTCACTTCAACTGTTCCAAACGTCTCAGTCACTTCTACTGTTTCCAACGTCTCAGCCACTTCTACTGTTTCAAACGTCTCAGTCACTTCTACTGTTCCAAACGTCTCAGTCACTTCTACTGTTTCCAACGTCTCAGCACTTCTACTGTTTCCAACGTCTCAGCCACTTCTACTGTTTCAAACGTCTCAGTCACTTCTACTGTTCCAACGTCTCAGCCACTTCTACTGTTTCCAACGTCTCAGCCACTTCTACTGTTTCCAACGTCTCAGCCACTTCTACTGTTCCAAACGTCTCAGTCACTTCTACTGTTTCCAACGTCTCAGCCACTTCTACTGTTTCAAACGTCTCAGTCACTTCTACTGTTCCAAACGTCTCAGTCACTTCTACTGTTTCAAACGTCTCAGTCACTTCAACTGTTCCAAACGTCTCAGTCACTTCTACTGTTCCAAACGTCTCAGTCACTTCTACTGTTCCCAATGTCTCATTCACTTCAATTGTTCCAAACGTCTCAGTCACTTTTATTGTTTCCAAGGTCTCAGTCACTTCAATTGTTCCAAACGTCTCAGTCACTTCAATGTTCCAAACGTCTCAGTCACTTCAACTGTTCCAATGTCTCAGTCACTTCAACTGTTCCAATGTCTCAGTCACTTCTGTTGTTCCAAACGTCTCAGTAACTTCAACTGTTCCAAACGCCTCAGTCACTTCTACTGTTCCAAACGTCTCAGTCCTTTCTACTGTTCCAAATGTCTCAGTCACTTCAAATGTTCCAAACGTCTCAGCCACTTCTGCTGTTCCAAACGTCTCAGTCACTTTTACTGTTTCAAACGTCTCAGTCACTTCTACTGTTCCAAACGTCTCAGTCACTTTTTCTGTTTTCAACGTCTCAGTCACTTTTACTGTTTCAAACGTCTCAGTCACTTCTACTGTTCCAAACGTCTCAGTCACTTCAACTGTTCCAAACGTCTCAGTCACTTCAACTGCTCCAAACGTCTCAGTCACTTCAACTGTTCCAAACGTCTCAGTCACTTCTACTGTTCCAAACGTCTCAGTCACTTTTATTGTTTCCAACATCTCAGTCACTTTTACTGTTTCAAACGTCTCAGTCACTTCAACTGTTCCAAACGTCTCAGTCACTTCAACTGTTCCAAACGTCTCAGTCACTTCTACTGTTCCAAACGTCTCAGTCACTTCTACTGTTCCAAACGTCTCAGTCACTTCAACTGTTCCAAACGTCTCAGCCACTTCTACTGTTCCAAACGTCTCAGTCACTTCAACTGTTCCAAACGTCTCAGTCACTTCAACTGTTCCAAACGTCTCAGTCACTTCTACTGTTTCCAACGTCTCAGCCACTTCTACTGTTTCAAACGTCTCAGTCACTTCTACTGTTCCAAACGTCTCAGTCACTTCTACTGTTTCCAACGTCTCAGCCACTTCTACTGTTTCCAACGTCTCAGCCACTTCTACTGTTTCAAACGTCTCAGTCACTTCTACTGTTCCAAACGTCTCAGCCACTTCTACTGTTTCCAACGTCTCAGCCACTTCTACTGTTTCCAACGTCTCAGCCACTTCTACTGTTCCAAACGTCTCAGCCACTTCTACTGTTTCCAACGTCTCAGCCACTTCTACTGTTTCCAACGTCTCAGCCACTTCTACTGTTTCCAACGTCTCAGCCACTTCTACTGTTTCAACGTCTCAGCCACTTCTACTGTTTCAAACGTCTCAGTCACTTCTACTGTTCCAAACGTCTCAGTCACTTCTACTGTTTCAAACGTCTCAGTCACTTCAACTGTTCCAAACGTCTCAGTCACTTCTACTGTTCCAAACGTCTCAGTCACTTTATTGTTTCCAACATCTCAGTCACTTTTATTGTTTCCAACAACTCAGTCACTTTTACTGTTCCAAACGTCTCAGTCACTTCTACTGTTCCAAACGTCTCAGTCACTTCAACTGTTCCAAACGTCTCAGTCACTTCTACTGTTCCAAACGTCTCAGTCACTTCTACTGTTTCAAACGTCTCAGTCACTTCTACTGTTCCAAACGTCTCGGTCACTTCTACTGTTTCCAACGTCTCAGCCACTTCTACTGTTTCAAACGTCTCAGTCACTTCTACTGTTCCAAACGTCTCAGTCACTTCTACTTTTCCAAACGTCTCAGTCACTTCTACTGTTTCAAACGTCTCAGTCACTTCTACTGTTCCAAACGTCTCAGTCACTTCTACTGTTTCCAACGTCTCAGCCACTTTTATTGTTTCCAACGTCTCAGCCACTTCTACTGTTTCAACGTCTCAGCCAATTCTACTGTTTTCAACGTCTCAGCCAATTCTACTGTTTTCTACTTCTCAGCCAATTCTACTGTTTTCAACGTCTCAGCCAATTCTACTGTTTTCTACGTCTCAGCCAATTCTACTGTTTCCAACGTCTCAGCCAATTCTACTGTTTTCAACGTCTCAGCCAATTCTACTGTTTTCAACGTCTCAGCCAATTCTACTGTTTTCAACGTCTCAGCCACTTATACTGTTTCCAACGTCTCAGCCACTTCTACTGTTTTCAACGTCTCAGCCAATTCTACTGTTTTCAACGTCTCAGCCACTTTTACTGTTTTCCAACGTCTCAGCCACTTATACTGTTTTCTACGTCTCAGCCAATTCTACTGTTTTCAACGTCTCAGCCACTTTTACTGTTTCCAACGTCTCAGCCACTTATACTGTTTTCTACGTCTCAGCCAATTCTACTGTTTTCAACGTCTCAGCCACTTATACTGTTTTCTACGTCTCAGCCAATTCTACTGTTTTCAACGTCTCAGCCAATTCTACTGTTTTCAACGTCTCAGTCACTTTTATTGTTTCCAACGTCTCAGCCACTTATACTGTTTTCTACGTCTCAGCCAATTCTACTGTTTCAACGTCTCAGCCACTTTTACTGGTTTCAACGTCTCAGCCACTTCTACTGTTTTCAACGTCTCAGCCAATTCTACTGTTTTCAACGTCTCAGCCACTTTTACTGTTTCAACGTCTCAGCCACTTCTACTGTTTCCAACGTCTCAGCCACTTCTACTGTTTTCAACGTCTCAGCCACTTTTACTGGTTTCAACGTCTCAGCCACTTCTACTGTTTTCAACGTCTCAGCCACTTCTACTGTTTCCAACGTCTCAGCCAATTCTACTGTTTTCAACGTCTCAGCCACTTTTACTGGTTTCAACGTCTCAGCCACTTCTACTGTTTTCAACGTCTCAGCCAATTCTACTGTTTTCAACGTCTCAGCCACTTCTACTGTTTTCAACGTCTCAGTCTCCTCAGTCCCCAAGGTTGCAGCCACTTCTGTTATTAAAAAAAAATCCTCTTTATTCCATTGTTCCCAACATCACATAGACAATTCTGTTGTTCACAACGTATCATTCACTTCTATTGTTGCCAAATTGTCATTCGCTTATTTTTTCCCAATGTTTCTTGCTCTGAGCGTGTCATTCTCTTCTATTGTTCCCAATGTTCCACGACTTAGTTTATTTTCTTGCTCCCAAGGTCTCAATCTCTTCTGTTGTTACCTTAGTTTCAGACTCTTATATTGTTTCTAAAATCTCATTCACTTTTCTTGTTCTTGATGTCTTCTAACCTAAACACAAGCCATCAAATGAGAACCAGATTATCTTTTTTTTGCTAAACATTACTGCCGATTAACATTTTACCTCTCAAACTGTGTGCTACTATTAATATGTATTATCTTTGTATCTGTCAAACTGTGTACTACTAAGGCAGATTAGATCTGTCAAGCTTTGTACTCTGACACAGATTACAGCTGTCAAGCTTTGTACTACAGACACAGATTAGATCTGTCAACTTTATTCAGTCTAACGGTGCACATTGACCCACATTAGATCTGTCAAACCGTGTACAAACACTGTACTACAGTTACCGATTAGATATCTCTAACACTGTACTACTGTCACAGATTAGATGTCTCTAACACTGTGCTACAGTCACAGATTAGATGTCTCTAACATTGTACTACAGTCACAGATTAGATGTCTCTAACACTGTACTACAGTCACAGATAAGATGTCTCTAACATTGTACTACAGTCACAGATTAGATGTCTCTAACACTGTACTACAGTCACAGATAAGATGTCTCTAACATTGTACTACAGTCACAGATTAGATGTCTCTAACACTGTACTACTGTCACAGATTAGATGTCTTTAACATTGTACTACAGTCACAGATTAGATATCTCTAACATTGTACTACAGTCACAGATTAGATGTCTCTAACATTGTACTACTGTCACAGATTAGATGTCTCTAACACTGCACTACAGTCACAGATCAGACGTCTCTAACACTGCACTACAGTCACAGATTAGATGTCTCTACCATTGTAATACTGTCACAGATTAGATGGCTCTAACACTGCACTACTGTCACAGATTAGATGTCTCTAACATTGTACTACTGTC
This sequence comes from Megaustenia siamemsis, assembly GCA_032433765.1. NCBI lineage: Eukaryota > Metazoa > Mollusca > Gastropoda > Stylommatophora > Ariophantidae > Megaustenia > Megaustenia siamemsis. The sequence continues at coordinate 59,951,960 of JAVIAB010000125.1, read as the reverse complement.
ACAGATTAGATGTCTCTAACATTGTACTACAGTCACAGGTTAGATATCTCTAACATTGTACTACAGTCACAGATTAGATGTCTCTAACATTGTACTACAATCACAGATTAGATGTCTCTAACACTGCACTACTGTCACAGATTAGATGTCTCTAACATTGTACTACTGTCACAGATTAGATGTCTCTAACATTGTACTACAGTCACAGATTAGATGTCTCTAACACTGCACTACAGTCACAGATCAGATGTCTCTAACACTGTACTACTGTCACAGATTAGATGTCTCTAACACTGCACTACTGTCACAGATTAGATATCTCTAACACTGCGCTACTGTCACAGATTAGATGGCTCTAACACTGTACTACTGTCACAGATTAGATAGCTCTAACACTGCGCTACTGTCACAGATTAGATGCTCTAACACTGCACTACTGTCACAGTTTAGATGGCTCTAACACTGTACTACTGTCACAGATTAGATGTCTCTAACATTGTACTACTGTCACAGATTAGATATCTCTAACATTGTACTACTGTCACAGATTAGATGTCTCTAACACTGCACTACTGTCACAGATTAGATGTCTCTAACTTGTACTACATTCACAGATTAGATGTCTCTAACAATGTACTACAGTCACAGATTAGATGTCTCTAACATTGTACTACTGTCACAGATTAGATGTCTCTAACATTGTACTACTGTCACAGGTTAGATGTCTCTAACATTGTACTACAGTCACAGATTAGATGTCTCTAACATTGTACTACTGTCACAGATTAGATGTCTCTAACACTGCACTACTGTCATAGATTAGATGTCTCTAACATTGTACTACAGTCACAGGTTAGATGTCTCTAACATTGTACTACAGTCACAGATTAGATGTGTCTAACATTGTACTACAAACAGATTAGATGTCTCTAACACTGCACTACTGTCATAGATTAGATGTCTCTAACATTGCACTACTGTCACAGATTAGATGTCTCTAACATTGTACTACAGTCACAGATTAGATGTCTCTAACATTGTAATACTGTCACAGATTAGATGTCTCTAACACTGCACTACTGTCACAGATTAGATGTCTCTAACATTGTACTACTGTCACAGATTAGATGTCTCTAACATTGTACTACAGTCACAGGTTAGATATCTGTAACATTGTACTACTGTCACAGATTAGATGTCTCTAACACTGCACTACTGTCACAGATTAGATGTCTCTAACTTGTACTACATTCACAGATTAGATGTCTCTAACAATGTACTACAGTCACAGATTAGATGTCTCTAACATTGCACTACTGTCACAGATTAGATGTCTCTAACATTGTACTACTGTCACAGGTTAGATGTCTCTAACATTGTACTACAGTCACAGATTAGATGTCTCTAACATTGTACTACTGTCACAGATTAGATGTCTCTAACACTGCACTACTGTCATAGATTAGATGTCTCTAACATTGTACTACAGTCACAGGTTAGATGTCTCTAACATTGTACTACAGTCACAGATTAGATGTGTCTAACATTGTACTACAAACAGATTAGATGTCTCTAACACTGCACTACTGTCATAGATTAGATGTCTCTAACATTGCACTACTGTCACAGATTAGATGTCTCTAACATTGTACTACAGTCACAGATTAGATGTCTCTAACATTGTAATACTGTCACAGATTAGATTTCTCTAACACTGCACTACTGTCACAGATTAGATGTCTCTAACATTGTACTACTGTCACAGATTATATGTCTCTAACATTGTACTACAGTCACAGGTTAGATATCTCTAACATTGTACTACTGTCACAGATTAGATGTCTCTAACACTGCGCTACTGTCACAGATTAGATGGCTCTAACACTGTACTACTGTCACAGATTAGATAGCTCTAACACTGCGCTACTGTCACAGATTAGATGGTTCTAACACTGCACTACTGTCACAGATTAGATGTCTCTAACACTGCACTACTGTCACAGATTAGATGCCTCTAACACTGCACTACTGTCGCAGATTAGATGGCTCTAACACTGCACTACTGTCGCAGATTAGATGGCTCTAACACTGCACTACTGTCACAGATTAGATGGCTCTAACACTGCACTACTGTCACAGATTAGATGGCTCTAACACTGTACTACTGTCACAGATTAGATGTCTCTAACACTGCACTACTGTCACAGATTAGATGGCTCTAACACTGTACTACAGTCACAGATTAGATGTCTCTAACATTGTACTACACTGTACAATGGTCGGTACACTGTCGTGCTAGTTTAGCTACTTCATACAAATCGTTCATTTATTCCAAATTAGCCATCGTCTCTAAGGGTAAGAGTAGAGCATAGTTTGACGAGTGATAACGGGAACATGACGTGATCATTGGCCGAGTTTAACCACGACTGGGGAATGAGCAATGCCCAACGTACACAAGCTGTGTCACTCGGAATAAGTATCAGTTAAAGTTAGTATGGGGTCCACACTGTCAATAGCCTCTCTGTCACTCCGCATAATCAATACGATTATCTCTTTATTGTCTGACTATTTATTGTTATCAGGCAGTTTGGTATTGTCTGTTTTTTTACTGTCTGACTGTTTATTATTGTCTGTCTATTTATTATTGTGTGACTGTTTTTCATTGTCTGGCTGTTTAGTCTTGTCAGATTGTTTATTATTTTCTGGCTATTTACTATTATCTGACTGTTTATTATTGCCAGGGAATTTAATATCGTGTGACTGTTTATTATTGTCTAACTGTTTATTATCGTGTGACTGTTTATCATTGTCTGACTGTTTATTATTGTCTAACTGTTTATTATCGTCTGACTGTTTATTATTGTCTTACTGTTTATTATCGTCTGACTGTTTATTATTGTCTGGGTATTTAATGTTGTGTGACTGTTTATTATTGTCTGGGTATTTAATGTTGTGTGACTGTTTATTAAGAGGGATGAACAGAAAATGATACCAAAATAAGGATATCAAAAGCAAGAGGAGCTTTCATTGCATGGGAAACATATGGAAATCCAAAGAAATTAGGTTAAATACAAAAATAAAAATTTTCAACTCAAATGTTTAGTCGGTTCTATTATATGGCTGTGAAACATGGAGAACAATAAAATTGACAATCACGAAGATACATACTTTCATTAATGGATGCTTACGCAGAATAAAAGGATGGAAATGGCAGGACAAAATCGCTAACATAGAATTATGGAAATGTACCAGTCAAATACCGGTGGATAAAGAGATACAGCGAAGACGATGGCGCTGGATAGGACACAACTACGGAAGCCAACTGAGAGTATTACACAACAGGCACTTTTTTGGAATCCCCAGGGGAAAGACAAAGAGGAAGACCAAGGAATTCTTGGAGAAGACAGATAGAAGCAGAGATGAAGATGATGGGGATGACATGGAATGATCTTAAAAGAATGGCAAAACACAGAACGACTTGGAAAGTGTTTATTGAAGACCTATGCACCACTGGGAGCTAAAACAGGTAGAAGAAGAAGAATTTAATGTTGTGTGACTGTTTATTATTGTCTGGCTGTTTTATGAATTATCTGGCTGTTTCTTATTGGTTGGTTGATTCTTATTGGTTTATTGGCTGTTTTCATTGCCTGGCTGCTTTTCATTGCCTGGCTGCTTATTATTGTATGCCTGTTTATTATTATCTGGTTGTTTATTATTGTCTGGTTGTTTATTATTTTCTGACTATGTATCATTGTCTGACTGTTTATTATTGTGTGACTGTTTATCATTGTCTGACTGTTTATTATTGTATGTTTGTCAGATTAACATATTAGAGCCAGTTCACGAAAGACTTGTTGAGGAAGTCCAGATGGCTGAGTAGTTTGTGTGCTAGCCCAGAATGGTTTAAATTCAACATGTGATGACATTTTTCTTGCAATCTATATATCTTCACTGTGACCCAGCCTCTGAAAATGGGCTTAGGATGTGTCCCTGTGAAAGTAAGGCGGCCTGTATTGATTCCGATTATATCACCCATCAACTGTTCAGTTGGTCATTGATACTAGCCTGTTGGAAACTTTGACCAGTGTGTTTAATGATACTTGAAGAATGTAAACCATCATAGCCCAGTTAGAAGTTGATGAACGTTTATGAGGACGGCTAAGAGGTGTTAATAGCGAACTTGTGAAACGGTGAGCTTGTCATTCTCTGTCTGTAGAAATCGTTTGAGCACATTTGTAAGACCCAAGCGTGATGTGGCCGATTCTAATTAAACAATGGGTTCTAAGTATCCATTCTGTGGGTGGAAAGAATCATAGTAGAACAGGTTAGTCTTGACGATAGAGACGAATACAGAGAGTTGTGGTTAGTTGAATAATCTTCTGATGTCAAGTAAGCGGTAATTTCACGTTATTGGTTTTCACGTCACTTCCTGTATGGAAGTTTGCTGCAGAACTGTTATATCTCAAGTTTTACCCCACCTTACATGCTTTTAATTACAAAAAAAAAAAAAAAAAAAAAAAAAAAAAGGGAGCAAAAATGAACATTCCCGAACTTGATGATTAGACGTCATCCTCCAGCTAACTCACAAATCGCTGAATTCAGCGGAGATCATCCAAGCAACACCCATCGGATAAGTGTGCTAGTCTCTATTGTGTGTCCACATAGTTGAGATTGTCTACTGTCGCTCTAAAACGTTACATCTTCATTATCATTGCATGCTGTCTCCGCATCGAAAGTTGGCTACCATGGAGCGCCATTCCGCTCTGTCTCTCGCTTTGATAGTGCATGTTGTCATGGGCTGAATTGTCCATCTTTTCATGTTACTAGTCCATGTTAGTCTTTGTCTTAGTCTCTGCTTATGTTACCTTGTATTTTCCCTTCCAAGATTACTTTTAACAGGATGATGTGTCTTTTAACATGCCGCAAACATTGCATTTGTCTTGTTTGAATTGTGTTTAATAGTTCTCTTTTCAATTTTAGTTGGTTTTAAACGTCATCATTTGTTTTCTTTTCTTTTCATCCATTTCTTCCTACTATTTTAGAAATCCACATTTCAAAGGCTTCAATTTTCTGTTCTGTTTTCTTGTCTAATGTCCATGTTTCTGCACCATACATGAATGTTGAGAAAATTTAACATTTGGCAATTCTTAGTTTTATTAAACTTATTAAAATGTATTTATTATTCTTGGTGTTATTTATTTTGATGTTAGTATATTTTTCATGCAGTGATCTCAGCAGTGATCTCTGCAATATGTGCCACTTTGGCACGCGCAGTTTCTGTTTTTTGAGATTGTGGTTCTGCCCTATGTGCCGTCTTCGGCTCGAAAGGACAATAGATAGATATATATTTTTCATGGCATTACAATTGCTTTTTGCCAATCCTATTCTTTTGTTTATTTCAGTTTTATGTTTTCCATCACTGGTTATAGTATGTCCAAGGTAGTTGTAGCTCTGAACTGTCACCAGGTATATTCCTTCAACTGTGATATCTACCTGTAGGTTTTGAGTACAGTCTTTGTTTATGACCATAGTTTTAGTCTTTTTGATATTCATTTCTAATCCATATTTTTTTGCTTGTCATGTTTATTTCATTAAGTAATTGTTGTAGATCTTTAGGATTTTCCCCTAATAATACGTTCTCGTCAGCATAGCTTATGTTATTGATTATCGTTCCATTAATATTTAAACTTAAGCCTGACATCTCTGTGATGTTTATAAAGATTTTCTCAGTGTATAGATGGAACAAGCTCGGTTATAGAATGCATGCTATCGTATTCCTCAATTTAAGTCAATGGGTGTAGAGTTTTCTTTGGTATATTTTATTATTGCTGTTTGCTTCCAGTATTAATTACATATTAGTCGTTCGTCTGTGTCATCTAGAAGTACAATATACCTTTTAGGCAGTCTGTAAGTTGTTTATGGTGTATTCTATCAAAAGCTTTAGTGTGGTCTATGAAGAAGACGTATATTGGTTTGTTTACTTTTGTGTACGATTAGCGTCCTCATGCAGTATTTGGCTTCTTTTGTCCCATTGTATTTCCGAAATCCAAATTGTTGTCCTTCTAATTGCATATTGATTTTATTCTGAATCCTTCCTAGTACAACCATTAACCAGATTTTTGTTACATAGCTCATTAGGCTTATTGTTCTAAAATTACTGCATTCAACTGCACCATTCTTTTTGGCAATGTTGATGTTTTTAGTTAATTTGTTGTGTATCCATTATGGTATATGTCCTTGCACTTGTCTGATCTAAACGCTGCACCGTCCTCTTTATCTTTGGTGTATGGCTCTATTCTCCTTACCGAGGGTCCATAACTTACACATTTACCAGCTGCACCGTCCTTGACGCCTGGTTTATCATTTCCAAATTGTGTGAATCATTTCAATGAGCCTTCATACTTTAGTTAACAAGAGAACACAAATGTGTCTGCCACCATGTTACTATTAGTTTACTATTGCCGAACGTTAGAGAATGGTAACAAATAGAGACAAAAAAAGAAAGAGCAAAAATACCGTCACGTTTGGAGTAATGTGATACAAGAGAAAACGCCCACAAAAACGAAAAGGTGTTAGTGTTCATAATAGTTGATCATCAGTACATTTGTGGGGTAGTTTGGTCAGCACAAGGCCAGCAATGTTTATTTTTTTTCAAAAAAAATAGTCGTCGGTACCAGTTTTAACGTTGAGTCAATTGTCAGTACCAGTTTTACTGTTGAGTCAATCGTCGGTACCTGGTTTAATGGTGAGTCAATGGTCGATACCTGGTTTAATGGTGAGTCAATGGTCGTTACCTGGTTTAATGGTGAGTTAATAGTCGGTACCTGGTTTAATGGGGATTCGTTGGTCGGTACCCGTTTTAATGGTGAGTCAATGGTCGGCACCCGTTTTAATGGTGAGTCAATGGTCGGTACCCGTTTTAATGGTGAGTCAATGGTCGGTACCTGGTTTAATGGTGAGTTAATGGTCGATACCTGGTTTAATGGTGAGTCAATGGTCGGTACCTGGTTTAATGGTGAGTTAATGGTCGGTACCTGGTTTAATGGTGATTCAATGATCGGTACCCGTTTTAATGGTGATTCAATGGTCGGTACCCGTTTTAATTGTGATTCAATGGTCGGTACCCGTTTTAATGGTGATTCAATAGTCGGCACCCGTTTTAATGGTGATTCAATGGTCGGTACCCGTTTTAATGGTGAGTCAATGGTCGGTACCCGTTTTAATGGTGAGTCAATGGTCGGTACCTGTTTTAATGGTGAGTCAATGGTCGGCACCCGTTTTAATGGTGAGTCAATGGTCGGCACCCGTTTTAATGGTGAGTCAATGGTCGGCACCCGTTTTAATGGTGAGTCAATGGTCGGTACCTGGTTTAATGGTGAGTTAATTTTCGGTACCTGGTTTAATGGTGAGTCAATGGTCGGTACCCGTTTTAATGGTGAGTCAATGGTCGGTACCTGGTTTAATGGTGAGTCAATGGTCGGTACCTGGTTTAATGGTGAGTCAATGGTCGGTACCCGTTTTAATGGTGAGCCAATGGTCGGCACCCGTTTTAATGGTGAGTCAATGGTCGGCACCCGTTTTAATGGTGAGTCAATGGTCGGTACCCGTTTTAATGGTGAGTCAATGGTCGGTACCCGTTTTAATGGTGAGTCAATGGTCGGCACCCGTTTTAATGGTGAGTCAATGGTCGGTACCTGGTTTAATGGTGAGTTAATTTTCGGTACCTTGTTTAATGGTGAGTCAATCGTCGGTACCTTGTTTAATGGTGAGTTAATTTTCGGTACTTGGTTTAATGGTGATTTAATTGTCGGTACTTGGTTTAATGGTGAGTCAATTGTCGGTACCTGGTTTAATGGTGGACCAATGGTTGGTACCTGGTTTAATGGTGAATCAATGGTCGGTACCTGGTTTAATGGTGAGTCAATGGTCGGTACCTGGTTTAATGGTGAGTCAATGGACGGTACCTGGCTTAATGGTGAGTCAATGGTCGGTACCTGGTTTAATGGTGAGTCAATAGTCGGTACCTGGTTTAATGGTGAGTTAATTTTCGGTACCTGGTTTAATGGTGAGTCAATGGTCGTTACCTGGTTTAATGGTGAGTCGATGGTCGGTACCTGGTTTAATGGTGAGTCAATGGTCGGTACCTGGTTTAATAGTGAGTTAACCTAGAAGCCGTCTGGATCGAGCCCACTCTCTAGACACAAGAGTTCACTAAAAGCTGTTCAATCACGGTTCCCATGATAGTGACATTGTGAATTGGTTTACATTGTTTCATTATATTCCTTGGGTTATTATTGGTTATCCACAACTCCTTCTTAGTTATATCTACCAATCTCATATTGACCCTTTTTTCTGACACTCAAAGTCTTCAGTATTAGTTTCTATCTGTTCTTCTCTCTTCTATGTAAATTCTTTGTTCTCTGACTTTCTTCAGCGCTTCGTCATTAGCCTCCTTATATGTTGATAAGAATATAATAAAAATATAGATTTCGGAAGTCTTCAATGATCCTTTAGTTTACTTGGTGCCTTTGCTTAGACAGCGTCTTTCAAGGCTATGTGTAATAATGAACAACACCCACCATCACGACGTCCTTACGACAAGCCCTCTTCTAAGTAGAGTGTTAACCACAGAAGTTATATTGACTAAAGTCTCAAATATCCTCGCACATATGCTCTGAGAATGACGCAGCTAAATATAGAATGTCAATTAGTAATGATCACGCGCTACAGAACACTTGCTAGCACACGCACAATACACATTGACATACATAAGCACACACAAGAAGGAAAAGGTATGCACAGTTGATGGGAGGATGAGAGAGTGAGAGAGAGAGAGAGAAGAGAAAAACAATCATGAAAGAAAGTGTTAGCTGGAAAAAAAAGATAGCAGCAGTCACCGCCCAATTAGGAAAGGTAGTCAGTCATCTGTCAGAAAAAAAACAACAAAAATATCTTCAACTTTAAAGTTTCGTTTTTGTTGTTGTTGATATTGATTTCTTCTCATATCAAAAGACGTCTGTGGAAGGAAAAGTTGGTTGTATTAGATCTCTAATATCTTATAAGTTGACTTATTGCAACTCTCTAACATCTCATCATTTTTGCTCTTTCCAGCTCTTTACTATATTCATGTCGTACTTCTTCCCCACCGATATTCAGCCTTATACTTGTATATCACATTTAACACGTTCTTCATTAGCAAGAGTTAAATAGGGTTCTATCTTCTACAAGAGGCAATGCAGTATTCTTATTTTATTGCCCTTTTTTTACTGCAGAGTTTTATTTCGTTTCGTAAGAATCACTGAGCTGCATGTTCTGAAGATCTGCAGAAAAAAAAAATAAATAAACCAACGCTGGTCTTGTTGGTGTACTTAGAACAACCATAATTTATTGGACATTCTATACCAACGCTCCGATCTCTTGTGCGTGATAACACAGAAAGATCTCAGAACAGGGCACGAACAAGATATAAAGCCCATACGTTTGTAACTGCTGCTGATTATCTTGTGATTTAGAGGTTTCCTTGTAGACACTGTTAGTAGCCATGCACAATTAAAACAAAACATTTACTGACGTTCATTGATTCCAGGCTGACAATTTCATATGCTGATATATGGCTGATTCCAGCCATTCTTATGATCTGCTACTCTCTGTCGCTTTAACGAGACATTTACATCCTCTAGTCAGTAGTGTTGGGTGTTGTCTTGCTGTCTTACCTCTCAAAACATCTCTAGTCATGTGTCTATTTACAGCTTTTTTGAATTATTTAATCGCCTTCTACTGGTAAGGTGAAAAGTCAATCTTTAATGACTATTCTTAATTGTGCTATTTCTTTAAAAAACTATATTTGTTTGTTCCAGTAATATGTGTTCTTTAATGCTTGATGTTAAAATATTTTGAAATATGCACTGATGGTAGAATGTTATTAACTAATTCATTATTGAGTTTAAAACGTCACTATTTTTGCTATTTGCAGCAGTCTTATTGGTATTATTACTTTTAACTTGTTTTTTTTTATTTCTTTATTAAATTAATTTTGTTCTAGTTTTTAGTGGTATCGTTTATTTCAAATATATGTCCAAGTTTATCTACTTCTCTTGCAAAAAAAAGTAACTAGACAAATGTCAGCATTTATCCCGGCGAGCTCCTATATATATTTTTCAGGATTCAGTTAAATTCTAGCTATTAAAGGATCTCGCTATCGCTTCTTTGTAATCTCCGTGTTTACCTCCAGACGTACCACCCTTCTTGTCTTCTACTCCAGACTACACATTTGCTAAATTGGTCACTCTCCTAATGTTTATTCCATATTGGCATATTTTTTAAGCTGAATAAGCCCGGAAGACTGGTTCAAGAATCGAAGTCATAATATTTAGTTTGGTTCTATAGCTTCTACCTTTATGTCAATATCATTGTTATTTAAACATGGCCTTCTGAACTCCAGCAGTGATTGTATGTTCTGTCAGAAATAAACTAGTCAAGTGATAATTTTCAAGTTTGGTTAGCTAGAGCGCCGTCAGCATTTATTATAATCTTTTTGTTTGGTTTGGATATGCTAATTCCTCTATCCATATATGCATTACATAATATAATTTTAAAATAGTGTTCGAGAAACGTGCATAAGAGAAGTGGTGTACCGAAGAGATATTTGCAGGGTTTCTGTGAGTGAATAAAGACTTGGTATGTTTAGTAGCAAATTGTAGAACGACAATTATAAGGAATGGATAATAACATTCGAATATGAAATAAAGATAACGGTAGAAGAGAAAAGAGGCGAGACTCCGGGCCATAAACTTGTCCTATTCATTTATGCCTTATCCATTATTGCTATATTAACAGAATGAGCAATGATTGATCCCTTTCGATAAAATAGTGCTAGAGAGTTGCTATCAAAGATCATCAGGCTGCTTCCAACCGTCTGTGAAGACGTAAATGGCCGTATAAAAAAAATCCCGCCAGAAGATGTGGCCACAAACACGTGTCGTCACATCATAAGAATAACCTAAATGTAGCGGCCGCGTGAAGACATTCAGGCCAGAACTAAATCACATCATAAAACATTCATGAGTGAATATGTTGTGTGTGGCACTGATCTCTGAGAAGTAACGCTGCTGGCTGTAGCTCAAGCTAGTAACGGCTGCACTTATATTCTAACGTGCCAGGTTCGATTTCGATGTGAGAATATCGGGTTTTTTTCCTTACTAACTCTTCATATCAATATAGAAGAGATACAGGAGATACAACTTTGGTGATGTCTGTTACGTGAGCTTCCAAACGACAAAGAACACTTGATAATTGAGAATCGAGACGAGAAGGCAGGGGGGGGGGAGAATGTGCCGAACCCTGAGTATGTTTGTATATATATATATATATATATATATATATATATATATATATATATATACTACTCCTACACTCTTCCTCCTTTTTACACACGATTTACTACACAATGTTGCATATTCTGCTCTCTTCTCTTTTTGTATATAACAAGAACTGTGATCAAGCTACGAGGGCAGTCCAAGTTAGTTATTTTAAGTGGGCGTGTTATATCGGTCAGACTTCCAAATGACAATTATATTATTCGAAATGTTCGTATTTCTTATTATATATTATCTCGTGTATCGTGACTCATCTATTTTTGTGCCAGTGAATTTCGTAACAGTATATATGTAGATATATATTAGACCACTGGTATAATTTAAAAGTAAAGAGCTCTGGTGGCATTTGTCATTTTGAAATCTGTTTAGCTTCACCCAATCATTTGGAATAAGTGTCACTGAAATAGGAAAAGATATGTTTCGGTAGGATTCAGTTGTGCAAGTCTAGAAGACCAGCAACTAACAACATTAGTTGTTATATTGCGATGTGTTGTGTATTTCCAACGAAAACGTCATATTGTGAAGACAACATGGCACTAAGCATAAGCAGCATATGACAAGTACAACAATCCCAGTTGCAAATAGTTTTTTTTTTAATCGAAGAGAAAAATAGATTGTATGAAACATCAAGTATTTTTTGACGGGCAGCTCTGGAGTCTCACACTTTTGGTACAAGAGATTGTCCTTGCAAAGCCTAGCCTGGTGTATTCCTAATCAAATTACAAATAACGTTCCAGCTGGTTCTGAACACAAATATAGACGCACAAAAAATATTCCATGTTTGTGAATGAAGTTACAGATACGATTTTTTTAAATACAAAGAGCTTTGTTTTTTTTTTTTCCAAGTAAAAAGCAGGAAGTTCAAGAAAGCAAGAAAGTGGTTTAAAAAATGCAACCAATTATAACATTGGATGAACTGGGATGGTAACATAACTGCGTAAAATCTTCGCGCATTAGTTGATGAACGTGTATTACCTCCATTAAAAATCATGATTTCTGCATTGATCAGCGAGAAAGTTGCTAGGAACCTCTTAGTAAATCTTCACATGACCCTTTTATGATCTTCCTCTTCCTGTCATTCCTCCACTTGGCCGTTTTCAGATCTACTTCATCCTGTCATTCCTCCACTTGGCCGTTTTTCAGATCTACTTCATCCTGTCATTCCTCCACTTGGTCGTTTTCAAATCTTCCTCTTCCTGTCATTCCTCCACTTGGCCGTTTTCAAATCTTCCTCTTCCTGTCATTCCTCTACTTGGCCGTTTTCAAATCTGCCTCTTCCTGTCACTCCTCCACTTGGCCGTTTTCAAATCTGCCTCTTCCTGTCACTCCTCCACTTGGCCGTTTTCAAATCTTCCTCTTCCTGTCATTCCTCCACTTGGCCGTTTTCAAATCTTCCTCTTCCTGTCATTCCTCTACTTGGCCGTTTTCAAATCTGCCTCTTCCTGTCACTCCTCCACTTGGCCGTTTTCAAATCTTCCTCTTCCTGTCATTCCTCCAGTTGGCCGTTTTCAAATCTTCCTCTTCCTGTCATTCCTCCAGTTGGCCGTTTTCAGATCTTCCTCATCCTGTCATTCCTCCACTTGGCCGTTTTCAGATCTTCCTCATCCTGTCATTCCTCCACTTGGCCGTTTTCAAATCTTCCTCATCCTGTCATTCCTCCACTTGGCCGTTTTCAGATCTACTTCATCCTGTCATTCCTCCACTTGGCCGTTTTCAAATCTTCCTCATCCTGTCATTCCTCCACTTGGCCGTTTTCAGATCTACTTCATCCTGTCATTCCTCCACTTGGCCGTTTTCAGATCTACTTCATCCTGTCATTCCTCCACTTGGCCGTTTTCAAATCTGCCTCATCCTGTCATTCCTCCACTTGGCCGTTTTCAGATCCACTTCATCCTGTCATTCCTCCACTTGGCCGTTTTCAAATCTGCCTCATCCTGTCATTCCTCCAGTTGGCCGTTTTCAAATCTTCCTCTTCCTGTCATTCCTCCAGTTGGCCGTTTTCAAATCTTCCTCTTCCTGTCATTCCTCCAGTTGGCCGTTTTCAGATCTTCCTCATCCTGTCATTCCTCCACTTGGCCGTTTTCAAATCTTCCTCATCCTGTCATTCCTCCACTTGGCCGTTTTCAGATCTACTTCATCCTGTCATTCCTCCACTTGGCCGTTTTCAAATCTTCCTCATCCTGTCATTCCTCCACTTGGCCGTTTTCAGATCTACTTCATCATGTCATTCCTCCACTAGGCCGTTTTCAGATCTACTTCATCCTGTCATTCCTCCACTTGGTCGTTTTCAAATCTTCCTCTTCCTGTCATTCCTCCACTTGGCCGTTTTCAAATCTTCCTCTTCCTGTCATTCCTCTACTTGGCCGTTTTCAAATCTGCCTCTTCCTGTCACTCCTCCACTTGGCCGTTTTCAAATCTGCCTCTTCCTGTCACTCCTCCACTTGGCCGTTTTCAAATCTTCCTCTTCCTGTCATTCCTCCACTTGGCCGTTTTCAAATCTTCCTCTTCCTGTCATTCCTCTACTTGGCCGTTTTCAAATCTGCCTATTCCTGTCACTCCTCCACTTGGCCGTTTTCAAATCTTCCTCTTCCTGTCATTCCTCCAGTTGGCCGTTTTCAAATCTTCCTCTTCCTGTCATTCCTCCAGTTGGCCGTTTTCAGATCTTCCTCATCCTGTCATTCCTCCACTTGGCCGTTTTCAGATCTTCCTCATCCTGTCATTCCTCCACTTGGCCGTTTTCAAATCTTCCTCATCCTGTCATTCCTCCACTTGGCCGTTTTCAGATCTACTTCATCCTGTCATTCCTCCACTTGGCCGTTTTCAATCTTCCTCATCCTGTCATTCCTCCACTTGGCCGTTTTCAGATCTACTTCATCCTGTCATTCCTCTACTTGGCCGTTTTCAGATATACTTCATCCTGTCATTCCTCCACTTGGCCGTTTTCAGATCTACTTCATCCTGTCATTCCTCCACTTGGCCGTTTTCAAATCTGCCTCATCCTGTCTTTCCTCCATTTGGCCGTTTTTCAGATCCACTTCATCCTGTCATTCCTCCACTTGGCCGTTTTCAAATCTGCCTCATCCTGTCATTCCTCCACTTGGCCGTTTTCAAATCTTCCTCTTCCTGTCATTCCTCCAGTTGGCCGTTTTCAAATCTTCCTCTTCCTGTCATTCCTCCAGTTGGCCGTTTTCAGATCTTCCTCATCCTGTCATTCCTCCACTTGGCCGTTTTCAAATCTTCCTCATCCTGTCATTCCTCCACTTGGCCGTTTTCAGATCTTCCTCATCCTGTCATTCCTCCACTTGGCCGTTTTCAAATCTTCCTCATCCTGTCATTCCTCCACTTGGCCGTTTTCAGATCTACTTCATCCTGTCATTCCTCCACTTGGCCGTTTTCAAATCTTCCTCATCCTGTCATTCCTCCACTTGGCCGTTTTCAGATCTGCTTCATCCTGTCATTCCTCTACTTGGCCGTTTTCAGATCTACTTCATCCTGTCATTCCTCCACTTGGCCGTTTTCAGATCTACTTCATCCTGTCATTCCTCCACTTGGCCGTTTTCAAATCTGCCTCATCCTGTCTTTCCTCCATTTGGCCGTTTTCAGATCCACTTCATCCTGTCATTCCTCCACTTGGCCGTTTTCAAATCTGCCTCATCCTGTCATTCCTCCACTTGGCCGTTTTCAAATCTTCCTCTTCCTGTCATTCCTCCAGTTGGCCGTTTTCAAATCTTCCTCTTCCTGTCATTCCTCCAGTTGGCCGTTTTCAGATCTTCCTCATCCTGTCATTCCTCCACTTGCCGTTTTCAAATCTTCCTCATCCTGTCATTCCTCCACTTGGCCGTTTTCAGATCTACTTCATCCTGTCATTCCTCCACTTGGCCGTTTTCAAATCTTCCTCATCCTGTCATTCCTCCACTTGGCCGTTTTCAGATCTACTTCATCCTGTCATTCCTCCACTTGGCCGTTTTCAGATCTACTTCATCCTGTCATTCCTCCACTTGGCCGTTTTCAAATCTTCCTCTTCCTGTCATTCCTCCACTTGGCCGTTTTCAAATCTGCCTCATCCTTTCATTCCTCCACTTGGCCATTTTCAGATCCACTTCATCCTGTCATTCCTCCACTTGGCCGTTTTCAAATCTGCCTCATCCTGTCATTCCTCCACTTGGCCGTTTCAGATCTACTTCATCCTGTCATTCCTCCACTTGGCCGTTTTCAAATCTGCTTCATCCTGTCATTCCTCCACTTGGCCGTTTTCAGATCTTCTTCTTCCCGTCATTCCTCCATTTGACCGTTTTCAAATCTTCTTCTTCCCGTCATTCCTCCATTTGACCGTTTTCAAATCTTCTTCTTCCCGTCATTCCTCCATTTGACCGTTTTCAAACCTTCTTCATCCTGTCATTCCTCCACTTGGCCGTTTTCAAATCTTCTTCTTCCCGTCATTCCTCCATTTGTCCGTTTTCAGATCTCCCTAATCCTGTCATTTCTCTACATGACCGTTTTCAAATCTCCCTCGTCTTGTCATTCCTCCACTTAGTCGTTTTCAGTTGAGGAAGTATTTGGTCATTATGGCTTAGGCAAGAGGAATGAAAGAGGTGAGAAACTTATTGACTGGGCAAGAACAAACAACATGATGATAGGAAACACCTGGTTTAAACAACATCCAAGACGTCTGTGGACATGGGAAAGCCCAGGGGACAACGCACATAATCAAATTGATTATATAATGATAAGCAATAGATTTAGAAACAGTCCGGTGTGTGTGAAAACTAGACCACGGGCAGATTGCAATAGTGATCATGTACCAGTTGTGGGAAAGCTTAGAGTAAAAATAAAAAGAACAAAACGAGCCCCAGTTAACATCAAGTTAAATTTAGATTTACTAAAATCAGACAAGAAGCTGCAAGACAAATATAAAATCACAATTCAGAACCGGTACATTGCAAAGAGAAGATATAAAGCATTGATGAACAGTGGTAAATGCTAAAAGAGTCAATGCAACAAACATCAAAAGAGTTCGTACCACCAGTTAGGACAAATTCAAGAAAGAAATGGATGACAAATGATATTTTGCAGCTAATGGATACAAGAAGAAGAAATAAAGAAAATAAAGATGAGTATAAGAGATTAAATAAAGAAATTGTAGTAAAATGCAATGAAGCAAAAGAAGCATGACTAAAAGAGAGATGCAAAGAAATCGAATTGCAACAAAAAGGAGATGCTAAAGCTATATACAAACAAATTGAGGAATTAACAGGAAGAAAAACGCAATCAAAAACTGGATGTTTAAGATCAAAGAAAGGAGAACTGTTGATTGATCAAGAAAACATAAGGGAACGATGGACAGAATACATTAAGGATCTTTATAATGATGAACGAACGGAAGTAAATATTAAGGACAATGGAGGACCAGAAATACTCAAAGAAGAAGTGGAGGACGCCATGCGCAATATGAAAGCAGGCAAAGCTCCTGGACCAGATAATATAACTAAAGAAGAGATTGAAGCCATGGGTGATTTTGGAATAGAAATAATAACAAAAATATTGAATGATATCTACAACAGCGGATATATACCAGACGATATGCTCAAATCAATATTCATAGCTCTACCAAAGAAATCGGGTGCGATTGAATCCGATGATCATCGCACAATAAGCCTTATGAGTCATATGACTAAGATATTACTATAGTCCGTTCAGAAATTCATAATCACACCTGAATTAGTTTTGCGTGATAACCGTTTGTTATTTTGCTTTCAAACTTTGCATGCAATCTAAGAATATTGATGACGTTATAGAATTTTTTTTTGCTCTGAGAAATTTGATCTAGTTTAAAAGTTTTCTTCTTTGGGCTATATTAAATTCACCCTGTTCGAATTTGACACCATTTTAGGATATATACATTAATTTGGTGCGGTCGTTCACGTAAAATAGTTTGGCTATTGCAGAAACACTAACTTCAGGAAAATGCCGTGCACAAAACTTAATTGTTATTGAACGACATAATGCACCACGGCCTTGGCATTAATTACCGAAGGGAAGGCGTATCTTTATTAATTTTGTGAAGACTCAGTAGATTAGACAATTTGTTGACTTTAAATACCAACATTTATATCTAAATTACAATGAGTTTGAAATGCAAATGTATAACTATGCAAAAGGTTACTGTTTTACTATATCAACACTTCCTTAGGGAATCCAAGATGGGGCATTTATATTGTGATATTCAATAACCCAGAGAGACGAACGCAACTCGCGCTTGGTCTTAATAAATCGTCATTTTCTCATTGGATTACACAAGACTCAGAGTGCACTCATGTCAATCAAAGAAGGAAAAGGAAAGTCGACAGCTTTGACATGGATGTCATAAAACGTGAGATGTTGAAAATGTTTGCTAATAATGTACTTGTTACTCTCAGGAATTTGAAATTAAAATTGCATGCAGACTGCAATAAGAAAAAGGTGTACCATGTTGACAAAATCATTGAGAAATACGGCCACACCTCTCTTCGACTCCCTGCATATCATGCGCACCTTAATCCAATCGAACTTGTCTGGGCTCACGTCAAAGGACAAGTTGCAGAACAGAACAGGACGTTTAAAATGTGTGATGTTGAAGTTCTGACACGCGAGTCTCTCAAAAATAGACATTCCGTTCTGGAAGAAGTGTGTTGAACATGTGCTGCGGGTGGAAGATGAGTACTAGAAACGAGATCGACTACTATTTGTCCAGCCAGTAATGATTATCAACCTCTTGGAATCGTCAGATTCGGAATGATTAAAATTAAGATGAATTCAATTCCAGCTGCAGTTAGGACGTCCTGGGGTCCAATGGTGACCGAAGGACAAGACTAATTGTAACCAATTGAATTCATGTTTGCAAATACACATAACTAACAACACCCACAATTAAGCACTATGTAGATACGCCTCTGACAAGAATTGCAGTAAACTGGAAAATTTAACACGATTACTGTAAACTCTAAAATTTGAATCAACTTGTGTGATATCGTCATAAAAGATCAAAGGAATTCGCTGATGTGCAAAATCTGTTGTGTTTGTGGAATAAAAAAATACCAAAATCTTTGCGTCATCAATATTCTAAGATTGCATGCAAAATGTGAAACCAAAATAACAAGCGGTTATCACGCAAAACTAATTCAGGTGTGATTATGAATTTCTGAACGGACTATAAGAATCATCATGCGAAGAGTGCGAAAGAAAATCAGTCCAGAAATTAGCGATGAACAGTGTGGTTTCGTTAGAGATAAAGGAACAAGCAATGCTATTTATATCATAAGATCTTTAGTAGAAAGAGCCATAGAGGTGAAAACAGATCTATACCTATATTTCATAGATTACACCAAGGCATTTGACAAAGTAAAGCACCAAGAAATAATCAAAATTTTAGAAAGCATAAACATAGACAGCAAATATCTAAGAATAATAAAGAACATGTACTGGCAACAAACTGCGGCCATAAGAACTGGAAACCAATTGGGAATGTTTTAACAAATAAAACAGGGTGTTAGGAAAGGTTGTGTGCTGTCACCAGATTTGTTTAATATTTATAGTGAGATTATTTTAAGATCCATATGGGCTATGCCTGGAATAACATTGGAGGTCATAATATAAATAATCTAAGGTGCTGATGATACAGTATTAATCGCTAAAAGTGAAAATGAGTTACAAGAAATGTTGGACATTATAGTGAAAGAAACAAAAATAAAGGACTCAGCCCTAATAGGAGAAAGACAGAAGTAATGGTAACAACAAAGAAAAAGTCATCACCTCAGTGTAAAATAAGGACAAGTGGAACAATATTAAAACAGGTAAATGAATTTAAATATTTGGGAACTTTGTTAACCTCAGACGAAAGATGTACAACAGAGGTGAGATGCAGAATGGCTCAGGCAAAAGCAGCTTTTCAAAAAATGAGGAAGATGCTATGCAATCCACTTTTGACAATAGAAACAAGAAAAAGTGTTCTTAAATGTTATGCGGAGCCAGTCTTAACATATGGATGTCAATCATGGACAATAGAATAACAAACAAGAAAATCATTGGAGTCTGTAGAAATGTGGTTTCACAGATGAATGTTGAGAATATCATGGACAGCTAAGAAGAGTAATGAAAACGTACTGAAAGAGGCTAAAGCTAAAAAGAGAGCTCATTTCCAATATGAGGAAAAAAACAATCATCATTTTTTGGCCATGTAATGAGAAGAGAACAACTTGAAAATATAGAACAACTGGAAAAATTGAGGGACGAAGAGAGAGGGAAGCAAAGAGAAAAAATAACAGACAGCTTAAGAGAATGGCTTGGCAGAAGGTCAACAACAGAAATGATAAATAGCTGCCGAGATAGAAAGTTGTGGAGAGACATGATCACCTACGCCACTAGGCCCGGTACTTGATGATGAGTCATATTCAGATCTTCCTGATCCTGTCATTTCTCTATATGACCGTTTTCAAACCTCCCTCTTCCTGTCATTCCTCCACTTGGCCGTTTTGAGATCTTCCTCTTCCTGTCATTCCTCCACTTGGCCGTTTTGAGATCTTCCTCTTCCTGTCATTCCTCCACATCGCCTTTTTCAAATCTCCCTCTTCCTGTCATTCCTCCACTTGGCCGTTTTGAGATCTTCCTCTTCCTGTCATTCCTCCACTTGGCCGTTTTGAGATCTTCCTCTTCCTGTTATTCCTCCACATCGCCTTTTTCAAATCTCCCTCTTCCTGTCATTCCTCCACATCGCCTTTTTCAAATCTCCCTCTTCCTGTCATTCCTACGCTTGGCCGTTTTCAGATCTACTTCATCCTGTCATTCCTCCACTTGGCCGTTTTCAAATCTCCCTCTTCCTGTCATTCCTGCACTTGGCCGTTTTCAAATCTCTCTCTTCCTGTCATTCCTCCACTTGGCCGTTTTCAGATCTTCTTCTTCCTGTCATTCCTCCACTTGGCCGTTTTCAGATCTTCTTCTTCCTGTCATTCCTCCACTTGGCCGTTTTCAGATCTTCCTCAACCTGTCATTCCTCCACTTGGCCGTTTTCAAATCTGCCTCATCCTGTCATTCCTCCACTTGGCCGTTTTCAAATCTGCCTCATCCTGTCATTCCTCCACTTGGCCGTTTTCAGATCTTCCTCATCCTGTCATTCCTCCACATCGCCTTTTTCAAATCTCCCTCTTCCTGTCATTCCTACACTTGGCCGTTTTCAAATCTGCTTCATCCTGTCATTCCTACATTTGGCCGTTTTCAAATCTCCCTCTTCCTGTCATTTTGTTGTGATGTTAGTATGTTCTTCATGACATTAAAATTACTTTTTGCCATTCCTATTCTTTTGTTTACTTCAGTTGTACATTTTCCATCACTGGTTATAGTATGTCCAAGGTAGTTGTAGGTCTGAACTGTCTCCAGGTCTATTCCTTCAATTTTGATATTCACTTGTGGGTTTTGAGTATTTTCTTTGTTTATGATCATAGTGCAACATTAGACAAGACAAAACATCTGTTGCTCACCTTAGATGATCTAAAATATGGATAAAATCGATAAATGTTCACAGAAATAAAATCTATAACTTAGAGATTTACAGAAATAAAATCTATAACGTAGAGATTTATAGAAATACAATCTATAACTTAGAAATTTACAGAAATAAAATCTATAGCTGAGAGATTTACAGAAATAAAATCTATAACTTAGAGATTTATAGAAATAAAATCTATAACTTAGAGATTTACAGAAATAAAATCTATAACTTAGAGATTTACAGAAATAAAATCTATAGCTGAGAGATTTATAGAAATAAAATCTATAACTTAGAGATTGATATAAATAAAATCTATAACTTAGAGGTTCATAGAAATAAAATCTATAGCTGAGAGATTTACAGAAATAAAATCTATAACTTAGAGATTTACAGAAATAAAATCTGTAGCTGAGAGATTTACAGAAATAAAATCTATAGCTGAGAGATTTACAGAAATAAAATCTATAGCTGAGAGATTTATAGAAATAAAATCTATAGCTGAGAGATTTACAGAGATAAAATCTATAGCTGAGAGATTTACAGAAATAAAATCTATAGCTGAGAGATTTACAGAAATAAAATCTATAGCTGAGAGATTTACAGAAATAAAATCTATAGCTGAGAAATTTACAGAAATAAAATCTGTAGCTGAGAGATTTACAGAGATAAAATCTATAGCTGAGAGATTTACAGAAATAAAATCTATAGCTGAGAGGTTTACAGAAATAAAATCTATAGCTGAGAGATTTACAGAAATAAAATCTATAGCTGAGAAATTTACAGAAATTAAATATATAGCTGAGAGATTTACAGAAATAAAATCTGTAGCTGAGAGATTTACAGTAAAAAATTAGAATTATTTTTAAGAAATCTTTCTGTTTCACTGGTTGACAATATCTGAAAGAGGTAAATTAAAGGAAAAATACTCCCATATTTATTGAATATGGTGCACCATTACAGCTGCACGATTTATCACGACATAATCCATTGAGACCATTTTAATCAGTATAATCACACCGATTCCTGTTCTAATAGATAAGGCAAAGTGACCAACAAAAATGTCTTGCACAATTTGTAGCTCTAATCTAGAATTCACAGACATATCACTTATTGTAAGGCAGAGATCTCTTTTGCTTTGACTTTTGCTGTTCATTGTTGCTCCAGGCTTCTGTTAAAATCCATATTTTTCTTCTTGTAGTATATATATGTTAATTCTGACATTGATGTACAGTATTTAGCTAAAAGCCTTTGTTTAATATAGTGACAATCAATCACCCTCTTTTATGTTGTTTCATGTAGATCTGATAGTAACTTTTTAATGTTTTTTTTTTTTCATTAATACAAATCGGTTCTCATGCTAGCAGACCAGAAGGTCAGTTGATTAACATAAGTTCTGCTTCTGCCTCACTATAGGATGTTAGCGACGAAATACAGCAATTTGTTTGCTTAGATGTGCAGTTATGCGTTGTTCCTGGAATCACAAACACCACAGCTTGCCGACTTGGCCCTGTGCACAGTTACCACATTGAGACCAGTTGCGGTAGCGTTATGCTTTATTTACAAAATAATAGGTTTGTAAACTGAGCCTTTAGTTGACCTCCTTCAAAAATAAAAATCAACAATTTACTCGCATCTGCTGATCAGCCCATTTAGCATGAACTCTAAAGCATTTCTTGAAATGTCTGCGTGTCCAAAAGTTTATCATATTCTTGTATCATATTTTATATGATCATATTTAAGCATATATAATTCCCAGTGTAATTGACGTATCATCTAATATCAATCAGCGCATCCGTTCTCCCACAATAAATATGCTATTCTCCTTTAACTTCAAGTCATCAAATACCTGACTGAGTATTCTCCAGGAAAAGTCAGATTTCTGTACTCGTTATTTCACGATCGACGATGGATCGACGGAATACTAGGAGCACTAGAAAACATAACAGTAGCAGAGGCGAACAGAAGAGCAGAATACCGCAAATTATATCTCCCCTGGACGCTGAAAGGCAAATGAGGAAGGAAAGAAGAAGAAGTTGTTCCAGAGAAGTCCATATACAAAGAAAGGGATAATGTTTCAGCAAGTACTTATAACCAGTTGCTCCACAAGCAGATCGAGCTCATGTTTTCTTTCTTTACAGACATACTGCTCCACTTAATTCTTCTTTACAGACTTACTGCTCCACTTAATTCTTCTTTACAGACTTACTGCTCCACTTAATTCCTCTTTACAGACTTACTGCTCCACTTAATTCCTCTTTACAGACTTACTGCTCCACTTAATTCCTCTTTACAGACTTACTGCTCCACTTAATTCCTCTTTACAGACTTACTGCTCCACTTAATTCCTCTTTACAGACTTACTGCTCCACTTAATTCCTCTTTACAGACTTACTGCTCCACTTAATTCTTCTTTACAGACTTCCTGCTCCACTTAATTCCTCTTTACAGACATACTGCTCCACTTAATTCCTCTTTACAGACTTACTGCTCCACTTAATTCCTCTTTACAGACTTACTGCTCCACTTAATTCCTCTTTACAGACTTACTGCTCCACTTAATTCTTCTTTACAGACTTACTGCTCCACTTAATTCCTCTTTACAGACTTACTGCTCCACTTAATTCCTCTTTACAGACTTACTGCTCCACTTAATTCTTCGTTACAGACTTACTGCTCCACTTAATTCTTCTTTACAGACTTACTGCTCCACTTAATTCTTCTTTACAGACATACAGCTCCACTTAATTCTTCTTTACAGACATACAGCTCCACTTAATTCTTCTTTACAGACATACGGCTCCACTTAATTCTTCTTTACAGACATACGGCTCCACTTAATTCTTCTTTACAGACATACGGCTCCACTTAATTCTTCTTTACAGACATACGGCTCCACTTAATTCTTCTTTACAGACATACGGCTCCACTTAATTCTTCTTTACAGACATACGGCTCCACTTAATTCTTCTTTACAGACATACGGCTCCACTTAATTCTTCTTTACAGTCTTACTGCTCCACTTAATTCTTCTTTACAGGCTTACTGCTCCACTTAATTCTTCTTTACAGACATACGGCTCCACTTAATTCTTCTTTACAGAATTACTGCTCCACTTAATTCTTCTTTACAGACTTACTGCTCCACTTAATTCTTCTTTACAGACATACGGCTCCACTTAATTCTTCTTTACAGACATACGGCTCCACTTAATTCTTCTTTACAGACTTACTGCTCCACTTAATTCTTCTTTACAGACTTACTGCTCCACTTAATTCTTCTTTACAGACTTACGGCTCCACTTAATTCTTCTTTACAGACTTACTGCTCCACTTAATTCTTCTTTACAGACATACGGCTCCACTTAATTCTTCTTTACAGACTTACGGCTCCACTTAATTCTTCTTTACAGACTTACTGCTCCACTTAATTCTTCTTTACAGACTTACTGCTCCACTTAATTCTTCTTTACAGGCTTACTGCTCCACTTAATTCTTCTTTACAGGCTTACTGCTCCACTTAATTCTTCTTTACAGACTTACTGCTCCACTTAATTCTTCTTTACAGACATACGGCTCCACTTAATTCTTCTTTACAGACATACGGCTCCACTTAATTCTTCTTTACAGACTTACTGCTCCACTTAATTCTTCTTTACAGACATACGGCTCCACTTAATTCTTCTTTACAGACATACGGCTCCACTTAATTCTTCTTTACAGGCTTACTGCTCCGCTTAATTCTTCTTTACAGACTTACTGCTCCACTTAATTCTTCTTTACAGACTTACTGCTCCACTTAATTCTTCTTTACAGACTTACGGCCCCACTTAATTCTTCTTTACAGACTTACGGCTCCACTTAATTCTTCTTTACAGACTTACTGCTCCACTTAATTCTTCTTTACAGACATACGGCTCCACTTAATTCTTCTTTACAGACTTACGGCTCCACTTAATTCTTCTTTACAGACTTACTGCTCCACTTAATTCTTCTTTACAGACTTACTGCTCCACTTAATTCTTCTTTACAGGCTTACTGCTCCACTTAATTCTTCTTTACAGGCTTACTGCTCCACTTAATTCTTCTTTACAGACTTACTGCTCCACTTAATTCTTCTTTACAGACATACGGCTCCACTTAATTCTTCTTTACAGACATACGGCTCCACTTAATTCTTCTTTACAGACTTACTGCTCCACTTAATTCTTCTTTACAGACATACGGCTCCACTTAATTCTTCTTTACAGACATACGGCTCCACTTAATTCTTCTTTACAGACTTACTGCTCCACTTAATTCTTCTTTACAGACATACGGCTCCACTTAATTCTTCTTTACAGACTTACTGCTCCACTTAATTCTTCTTTACAGACTTACTGCTCCACTTAATTCTTCTTTACAGACATACGGCTCCACTTAATTCTTCTTTACAGACTTACTGCTCCACTTAATTCTTCTTTACAGGCTTACTGCTGCACTTAATTCTTCTTTACAGGCTTACTGCTCCACTTAATTCTTCTTTACAGACTTACTGCTCCACTTAATTCTTCTTTACAGACTTACTGCTCCACTTAATTCTTCTTTACAGACTTACTGCTCCACTTAATTCTTCTTTACAGGCTTACTGCTCCACTTAATTCTTCTTTACAGACTTACGGCTCCACTTAATTCTTCTTTACAGACTTACTGCTCCACTTAATTCTTCTTTACAGGCTTACTGCTCCACTTAATTCTTCTTTACAGGCTTACGGCTCCACTTAATTCTTCTTTACAGACTTACTGCTCCACTTAATTCTTCTTTACAGACTTACTGCTCCACTTAATTCTTCTTTACAGGCTTACTGCTCCACTTAATTCTTCTTTACAGGCTTACTGCTCCACTTAATTCTTCTTTACAGACTTACTGCTCCACTTAATTCTTCTTTACAGACTTACTGCTCCACTTAATTCTTCTTTACAGGCTTACTGCTCCACTTAATTCTTCTTTACAGGCTTACTGCTCCACTTAATTCTTCTTTACAGGCTTACTGCTCCACTTAATTCTTCTTTACAGACTTACTGCTCCACTTAATTCTTCTTTACAGGCTTACTGCTCCACTTAATTCTTCTTTACAGGCTTACTGCTCCACTTAATTCTTCTTTACAGACATACGGCTCCACTTAATTCTTCTTTACAGACTTACTGCTCCACTTAATTCTTCTTTACAGGCTTACTGCTCCACTTAATTCTTCTTTACATACTTACTGCTCCACTTAATTCTTCTTTACAGGCTTACTGCTCCACTTAATTCTTCTTTACAGACTTACTGCTCCACTTAATTCCTCTTTACAGACATACTGCTCCACTTAATTCCTCTTTACAGACTTACTGCTCCACTTAATTCCTCTTTACAGACTTACTGCTCCACTTAATTCCTCTTTACAGACTTACTGCTCCACTTAATTCCTCTTTACAGACTTACTGCTCCACTTAATTCCTCTTTACAAAATTACTTCTCCACTTAATTCTTCTTTACAGGCTTACAGCCCCACTTAATTCCTCTTTACAGACTCACTGCTCCACTTAATTCTTCTTTACAGGCTTACTGCTCCACTTAATTCCTCTTTACAGACTCACTGCTCCACTTAATTCTTCTTTACAGGCTTACTGCTCCACTTAATTCCTCTTTACAGACTCACTGCTCCACTTAATTCCTCTTTACAGACTTACTGCTCCACTTAATTCTTCTTTACAGGCTTACTGCTCCACTTAATTCCTCTTTACAGACATACGGCTCCACTTAATTCTTCTTTACAGGCTTACTGCTCCACTTAATTTATCTTTACAGACTCACTGCTGCACTTAATTCTTCTTTACAGGCTTACTGCTCCACTTAATTCTTCTTTACAGACTTACTGCTCCACTTAATTCCTCTTTACAGACATACGTCTCCACTTAATTCCTCTTTACAGACTTACTGCTCCACTTAATTCCTCTTTACAGACTTACTGCTCCACTTAATGCTTCTTTACAAACTTACTGCTCCACTTAATTCCTCTTTACAGACTTACTGCTCCACTTAATTCCTCTTTACAGACTTACTGCTCCACTTAATTCCTCTTTACAGACTTACTGCTCCACTTAATTCTTCTTTACAAACTTACTGCTCCACTTAATTCCTCTTTACAGACATACCGCTCCACTTAATTCCTCTTTACAGACTCACTGCTCCACTTAATTCTTCTTTACAGGCTTATACCGCTCCACTTAATTCTTCTTTACAGACTTACCGATCCACTTAATTCCTCTTTACAGACTTTCTACTCCACTTAATTCCTCTTTACAGACTTACTGCTCCTCTTAATATCTTTTTACAGTCTTACTACTCCACTTAATTCCTCTTTACAGTCCTCTGTCTCTATGTAGACGGTAGAACCCGCAGCTGAGCTTCAGATAACATGTTCTTTAATTTCACATTCAGTCTTGTTATTTTTTACCCGCCGTTTGCAGAGCGAAACGTCATGATTTTGTTTTTGCTCCTTTTTCGTAAAGCTGTCATAATTCTTTGTATAATTGTAGATTCCACTCCTCCCAACTTGCTCCTTGTTTTTACCTCTTTTTTTCTTGCAGTTAAACAAATTACGCGTTGACAAATTACGACCTTGAGTGATTTAATTATTTTGTTTGTTTGACAGCACATTGATACTTCCGGTGTGTGACTGTGCTGGCAACACGATACAATTTTCGATGGGAGTCAAATTTAAGTTAATCCTCACCAATCACCATCAAGGGCGTTCTTCTCAAGAATGCATGGAAAAGGACCAAGAGGAAGACCCAGAAGAAGATGGATAGATGTAGTGACAGAGACATGTAACAACAAAGGAAAATCACTAATTCAGACAATTCGAGCAGCACAAGAACGACAAATGATATAAACCACGACACCTTTTTGGTAGCAGTGAAAAAAAAAAAAAAAGAGAAAAGAAGAAGACAGCACATTCGCTGTAGTTTTCTTGAATGATGCTTTCAGATGCGGTATATTATGTGGGGTTCTCGATATCATCGCGTGTTGCTATATTGTCTTCGCCAACATTGATGATTTCTCATTCTTTCTGTAGGCGTGATAATGAAACAGGTGAAATGTGTGGTATAATATCACCCATTAGCTAGGGATAATCTTCTTTGCTGAAACATTTGACGGTGTGAACATATAATTAAGTACTGCATTCTAGATTTCAGTACGAACAGGGTGCTTTCAAAATACTGTCATCATTATCTAACGTTAATCGAAGTTTCCCATTTTTATTTAATACTTACTTTACACTCCCATAGACCTTTCAGCTTTTTATTAGTTGGAAAAGATGGAAAATAGAACAGTTTATATCTTTTCATACTGGTGGTATTGCTGCATCCGAATTCAAAGCAGCTAAGCGTAGTGTATGCAGATGAAGCCGAAAATAGCGTCTATCGTGACGTGCCTTGTTTTCGATTCAAACAATGTTCTCTCAACTGTGTATATCGATCACGATCTTGCTGAAAATGATCTCCGGGAGAATTAATAGGAAACTGAAGAGGCAATCAACAAAGATAAACTAGTCTTCAAGGAGGCAGATTGGCAAGAGACCATACATTTAATATGTGGAAGAAAAATGCAGAGAATACGACACTCATTTGTTTACATGTTTTGTTGACTACTCTAGCATTTCACTGCGTGCCATATAAGATATTCTAAAAAAACAATAAATACTGCGAGGTTTTCACCTCATCTAGTACATACCATAATAATGCTCAATAAAGACCTACATGCTTACATATTGAAAAAATGTTATTTCAGACTGGTTTGGTAAAAGTCAGAGGTTTATCTTATTAGCTATCTATTCCACATATATGCTTACATATTGAAAAAAATGTTATTTCAGACTGGTTTGGTAAAAGTCAGAGGTTTATCTTATTAGCTATCTATTCCACATATATGCTTACATATTGAAAAAATGTTATTTCAGACTGGTTTGGCAAAAGTCAGAGGTTTATCTTATTAGCTATCTATTCCACATATATGCTTACATATTGAAAAAATGTTATTTCAGACTGGTTTGGTAAAAGTCAGAGGTTTATCTTATTAGCTATCTATTCCACATATATGCTTACATATTGAAAAAATGTTATTTCAGACTGGTTTGGTAAAAGTCAGAGGTTTATCTTATTAGCTATCTATTCCACATATATGCTTACATATTGAAAAAAATGTTATTTCAGACTGGTTTGGCAAAAGTCAGAGGTTTATCTTATTAGCTATCTATTCCACATATATGCTTACATATTGAAAAAATGTTATTTCAGACTGGTTTGGCAAATGTCAGAGGTTTATCTTATTAGCTATCTATTCCACATATATGCTTACATATTGAAAAAATGTTATTTCAGACTGGTTTGGCAAAAGTCAGAGGTTTATCTTATTAGCTATCTATTCCACATATATGCTTACATATTGAAAAAAATGTTATTTCAGACTGGTTTGGCAAAAGTCAGAGGTTTATCTTATTAGCTATCTATTCCACATATATGCTTACATATTGAAAAAATGTTATTTCAGACTGGTTTGGCAAAAGTCAGAGGTTTATCTTATTAGCTATCTATTCCACATATATGCTTACAAAATGTTAGGAACTGTCAAAGAAGTGAATCATTAAACCAAAACGTTCTTACAATTGGAAGTTATGCACTACCAGAAATACAATATGCTGTTGATGTTGTACTTTTATCCACCTCAATAGGTGGCATTTAGACATTTATAACATCAATTCAACGTAATAGTACAAAACAGCACATCTATCTCTAAGAAATTTTAGACATTATAGTGTAGGAAAGCAAAAATAAAGGACTCAGATTTAATAGTAAAAAGATAGATGTAATGGTAGCAGCAGCGAAAAAAAATATCAACGCAATTCACAATAAAGACAGGTGGAACAATATTAAAACAGGTAAATGAATTTAAATATCTGGGAACAAAATTAACCAAAGATGATAGATGTATGCATAATCCCTTTCTAAAAAAATGAGAAAGATACTGTGCAATTCATTTTTGATATTAGAAACAAGAAAAAGAGTTCTTAAATGTTATTTAGAGCCAGCCTTAACATATGAATGTAAATCATGGACAATAGGACAACAGACAAGAAAATCGCTTGAGGTTGTAGAAATGTGGTTTTACAGAAGAATGTTAAGAATACCATGGCAGCTAAGAAGAGTAATGAAAACGTTCTGAAAAAGGCAAAAGCAAAGAGAGAGATAATTTTCAATTTTAGGAAGAAACAATTATCATTTTCTTTGCCATGCATTGATAAGGGGACAGTTGGAATATATTGTGAAACCTGGAAAGATTGAAGGACGAAGAGTAGAGGGAAGCAAAGAGTAAAGATGCCAGACGGCTTAAGAGGATTGTGTGGCAGAATGTCAACAACAGAAATGATAAATAACAGTCGAGATCGAAAGTTGTGTATAGACATGATCACCTACGCCAGCAGGCATAGTACTTGATGATGGTGATAAGTTGTTTATGGTGTATTCTATCAAAAACGTTGGTGTAGTCTATAAAGCAGACTTATATTGGTTTGTTTACTTCTGTGTACTTGTCGATTAATGTCCTCATGCAGAATATGGCTTCTTTTGTCCCACTATTTTTTCATAAATCCAAATTGTTGTTCTTCTTATTCGACATTGCTTTTATTCTGAATCCTTCCTTGTATAACTTTTAGCAAGATGTTTGTTACATGGCTCATTATCCTTATTATCCTAAAATCACTGCATTCAACTGCACCATTCTTTTTAGGCAATGCAAAGAAAGTTTATATTTTTCGTTCATTCGGTATGTATCCTGTATGGTAAAGGTAAAGTACGAGACTTTAATCGGCGTCTCAGCACGCAAGTTTTCACCCATATGTGCTCGGCCGCCTATCCAGAAGTGTTCGAAGACTTCTGTATAGTATAGATTCAAGCATCGACACTCACGATGCGAGGCGGCATTCCTCACCTTCCCAGAGTATCACCCTGGTACTCGTTTTCTGTCAGCGGCTGGGTCGACCGCAGGGGCATTTTTTTTCAACCACGAGTACAATTCACACTGCTTCCAACTGGAATCGAACACGGGTTGTCCGAGCGTCGGTAGCTTAGTCGGGTGGTTTTCCAACTAAGCTACCTAGCCCCCTATCTTGTATGGTATGTCGTTGCATTTCTCTGTGATCACTTCAATGCCAAAACTTCTAGTGCCTTTATCATCTCTATATGTATGTTGACAAGTCCTGCAGCTTTTCCCTTTCTTTTTCATTGTTTGTATAGCTTTTTAAAAAAAATTTTTTTTAGCTTTTTCACGGAAAAATACAAATCATCAGACCTAAACTACGATATAGAGATATCTGCAAATCATCTTTGAATGACTTCTCCATCTGTGAAAATGACTGGGAACATCCTGGCAAGTGGTCGCACATCATGGAGAGCATGTATAAAGAATGGTATAACATCATTTGAGACTGTGCTAAGGCAAAACTTAGAAGATAAAAGACTCATAAAACAGAATGTGTCTGTGTTAGTCACATCTCACATCTTTGTGTGTCCGTGTTAGTCACATCTCACATCTTTGTGTGTGCATGTCTGTGTTAGTCACCTCTAGTGACTCGGGCAGATGGTGCTCGTAAACCTGGGAGGGCCGACCATCTAAGGGCAGAATCCCCCTACAGAAAAGACAATCTGCTGCCTTGCAGGAAGATTGGGGACAATCAAAGGCTAGGGAAAGCAAACCCGAATAAAATGATGGCTGAAATCGGATGCACTGGGCCACTGGCGCAGAACACAGTGCAACGTATTAACGGGTGTTCAGTCAGAGTGGATCTGACAGACTCTAATTGTGATGTTCTGTCTGTGGGGGCGATCAACACACTTAGCCTGACAGCTGACTTCATATGAGAGTCTGGAATCCTTACTCTGATTGAGTCCTGAACGCAGAGAGAGAGAGAGAGAGAGAGAGAAACAGAATGGAAACCCCTTTTGATCAGTGTGCCTGACTTGTTCATTCTGTGGCCGTGTGAGTTTGTCAAACATTGGTAGAATTAGCCACGAGAGAAGCTGCTCGACAAAAACAAAACCTAAAAAAAAAAAAAATTGCCACTACTAGACCGTCTGACAAGACAAAAATGGCCATATATAGCTTTTTTCCACTTCAGATTTTAAGATTTTATAGCCTGATGTACATTTTATAATTGGTTTCTTTCCTCTTCCACTTTGTGACTTTTAACAATTTTTGCTAGTCATTCTCTTTATTTTTGTGTTCATCCCTCCTAAATGTTGTTTATATTCCATAGTTTCCATTTCTAGACATCTTTGACTAGGCCAGTCAATCACCCATTACAATCAAGATGTCCGAAGATTTCACTTGCTTCGTAACTTTATCTAGGTCTTCATAGTATGCCTCTATTTGTTCATGTGTATAGTCTTAGTAAGTGCGTATGTCTGTATTATTTCTATGTCGAATGGTTTTGATTTTATTTTTAGTAGTATAATGCTATCGTTCTGTGTCCAGTGGGTACTTATGAATAGCCACAAGCTATGAATATTAGCTATGAATAAAATGTAATATATGCACAACAAGGGACTGATTTAGCAACATAAGTCAGATTTTTAACAGTCTGTATTTCTCCCTTAACAACATATTTTGTATAACATGGACAATCGACGAATCTCCTGAAAATACATCAGTGTCCCTGTATGCAAGTACTGTACTCAGAATATCTTGAAAGTAGAAAAGAACAAGCATGTCAACCTTGCAAGAAGATCAAATTAAAACATAACTGGTTGATAAAGAACGTGAAAACGTGAAAAATAAAATACTTTTGTACATTACCATACTTTTTATTTCAATTGACATAATGACCAGAATAACATAATTATGGAGGAAATAGTTAAGGTATACGAGGGGAGGGTGAACTAGAAGAAGGTTGTGCAAGATATCACAGACGAGCCGAGATTGGCTGATGCAGAAACTAGACATTCCGTGGATGACAGAGACAACTTCCGGGTAGCTGTCAGTTGGAGCCAAGTTCCAAGAGAGGCAAGCTTTCTCAATGATAATATAGGCAGTGAAACTAGCGGTGTGTGATGTTTCCATTTCCATGAGTGAAGGTAGGACTTTCCATCACTGCTAGTATCGGTGAAGTCTGGATGTGTGCAGGTAGAAATATTGTTAGGTTGCGGTAGATAGATATATTTACGGGCACAGAGAGAAATAAATACATTCATGTATTGATTGGAAGAGGTTAAAATATGATCAAGTGAGATATAATTAATTATGTGTGAAGGAGATATTGATGTGGGGAGGAGATGTTGATGTTAAAAGGTAGACTTTGTAAAAAAAAAAAATTTGTTTGTGAAAGTAAAAATATTGATGTAGGGAGCTATAGCTATTGATGTGTGGAGGTAAAGATATTGATTCGGGAAGTAGAGATATTGATGTGGAAAAGTAGAGTTATGTATGTAGGGATGGAGAGATATTGATGTGGAAAAGTAGAGTTATGTATGTAGGGATGGAGAGATATTGATGTGGAAAAGTAGAGTTATGTATGTAGGGATGGAGATATATTGATATGGAAAAGTAGAGTTATGTATGTAGGGATGGAGATATATTGATGTGGAAAAGTAGAGTTATGTATGTAGGGATGGAGATATATTGATATGGAAAAGTAGAGTTATATATGTAGGGATGGAGAGATATTGATGTGGAAAAGTAGAGTTATGTATGTAGGGATGGAGAGATATTGATGTGGAAAAGTAGAGTTATGTATGTAGGGATGGAGAGATATTGATGTGGAAAAGTAGAGTTATGTATGTAGGGATGGAGAGATATTGATGTGGAAAAGTAGAGTTATGTATGTAGGGATGGAGAGATATTGATGTGGAAAAGTAGAGTTATGTATGTAGGGATGGAGAGATAGTGATGTGGAAAAGTAGAGTTATGTATGTAGGGATGGAGAGATATTGTTGGGGAGGGGGTGTGGTGCTATTGATATAGGGGGGGGGGGGGGTAGAGATAGTGATGTAAGAAGGTAAAAACATTGATTTGTGGAGGTAAATATATTGTTTTGAGAGGTAGTAATATTGATATGGGGAGGTAGATTATTTATGTAGAAGGTAAACATATTGATTTGGTGATGTAGAAATATTGATGTGGGAGGTAGAAACATTGATGTAAGAAGATAGAAATAATGATGTTAAAAGGTAGAAATAATGATGTTAGAAGGTAGAAATATTCAATTGTGGAGGTAGAGATGTTGATGTAAAAAATGTAGAAATATTGAGTTTGTGAATGTAGAAAAGTTGATGTGTGAAGATAAAGTCATTGATGTGAGGAGGTTGAATTATTTATCTGTGGGAAGTAAAAGTTATTAATGTTGGGAGATAGAGATGATATATTTTGTGGCAATGTTAATATTTTGACGTGAGATGGAATTACGAATAGATTAAATAGTTCTAGAAACAAAATGGAAAGTTTTGGAGATTAGTAAAGAACATTACTTCTGAAGTGAATAAATTGCTAACGGACGAAAACATGATATATATTTGTTATCTTTTAATTTTGCTAGTTGTTCTTCTCTTCTCCTTCTTTCCGACGACTACTAATTGTTATCGTCTGCCCTGGACATTACGTTGATGTCGATGTTTATCTTTTGCAATATGATGTGTTATTACGCCTCTTTCTGTCTAACACATCTGACTGCAGCAGACATTTATCAGTACCGGGTTGCCGTCCCTCTTTGATCCCTACTTATTTGGCCAGACCTGTTAGTCTGTGCCCTCACGATAGTGGCAACTGAATTTCGCTGTTACGTTTGGCATGTAGCCCAGTGCATCCGATTATGTGTCTAGTAATGCATTGAATTATGCCGCACAAGCTCTAATAGGACTAACAAGTGAGGGGGCGTGAGATAGGAGGAAATGTGTACAGATGCTCTACTAGTGACACCTATAACCTGACTTTATAGTAGAACACTTACGGGGGTATTATCCTGCAGTGTCTACTACAAGCGGTCGTCAGAGATGGCTCATGCCAGAACTAACTTTTAGCCCGCTCTGATTTAATCTTTGTTGTTGTTGCTTGAGTTGTCTGGCAGTTTCCATGACTATCTAATATTGTCATGACAGCAACGCCAGTGCATTACCTCTCTCTCAGCTCATATCTTTGTTTTATATATATATATATATATATATATATAAATATATATATATATGTATATGTATGTGTCAGAAGCATATATCTGAAATTCAAACAGCCAATCTAGGCAATGTATATTTCAAGACAGACATTATCAAGTTTATTTTCCTTTCGTCCTTTTCATTATTGACATATTACGTGTTGATAGAAATACATGCAGGATGTATGGGAAATATACATTTTATGAATGGAACATCATCAGCTTTTCTGTCCCTGTTGTTTGAACTCTCTCTCTCTATTATCCTTTCGAGCCGAAGACGGCACATAGGGCAGAACCACAATCTCAAAAACAGAAACCTTGCGTGCCAAAATGGCACATATTGCAGAGATCACTGCTTCTAAAATCCATGGTCTGTTTCCATAACAATGCTTTTTACAATGACAGCTTGTCAAGCCATCGATCAACCTCCTTAGTCGCCTCTTACGACATGCCTGGAAGGTCACAGTGTCACTATTCTTTACATCCCACATAATGGGGCCCCGGTAACACACGGGATACCGTTTGAACTAGTATACCAATATATTGTCAGTGTGATAATTGGAAATAACTGTTTCTACAAGTAAGGCCTACAGTTATGCAAGAACAATTATACATTATTTGGGTTGGTTTAATAGAATATTCACAATTGTATATGCATACCTCTTGGCATCGGTTGTGTGTATATATATATTTATATATATTATAGTATACATGTAGACTTGAGGTAATCAGAGCCCATATGTGCACTTTACAGCGACCGCATCTAAGACCTGCAGCAATTGAGCGGTAGATGATTGGAATTGAGTGCAGTTATCACCACCACTGGAATATCGAACTAGCTATCCGTGATCAATATTTGTGATCAGATTTGGCTTGTTGCCAGCATACACACGAATATTGCTCCCCTCCAGCGGTGTATAATTTTTCGTTATTTCCATTCCCAACATAACAAGTGTTTAAACAGCAATTTCCTGTACCCATTTTCCACCTTAATTTAGTTTTGCTGTATTGGGGAAAGCAAATATCGGTGCTATTTCCTCAACCAGGAATTTATTTTTAGTTTTCGTTTTGGATGTCTTGGGCTGTATAAACGCGTCAGTGAGGTTTTTTTTTTAATTTGCTGTGTGTTCATTGTATTTGTTTACTGTATGTGTTGTAGAATGTGAGATTATGAGGAAATATTGTCTCAGACCTGAATAACTAAACCTGGACAAAAAAGTGCTGTGATCTTTACAAGAATATATATCTGTTTGTTGATGGACTTGTTTAGCCTTGTGTGACATATAGCAACAGAGAACGTATTCAAGACATTTGTCATCATGGCGTAGATGAGTGTGTCGAGATGTGCCAAACGTGTTTAACATTACCTAAGATACAGTATTTGGGAGTTCTGAGAAGTCAGTTCAATTATGTGTTGTTTTTGCAGTCCCCTAATATGTGGTTTACAACCAGACCATGTCCATCAAGGAAAAAACCCCAAACTTTGCCTCGTTAAACAATAGCCATATAACTATGTCAAGTTTGAGGTTTTATTTTTATATAAACATAAAGTAGCATTGTTCTTTCTCCTCGTTGTGTCCGGTGTCTTCGCTTGTACCAGTACTTTTTTTTATTATTAGACTGCAGACTTTTGCTGGAGCGGCGTTTCAGCTTATTGTAATGTGTCTATTTGTTGCTATATAACTTATTAGCTTGCTGTCCACAGAATGATATGAGGTTAAGATTACACACTATGTTGACATATGCCATGGATTTCTTAAGAGGGTGTGTTTTTGTCATTTGAACATCTGTGGATGTGTGAGCTCGTCTATTGTATCATGTGTATCACACACAAACACATGGACTGCTTTATTGTTTGCATATATAAAGTCTTCAATGAAACTAAGGAATTTTTAAGAATTGAAATCGCACATATAACTTTTTATAACAGAAATAACAACAATAATGACAATGAATTTTAATTGCTCAATTTGATTGTAACCATCGATCTGTTTACTTTTTACCTTTCAATAGAGATTGTAATAGTTAAAGAAAACAAGTTAGTGCTATTAAATGCATGTTTCTTGTGAGTTATGGCACTAAACAGTATACACATCTCACGATACATCGTACAGATCTTTCACATCGGACAATTATGAAAATAATATCTATATAATGTCCTTTCGAGCCGAAGACGGCATATAGGGCAGAACAACAATCTCAAAAACAGAAACCGTGCGTGCCAAAATGGCACATATTGCAGAGATCACTGCTTCTAAAATCTATGGCTGTTTCCATAACAATACTTTTTACAATGACAGCTTGTCACGCCATCGATCAACCTCCTTAGTCGCCTCTTACGACATGCCTGGAAGGTCACAGTGCCACTATTCTTTACTTTCCTCATAATGATGCCCCGGTAACACACAGGAGGGCTATAATAATATCTGCTATTATCAAAATGCAATCATAAGCCAAGTGGTAAAAGTCTCCCATTGATAGCGGTGGATGGAGACGTGCTGTGATAATAATTAGCAAATTTTCTGACATGAGCCAGCTCTGGTTGCGTCTGCCATGACTTATCATATCTGATATATTGCTACAGTATTGCACTGTAGATGTTTTAGTACAAAACAAAGTGCGGTTTTTATGTTTTGAAAACTTACCTATACATTATCTGCACACATGTGCTATATTAATTAACATTCGCGCATTTACTGTGGTTGGTTAGAAGCTGAAACTGTACTGCACCGAAATGAAAACAGGGAAGCAAATTGCAATAGTTTAATTTATTTGACGGGTATCCTCATTGTATACCGGACATGTCCACAAGTGCTCAAATCTCCTCCCAATAATGCCCATCAGTGTGGAGAATGATGACTTCAGCAGTTCTGTGTTGATTTATTATTTCTCTGTGTTTCCCCTGCGCAGCGCTCCTTTTATGATATCCCCAGGTTTGACCTGATGTACGTGCAGTCTTTTTTTTTTTTTTTCGTCGCCAGCTTTTACCTTCGACGAAATCCCTAGAGACTAGGAACTGAATGTTGCGTGTTAATCCGTTTTTCCCTCGCAGCCGTGTGCACAGAGGTCCCTCGCCGCAAAGGTAAATAGATAACTCTGACTTCGAAGGTACTCATATTTTTTTCTATCGATGAGTAATTGAAATTTCAAGCCGGGCCTCGCTGCTGAGACAGGGGTGGTTGCCGCAGAGAGAAATCATAAATAAAAATCCCTACCGGTGCAGCCGGGATTGAACCCACAACCTCTCTGTCTCGAGGCCGGCGTCTTGCCTCGAGACCAACCAGTCCCAGTACGTGCAGTCTGAACATGATGGTAGATTCATGATCATTGACTGAATCATCAGCACGAGCTATCTCACTGAGCGTATTCAGAGTATCAACACTGCCCTTTGCACGCTCACGTCCGCATTTCACGGTGGCTGTTCTAGCCAGACTGTCAGCTCTTTCGTTTCTACTTGCACCGGAGTGTCCAGGAATGAAGATGAAACAGATCCCAATCACACCTTAGTTCTTTAATGACTCCAAACGCTGCCTTCATGCCCAGCCTTTTTCGATGTTCACTGTTATCTGGTAACTATCTATCATAGGCACATCATAAGCTCAGGAAGTGACAGTCCTTTACTCTAAACGTACTGTATGGTCTAGTACCAGTATTGTCTAGCACAATAGCGAAGTCGGTGCCAGCAGTTGGCATTTCATGAACGGAGCTCTAACTCTTGGAGCAGAGCATGGTCGCTAACTTTTGTAACACAGATATATAAACACCAAAACAAGAACCAACCTAGAAGCCAGTCTACATAGAAGCCATTCTATCTACATAGCAACCAAACAATCTAGCAACTTAGCAGGCAACCAGCCAGTGTAACAGTTGAACTACCACACAGACTGTCTGTCAAAGAACCAATCGGCCTAACAAACTACCTATCAATCAACTAACCTAACAGCCAAGCAACCAAGCAGCCTAGCAGTAAATCAACTAATAAACCTAGCAGACAAGCAACCAACCTGCCTACCAGTTATTACAGAACCAATCAACCTAGCAGCCAAAGTAACAACCAGTGTAGAAACCAAAGAAATAAACAAGTACAGCAGTTAAACAACCAACTAACTTAGAATAGCAGCAAACCAACCAACGGACAAGCCTAGCAGTCATGCAACCAATCAGATTGGTAATTAAGAAACCACCAAACCTAGAGTCAATCAAACAACCAACCAATCTTGCAACCAAACAACCAACCAATCTTGTAGCCAAACAACCAACCAAATTAACAGTTAGCAACCACACACCTTAGCATCAGTCAAGCAACCATTCGAATTTGCAGCTGGACAACCAACCAAACTAACAGCCAAGCAACTAAGAAAAATAGCAACCGAGTAATCAAACATGTAACCTAGCAGTCAGGCAACCAAATTATTTAGCATCAGTCAACCAACTTTCAGCCAACCAGCCTTGCATTAAAACAATCAACCAGCCTATCACCCAATCAACATACCTACTAAACCAACAAACCAACCAACCAAACAATAGACTTTTTATATTCAGAAAAATAAATCACTGCCACATTTATTTAATGTCTCTTTATCTCAAAAATGGAGGTGGGAGGAAGCGCCGACCAAGCTAGTGACGTTTAGTGGGGCTAGGGATTAATGGCCGCATGCCCAGCACAATAGCCGCCCTATGAACAAGACAAATGATAAAATCATAATGAAGGCCCATTACAGCTGACACATGATGCGTAAAGGGGCCTTGATAAAGCTGTGGAATACTTGAAACAGTAACGACGTGATTATCTTCTGATATGCATGATTCGTGACAAGCTTTGTGTCTCTATTCTACTACTAGTGCGGTAGCTTCATTGTTTGACATGAGAAAATCAATGAACACGTACGTCTATGTTTTTGTTGAAACATTACTCGGAAAACCACACACTAAACAATCGACATAGCACTTTGCCAACAGACAGGCACGTTCAGCCTTGCACTTCTCAGTGTCACGAGAATAAAGACATGTGTACCAGTGATGCGATATCTAAATCCCGTCAGATTTGTAACGCCTGGTATATCAGACGGAAGTCAAGCTGTTGCTCACACTTGTATAGCGTCAGTATTGAGCCACTATTTTTGGGACACCAATAATAGAAATTGTTGAGCGCGTTTTAAATGGATGATTACAAGTAAGTGACAACGTATAACTATATGTTAATTGTTTGTATACCTTTACATATTGTATAAAATCTGTTCTATGTAGTCTATGTAGAAAGTTCTGAAGAAAAGAAAAAGAGCCATTAAAGATGTTTTGCATTAAATATTTATAATATACAAAAAGACATAATCCCATAATAAACATCACATTAGAAGGATAGATTGATAAGCAAAGGCTGGACCTAGGAGTAAATAGGAGTGCTTTAGCAAGGCATGAGACATGGCGTAAATGGGAGTGCTTTATTAAGACACGGAGTAAATTGGAGTGCGTTATCAAGACATGGAGTAAATTGGAATGCTTTATCAAGACATGGAGTAAATAGGAGCGCTTTATCAAGACATTGAGTAAATGGGAGTGCCTTATCAAGACATGGAGTAAATGGGAGTGCTTTATCTAGACATGAAACATGGAGTAAATTGGAGTGCTTTATCAAGACATGGAGTACATGGCAGTGCTTTATCAAGAAATGAGATTTGGAGTAGATGGGAGTGCTTTATCAAGACATGGAGTAAATGGGCGTGCTTTATCAAGACATGGAGTAAATGGGTGTGCTTTATCAAGACATGGAGTAGATGGGAGTGCTTTATCAAGACATGGAGTAAATGGGAGTGCTTTATCAAGAAGTGAGATTTGGAGTAGATGGGAGTGCTTTATCAAGACATGGAGTAAATGGGTGTGCTTTATCAAGACATGGAGTAAATGGGTGTGCTTTATCAAGACATGAAGTAAATGGGTGTGCTTTATCAAGACATGGAGTAAATGGGTGTACTTTATCAAGACATGGAGTAGATGGGAGTGCTTTATCAAGACATGGAGTAGATGGGAGTGCTTTATCAAGACATGGAGTAGATGGGAGTGCTTTATCAAGACATGGAGTAGATGGGAGTGCTTTATCAAGACATGGAGTAAATGGGTGTGCTTTATCAAGACATGAGACATGGAGTAAATGGGAGTGCTTTATCAAGAAATGAGACATGGAGTAAATGGGAGTGCTTTATCAAGACATGAGACATGGAGTAAATGGGAGTGCTTTATCAAGACATGAGACATGGAGTAAATGGGAGTGCTTTATCAAGAAATGAGATTTGGAGTAGATGGGAGTGCTTTATCAAGACATGGAGTAAATGGGTGTGCTTTATCAAGACATGAGACATGGAGTAAATGGGTGTGCTTTATCAAGACATGGAGTAAATGGGTGTGCTTGATGAAGACATGGAGTAAATGGGAGTGCTTTATCAAGACATGGAGTAAATTGGAGTGCTTTATCAAGACATGGAGTAAATAGGAGTGCTTTATCAAGACATGGAGTAAATTGGAGTGCTTTATCAAGACATGGAGTAAATGGGAGTGCCTTATCAAGACATGGAGTAAATTGGAGTGTTTTATCTAGACATAAAACATGGAGTAAATTGGAGTGCTTTATCAAAACATGGAGTAAATTGTAGTGCTTTATTAAGACATGGAATAAATAGGAGTGCTTTATCAAGACATGGAGTAAATGGGAGTGCTTTATCAAGACATGAGACATGGAGTAAATGGCAGTGCTTTATCAAGACATGAGACATGGAGTAAATGGGAGTGCTTTATCAAGACATGGAGTAAATGGGAATCCTTTTAATAGACATGAGTCATAGAGTAAATGGGAGTGCTTTATCAAGACATGAAGTAAATGGGAGTCCTTGATCAAGACATAAGACATGAAGTAAATGGGGGTGCTTTATTAAGACATGGGACATGGAGTAAATGGGAGTGCTTTATCAAGAAATGAGATATGGAGTAAATGGGAGTGCTTTATCGAGAAATGAGACATGGAGTAATTGGGAGTGCTTTATCAATAAATGAGACATGGAGTAAATGGGAGTGCTTTATCAAGACATGAGACATGGAGTAAATGGGAGTGCTTTATCAAGAAATGAGACATGGAGTAAATGGGAGTGCTTTATCAAGACTTGGGACATGGAGTAAATGGGAGTGCTTTATCAAGAAATGAGACATGGAGTAAATGGGAGTGCTTTATCAAGAAATGAGACACGGAGTAAATGGGAGTGCTTTATCAAGAAATGAGACATGGAGTAAATGGGAGTGCTTTATCAAGAAATGAGACATGGAGTAAATGGGAGTGCTTTATCAAGAAATGAGACATGGAGTAAATGGGAGTGCTTTATCAAGAAATGAGACATGGAGTAAATGGGAGTGCTTTATCAAGAAATGAGACATGGAGTAAATGGGAGTGCTTTATCAAGAAATGAGACATGGAGTAAATGGGAGTGCTTTATCAAGAAATGAGACATGGAGTAAATGGGAGTGCTTTATCAAGAAATGAGACATGGAGTAAATGGGAGTGCTTTATCAAGAAATGAGACATGGGGTAAATGGGAGTGCTTTATCAAGAAATGAGACATGGAGTAAATGGGAGTGCTTTATCAAGAAATGCGACGTGGAGTAAATGGGATGGCTTTATCAAGAAATGAGACATGGAGTAAATGGGAGTGCTTTATCAAGAAATGAGACATGGAGTAAATGGGAGTGCGTTATCAAGAAATGAGACATGGAGTAAATGGGAGTGCTTTATCAAGAAATGAGACATGGAGTAAATGGGATGGCTTTATCAAGACATAAGACATGAAGTAAATGGGAGTGCTTTATCAAGAAATGAGACATGGAGTAAATGGGATGGCTTTATCAAGAAATGAGACATGGAGTAAATGGGAGTGCTTTATCAAGAAATGAGACATGGAGTAAATGGGATGGCTTTATCAAGAAATGCGACGTGGAGTAAATGGGAGTGCTTTATCAAGAAATGAGACATGGAGTAAATGGGAGTGCGTTATCAAGAAATGAGATATGGAGTAAATGGGAGTGCGTTATCAAGAAATGAGATATGGAGTAAATGGGAGTGCTTTATCAAGATATGAGATATGGAGTAAATGGGAGTGTTTTATCAAGACCTGGGACATGGAGTAAATTGATATTTTGTATGAGCTAACATTCGTTATGACGGACACGAGATGTTTTGATTGTGTGTTAAGTATTTGTGCATGCACTTTTAAAACAGACTGTGTTAGAGAATACTAAAATGTATGTTGTTCAGTACAGACGACTTGAAGGCAGTAAATCTTACAAATAAAGCAACAGTATTATCGTGATATTATCATTCATGTATGGTCAATATACTATTAATGTACTTTTTTCTTTGTCCGTCG
Source organism: Megaustenia siamemsis (assembly GCA_032433765.1). Taxonomy (NCBI): domain Eukaryota; kingdom Metazoa; phylum Mollusca; class Gastropoda; order Stylommatophora; family Ariophantidae; genus Megaustenia; species Megaustenia siamemsis. The sequence goes on along the minus strand of JAVIAB010000125.1, from coordinate 59,908,444 downwards.
ACATAATGAATGATTAACACAACGCCAGGCCGCCGTACTTTGCAGAGAACATTTCTGATACTCAGTTTAGAGTCAGACAAAATAATTTCGACCAGAAAAATATTGAATATGATCATACATGAGACCACTTGGTCTGCGAATACATGATCACTTAGCTGCCTCGGTTTTAGCAGTGTACAATAATGCCTGCTGCTATTACATAAACATGAACATGTATATCATGAGATTTGTCATGTAAACATCACGTGATTCATAATGATATCTCGATTATTTGAATGTATATTTCTAAATGTTCTTTGTAAAGTGACTGTCAAATTTGTGAGTTTGCTACTTGATCTTTCGTCCCGCCACAAATAAAGTTAGCATTAGCAACATGGGATGACAGAGTATGGGCCAGCTGTCATGTGCTCATGGTAAACATTTAAAATAAAAACAAATACTTCTAACATAAATGTATGACCCTAGAGATTATAAATAAAGTATTTTTGTAGTGATTTGATGTTTTATTAAAAGCTCAAGGAAGGAAGGAATGAAGTGGAGGAAAGAAGAAAGGAATCATGCTTCGTTGCAGCGTATTGGGAATAATGTTAATGCCCATAATATTTTATTGACATTATCTATCTATCTATTGACCTTTCGAGCCGTAGCCGGCCCAAAGGGCGTAGACCAAGATACTCCTTCTCTTATCTGAATTTTGTTCTAGCAGTTTTCAATTCTTTTAAAGATATTTTATCAAATCTCGCCATTTGTCTCTGTTCTGTGCAAGCAGCTCTATCTCAATGAGGGAGCCGATTCCTGCTGCTCTTGCCTCTCTCATCAGTGTTCTTCTCAGTGTCTCTCTGTGTCTCCCTCTTTTCCTGTTGTTTCCCACATGAGGGCTTGCTTTGCTATTGACATTATTGTGCCACATTTTGCATAGGTGTTGTGATTAGTATTACGTCAGTGCCGTCTTTCGTTCACAATAAAATCCGGTACCGATTGGATGAACCTAGAGACCGTCGATGAGGATCAAACCCGACCTCTTGTCCTTAGTAGTCCAGTTCACTAACCACACAGTGGTTGTCCTTAGTTGTCCAGTTCACTAACCACACAGTGGTTGTCCTTAGTTGTCCAGTTCACTAACCACACAGTGGTTGTCCTTAGTTGTCCAGTTCACTAACCACACAGTGGTTGTCCTTAGTTGTCCAGTTCACTAACCACACAGTGGTTGTCCTTAGTTGTCTAGTTCACTAACCACACAGTGGTTGTCCTTAGTTGTCCAGTTCACTAACCACACAGTGGTTGTCCTTAGTTGTCTAGTTCACTAACCATACAGCTGCAAACTCACTTTACGTGACATATTTGTATACAGGATCGGTGTTGTTCGTTCAGCACAACCACATACCTCTATGAAATAAAAATAACAGAGATTTAGAAATCAAAATGATAAATAAATTCATTCGTGGATTTTTATAGAGAAAATGTAGAAAAAAAATTGTCAGTATAAATCTGACCAGAAAAGTGCTAGGTCGGGATTAATCTCATACCTAGAACTAGTCGCTATAGACTCATTAATCGCATGATCAGGAAATGTGAACACAGTCATCACACGCTAGGAAATATGACAGTCCTCTAGAACTGTCAGTTCCACGAGAAGAACCTTTTCTTAGATTAACACAGTTACGCTAGGCTGACACATAAATGCCGCTTTTCTTGGAGACGTCAAGTGAGGAAAGGTAGATGTTTGAGGCTACTTTAATTAACACATCTAGACACTATTTTGTACATCATGTTAATCGCTTTTTTATTTATTTTATGTTTTTCGCTGTCGCTTTCCTTGTATTTCCATTAATTTAGTTTAGGTTCTTTTTGCTGCGTTGGATGTTGTACTTTTGTTACATTTTTTTTTTTTTGGTGGGGGGGAGCTATATTTTTTCATCTCTGTTAATTACTCTTTCCTGATCCCCTTGTTTGTTGTTTTCCTACCTATATGCCATGTATTATCATTTCACGCGACCAGTCTGAGGACAATTTTCATAATAATTTGACCAAGGCCAAACATAATAAGTAGCAAGAGCTGCTGGAAAGATGCAACCAAGAGAAGATACACACGAAGATAGCAGATAAATAATGAAACGGAATAGGTCATGATGCCATGTGTACACAAGAGATACAGAAACGAGAACTGCCATACAGGGAGCTCGGTTTGGGGGGCAAGTACAATCTGGCAGAGAGCAGTAGAGACATAGATCAATAGTGTGAACTGGACTTTGGGCACTCACACTGCAGGAAGTGAAAGAACCTTGTTGCTATACGAGACGTGACTAAGTGTACTTGCAACATACTTTTTTTTGTTGGTTTATGACTAAGGAAAGAAAAACTGCGTCTGTCTGTATCATGAAACAGATCATGTTACCTATGTCAGCACTGGAAAATAGATTTAGCTGTACCACTGTCTCTGTCAAGGATACAGAAGTGGTTTTATTATTAGATTAATATCAGGTAAGAAAAAAAAGTAAAGTACCCCCTTCACGCCAAGTGGCGTATAGGGAATATGGTGTTAGTGACCATAAATTTTACAGACCTTCAGCACATGATTTTTGGGGTAATGTGGTCGGTATTACGCCCGTGTCGCTTACTTTCCCAGAAAAAAAAAAAATCAGGTACCCATTTAAGGCTGGGTGAACCTGGAAGCCGTCGGTTGGGACTCTACCTCCTGTCATTTGTAGTCCAGTTCACTAACCACTGAGCTATCGCGGCTCCCTAGATTAATATCAGGGCTGTGACATATTTTGTAACAAGTTGTGTTGACATGAATGTGGCATAGTTGTTCAGGCAGCTGTGACCATGACTATAGCGTGTTTCATAACTCGTGCCCAACTTTTAAAATCGATAGCTTTTTAACAGCTTGTTGTAAGTTGTTCAAAATTTGCATGTAAAGTTATAATGATTAGAACCCAACAGGGAATTAATTTCATTAAAAAAAACATTTGGTTATTATTGTTGCTTATTTGATTTATATACATTTATAACGACCCATTGATGTAGTCAAAACTTAATGTTTACAGTATTTTAAGTTAAAAATAGCGAGTAAAAATCCATACACGGTAAAATTGACGTCTTTGCACGCTTTTACCGTGGTTTTTTGACACAATTAGACACTTGTAAAAAAACACGAGAAATTGTGTGTTCCATTTTCGTTCATTCATAGGTGTAGACGTGGAACGATAACATTTATCATGAGTCTTAAAATGAAATTCTGCAGTTTACAAAACATCGCAATAAAAATGTATGACTATTTTTGCAAAGAGGTTAAACGAGGAAGATTATTTCATTCTTTAGAAAACCCTGAGAATAGGACAAGACACATTTTGGATTTATCTAAACGGTCATTTAATCGCTGGATTCAAGCACGTGACCGTCAATGTTCAAAATATACAAAATCACGAGAAGAGCAAAAATGTTGGATAATTTCGACAGTGAACTTATTAGAAGTGAAATTTGCAAAATGTTGGGTATGAATGAAACTGTTACAATAAGAAAATTAAAAGTATCGCTGAAAAAGAACAACAGTATTGAGATATCAAAGTCTACATTATGGAGGAATGTGAGAGCTGCAGGCTTTACATTCAGAAAGTATTCCAATGGACGAAACATCATCTGTGAGAAGCCACATATAGTAGTCATGAGAAGCAAGTACTTACGTGAAGTAAAAGAGGTGCGCAAGCAAGGTTATGATATTGTGTACTTGGATGAAACATGGATCAATGCTCACCACACTAACCAAAGGGAATGGCAGTCATCAGATGGAAAGATTAAGAGATTAATACCTAGCAGGAAAGGACAGCGCTTGATAATTGCTCATGCAGGTAGTCGACAACATGGACTAATACAGAATGCAGAGCTCATTTTTCTTTCAAAATCCATAGACAATCGGGATTATCACTCTGAGATGAATGGTCACATATTTAGACATTGGATTGAAAATTCTGTTCTCCCATCACTAGATCGACCATCTTGCCTAATAATGGACAATGCAGCGTACCACAACATTGTTGCACTTGAAGATAAAGTCCCGACGTCATCCAGTACAAAAGATGCTATTAAGATATGGCTCACAAAGGAGCACATACAATTTAATAACATGTACTTAAAACCTGAATTACTATCTCTAGTAAAGCAAAAACAGAGGACACAGATTTTTCAAATAGATAAGATTATCCAAGAGCACGGTCATATAAGTTTGAGGCTGCCACCTTACCATGCTCATTTAAATCCAATAGAACTAATCTGGGCAAAATTAAAAGGACAAGTGGCAGATGAAAATACAACATTCAAAATATGCGATGTAAAGACTCTTGCTAATCTCGCTTGATTAAATATAGACAAAGATTATTGGGCTAAATGTGAAGACCACGTCTTAAAACAGGAAGAGGAATATTGGAAAAATGATGGTTTGTGGAATGTTCAACCCCAAACAGTTATTAATCTTTTAGACTCGTCTGATTCAGAATGAAAGTATATAGCCCCCACAATGTTGGCCCCTATATTACCTTAAATTAGTTCAACAAACGGTCCTTATCAGGACCACACAACTATGAAAATTGGACATACAGGTATACCTTGATATTATCGTCCGTCCTCGAACTGAGAAGACAATAATTCTCCTGGTGTTTTGTCTTATTAGGTTATTTCCCCATTACGGCCACGCCTTTACCTAGTGAAAATTAAACATAGACCAGCAACTACGATAATTTCTATTATTTAGGGGTTCACAATTTACAATTTTGACAAACATCAAAGAAATTCGCCGCTTTAAGAAAACTGCAGCTGCAAGATATTTGTTAAATATACATTTAAAGGGTCTTTTGCATTCTAATAACATTTGGAAAATTTCAACAGTTTTTAACAAACGGTTACTGAGTAATAGCGTTTTGAAGTTGGGCACTTGATTTGAAACGAGCTATAGTGAAGGCGACGTCTATGTCTCAAGGAAACATGTGTTCCAACTCACTATGTTTAGTCGTTACGATTTTACCTAAAACTGAACTGTGCCCAAGTAAGGAATTATGTCAAACCTTGGTGACATTGTTTCGCTGAAATAAATTTGGCTATTTTTTACTGATATTTTTTTATTTGTTTTGCTTTGTATGTGGTGTACTTGTGTGAATTGGCGGAGGACGACGTTGGGACAAAGTTATCAAGATTGATGAATTGAATAGTTTACAAGATATTTAATGGGTTGTAAATCAATTGGTGAAAAATGTGAAAAAAGGTTCTTTGTGTCTTTTTTCTCTTTTAATTTATAATCTTTGATAAAGACCTTTACATTTATATTATTATCTTAATAACGCTTGATATTTATAACGTTTGAGTGTAGTTCATACAGGGGTGTATACTATCTTCCATATTGTTTATTACCGACATGGACTACAAATGTAAGTTAGCCAACCCATTGAGACAGAGGAGATTAACGAGCTGACGATTTGCTGACGATCAGCCACTAATGTCTGGAAAATAGATGGTCAAAAAGAACACTTAAGTAGATTTAACAGCACAAGCAATCTATACACCATAGAAATCAAAATCAACAAAACAGAAATAATGAATATCGTTAAAGAAAAATAGACATCAACATAACGATAGATGCAGACGGTTAAACCAAGTGGAGGACATCTAGGAAGTCTAGTAACAAAAGACAATTCACACGCATTTAAAATAGACTCAAGATGCAACTCAAATGATTGTCAAATCATCAGACAGCTATAGCCACAATTGTCCAACAAGGAAATAGCTCTAGAGGCAAAACGAGCACTCTACAATGCAATCTTCATTTCAACGTTGTGCCACCAAGTGACCCTAGAACAATGACAAATAATTAAATTCGTTAGACCAATGACAAGAAATAGCCTGAGTGATCAGAAATGAAGAACTGAGAAGAAAGCTTGGAATAATTTTCGCTATAGAATACTTAAAGTAACAACAGAGAAAATGGTTTGACCACGTGATGAGACAGAAATAAAAAAAAAAAACCAACAGGAAACGAGCCTTTAGTAAACGATGCGAGAACACAAGACTAAGGACCAACCACGAAAAAGATGGATTTCTGAAATATTAGAATTGTCAAAAGACATTACAGCAGCATTGGTAGTACAGCAGAAGACCAGAAATTATATCTCCCCTCGACGCTGAAAAGCAAATGAGGAAGGAAAGAAGAACAAGAGGTGGCTAGTTCATATTTCTGTTTTGAGTAACATTGCTAAAATAAAGGTTACGTGGTACATTTGTTCTTGAAAATAACATTGCATATATTATATATCAGTGTCGCAAGCAAATAAAGCAACGGACAAATCCCACATTGCAGATAATGTTCGGTTATTCTAGTTGTCGCAGAAGTGTTTTGTGTACGTGCGTGCGTGAGTGAGTGAGTGAGTGAGCGAGCGAGCGAGTGAGTGAGCAAGTGAGTGAGTGAGTGAATGAGTGAGAGATAGAGAGAGAAAATTAAATGGGAATAATGATGAATAATGTAAGAGTGCACAGTGTTGTTGATGTAGGTGTTAATGTTGACCCGTCTTTCTGTCTTTATCTCCCGTGTATACGTTCTAGTGTACACATGCATCGCTTGTTGAGACGTCTGCCAGTAAAAACGGATCGTTGCACTGACCCCCTTCACCTCAAATATATCGTTGTTCTGACCCCCTTCACCTCAAATACATCGTTGCTCTGACCCCCTTCACCTCAAATACATTGTTGCACTGACCCCCTTCACCTCAAATATATTGTTGCTCTGACCCCCTTCACCTCAAATACATTGTTGCTCTGACCCCCTTCACCTCAAATATATTGTTGCTCTGACCCCCTTCACCTCAAATATATCGTTGCTCTGACCCCCTTCACCTCAAATACATTGTTGCTCTGACCGCTTTCACCTCAAATATATTGTTGCTCTGACCCCCTTCACCTCAAATATATTGTTGCTCTGACCCCTTCACCTCAAATATATTGTTGCTCTGACCCCCTTCACCTCAAATATATTGTTGCTCTGACCCCCTTCACCTCAAATATATTGTTGCTCTGACCCCCTTCACCTCAAATATATTGTTGCTCTGACCCCCTTCACCTCAAATATATTGTTGCTCTGACCCCCTTCACCTCAAATATATTGTTGCTCTGACCCCCTTCACCTCAAATATATTGTTGCTCTGACCCCCTTCACCTCAAATATATTGTTGCTCTGACCCCCTTCACCTCAAATATATTGTTGCTCTGACCCCCTTCACCTCAAATATATCGTTGCTCTGACCCCCTTCACCTCAAATACATTGTTGCTCTGACCGCCTTCACCTCAAATATATTGTTGCTCTGACCCCCTTCACCTCAAATATATTGTTGCTCTGACCCCCTTCACCTCAAATATATTGTTGCTCTGACCCCCTTCACCTCAAATATATTGTTGCTCTGACCCCTTCACCTCAAATATATTGTTGCTCTGACCCCCTTCACCTCAAATATATTGTTGCTCTGACCCCCTTCACCTCAAATATATTGTTGCTCTGACCCCCTTCACCTCAAATATATTGTTGCTCTGACCCCCTTCACCTCAAATATATTGTTGCTCTGACCCCTTCACCTCAAATATATTGTTGCTCTGACCCCCTTCACCTCAAATATATCGTTGCTCTGACCCCCTTCACCTCAAATACATTGTTGCACTGACCCCCTTCACCTCAAATATATTGTTGCTCTGACCCCCTTCACCTCAAATACATTGTTGCTCTGACCCCCTTCACCTCAAATATATTGTTGCTCTGACCCCCTTCACCTCAAATATATCGTTGCTCTGACCCCCTTCACCTAAAATACATTGTTGCTCTGACCGCTTTCACCTCAAATATATTGTTGCTCTGACCCCCTTCACCTCAAATATATTGTTGCTCTGACCCCCTTCACCTCAAATATATTGTTGCTCTGACCCTCTTCACCTCAAATATATTGTTGCTCTGACCCCCTTCACCTCAAATATATTGTTGCTCTGACCCCCTTCACCTCAAATATATTGTTGCTCTGACCCCTTCACCTCAAATATATTGTTGCTCTGACCCCCTTCACCTCAAATATATTGTTGCTCTGACCCCCTTCACCTCAAATATATTGTTGCTCTGACCCCCTTCACCTCAAATATATTGTTGCTCTGACCCCCTTCACCTCAAATATATTGTTGCTCTGACCCCCTTCACCTCAAATATATTGTTGCTCTGACCCCCTTCACCTCAAATATATTGTTGCTCTGACCCTCTTCACCTCAAATATATCGTTGCTCTGACCCCCTTCACCACAAATACATTGTTGCTCTGACCGCCTTCACCTCAAATATATTGTTGCTCTGACCCCCTTCATCCCAAATATATTGTTGCTCTGACCCCTTCACCTAAATATATTGTTGCTCTGACCCCCTTCACCTCAAATATATTGTTGCTCTGACCCCTTCACCTCAAATATATTGTTGCTCTGACCCCCTTCACCTCAAGTATATTGTTGCTCTGACCCCCTTCACCTCAAATATATTGTTGCTCTGACCCCCTTCACCTCAAATATATTGTTGCTCTGACCCCCTTCACCTCAAATATATTGTTCCACTGACCCCCTTCACCTCGATACATTGTTGCACTGACCCCCTTCACCTAGAATACATTGTTGGTCTGACCCCCTTCATCTCGAATACATTGTTGGTCTGACCCCCTTCATCTCAAATACATTGTTGCTCTGACCCCGTTCAACTCGAATACATTGTTGCTCTGACCCCCTTCATCTCAAATACATTGTTGCTCTGACCCCCTTCATCTCGAATACATTGTTGCACTGACCCCCTTCACCTCGAATACATTGTTGCACTGACCCCCTTCACCTCGAATACATTGTTGCACTGACCCCCTTCATCTCAAATACATTGTTGCTCTTACCCCCTTCATCTCGAATACATTGTTGCACTGACCCCCTTCATCTCGAATACATTGTTGCTCTTACCCCCTTCATCTCGAATACATTGTTGCACTGACCCCCTTAATCTCGAATACATTGTTGCTCTGACCCCCTTCACCTCGAATACATTGTTGCTCTGACCCCCTTAATCTCGAATACATTGTTGCACTGACCCCCTTCATCTCGAATACATTGTTGCTCTGACCCCCTTCACCTCAAATACATTGTTGTTCTGACCCCCTTCACCTCGAATACATTGTTGCACTGACCCCCTTCACCTCAAATACATTGTTGCACTGACCCCCTTCATCTCAAATACATTGTTGCTTTGACCCCCTTAATCTCGAATACATTGTTGCACTGACCCCCTTCACCTCGAATACATTGTTGCTCTGACCCCCTTCACCTCGAATACATTGTTGCACTGACCCCCTTCATCTCAAATACATTGTTGCTCTGACCCCTTAATCTCGAATACATTGTTGCACTGACCACCTTCACCTCGAATACATTGTTGCACTGACCCCCTTCACCTCGAATACATTGTTGCACTGACCCCCTTGATCTCAAATACATTGTTGCACTGACCCCCTTCATCTCAAATACATTGTTGCTCTGACCCCCTTCACCTCGAATACATTGTTGCACTGACCACCTTCACCTCGAATACATTGTTGCACTGACCCCCTTCACCTCGAATACATTGTTGCACTGACCCCCTTGATCTCAAATATATTGTTGCACTGACCCCCTTCACCTCGAATACATTGTTGCTCTGACCACCTTCACCTCGAATACATTGTTGCACTGACCCCCTTCATCTCTTAGAACTTCATCTTAGTAGTTATTTTGATAAGGTTAAAATAGTTTGACATTCGGACCTTAATATTTGACATTCGGACCTTATTATTTGACATTCCGACCTTATTATTTGACATTCGGACCTTATTATTTGTCTTTCGGACCTTATTATTTGACATTTCGACCTTATTATTTGACATTCGGACCTTATTATTTGACTTTCGGACCTTATTATTTGACATTCCGACCTTATTATTTGACATTCCGACCTTATTATTTGACATTCGGACCAAATTATTTGTATTCCGACCTTATTATTTGACATTCCGACCTTATTATTTGACATTCGGACCTTATTATTTGACATTCCGACCTTATTATTTGACATTCCGACCTTATTTTTTGACATTCTGACCTTATTATTTGACATTCCGACCTTATTATTTGACATTCGGACCAAATTATTTGTATTCCGACCTTATTATTTGACATTCCGACCTTATTATTTGACATTCCGACCTTATTATTTGACATTCTGACATTATTATTTGACATTCCGACCTGATTATTTGACATTCAGACCTTATTATTTGACATTCCGACCTTATTATTTGACATTCCGACCTTATTATTTGACATTAGGACCTTATTATTTGACATTCCGACCTTATTATTGACATTCTGACCTTATTATTTGACATTCCGACCTTATTATTTGACATTCGGACCAAATTATTTGTATTCCGACCTTATTATTTGACATTCCGACCTTATTATTTGACATTCCGACCTTATTATTTGACATTCTGACCTTATTATTTGACATTCCGACCTTATTATTTGACATTCCGACCTTATTATTTGACATTCCGACCTTATTTTTTGACATTCCGACCTTATTATTTGACATTCCGACCTTATTATTTGACATTCCGACCTTATTATTTGACATTCTGACCTTATTATTTGACATTCCGACCTTATTATTTGACATTCGGACCAAATTATTTGTATTCCGACCTTATTATTTGACATTCTGACCTTATTATTTGACATTCCGACCTTATTATTTGACATTCGGACAAATTATTTGTATTCCGACCTTATTATTTGACATTCCGACCTTATTATTTGACATTCGGACCTTATTATTTGACATTCCGACCTTATTATTTGACATTCCGACCTTATTATTTGACATTCTGACCTTATTATTTGACATTTGGACCTTATTATTTGACATTCCGACCATATAATTTGACATTCCGACTTATTATTTGACATACCGACCTTATTATTTGACATTCCGACCTTATTATTTGACATTCGGACCTTATTATTTGACATTCCGACCTTATTATTTGACATTCCGACCTTATTATTTGACATTCGGACCTTATTATTTGACATTCCGACCTTATTATTTGACATTCCGACCTTATTATTTGACATTCGGACCAAATTATTTGTATTCCGACCTTATTATTTGACATTCTGACCTTATTATTTGACATTCCGACCTTATTATTTGACATTCGGACCAAATTATTTGTATTCCGACCTTATTATTTGACATTCCGACCTTATTATTTGACATTCGGACCTTATTATTTGACATTACGACCTTATTATTTGACATTCCGACCTTATTATTTGACATTCTGACCTTATTATTTGACATTCGGACCTTATTATTTGACATTCCGACCATATAATTTGACATTCCGACCTTATTATTTGACATTCCGACCTTATTATTTGACATTCCGACCTTATTATTTGACATTCTGACCTTATTATTTGACATTCCGACCTTATTATTTGACATTCGGACCAAATTATTTGTATTCCGACCTTATTATTTGACATTCTGACCTTATTATTTGACATTCCGACCTTATTATTTGACATTCGGACCAAATTATTTGTATTCCGACCTTATTATTTGACATTCCGACCTTATTATTTGACATTCGGACCTTATTATTTGACATTCCGACCTTATTATTTGACATTCCGACCTTATTATTTGACATTCTGACCTTATTATTTGACATTCGGACCTTATTATTTGACATTCCGACCATATAATTTGACATTCCGACCTTATTATTTGACATACCGACCTTATTATTTGACATTCCGACCTTATTATTTGACATTCGGACCTTATTATTTGACATTCCGACCTTATTATTTGACATTCCGACCTTATTATTTGACATTCGGACCTTATTATTTGACATTCCGACCTTATTATTTGACATTCCGACCTTATTATTTGACATTCGGACCAAATTATTTGTATTCCGACCTTATTATTTGACATTCTGACCTTATTATTTGACATTCCGACCTTATTATTTGACATTCGGACCAAATTATTTGTATTCCGACCTTATTATTTGACATTCCGACCTTATTATTTGACATTCGGACCTTATTATTTGACATTCCGACCTTATTATTTGACATTCCGACCTTATTATTTGACATTCTGACCTTATTATTTGACATTCGGACCTTATTATTTGACATTCCGACCTTATTATTTGACATTCGGACCTTATTATTTGACATTCCGACCTTATTATTTGACATTCCGACCTTATTATTTGACATTCCGACCTTATTATTTGACATTCCGACCTTATTATTTGACATTCGGACCTTATTATTTGACATTCCGACCTTATTATTTGACATTCGGACCTTATTATTTGACATTCCGACCTTATAATTTGACATTCCGACCTTATTATTTGACATTCCGACCTTATTATTTGACATTCCGACCTTATTATTTGACATTCCGACCTTATTATTTGACATTCCGACCTTATTATTTGACATTCCGACCTTATTATTTGACATTCCGACCTTATTACATGCCACACTGTCTTTAATATATCACGGAACTTGCTTGTTCCTCTCAAGAACTCTGAACACTTTCCAGTTATTTCTTCCTCAGCCTTTTTGTTTTAAAACACGTTTTAATCAAACATGTTTCGCTGGTAACTGAAAGCAAATCTTGATCTTAGATATTGAGAACTTGTTGTGTGTGGACACCAATCTTCATTGACATTTCTCGTATAGGACGCTTGTTGTTGTATGTGGGCACAAGTTTTCCTTGTCATTTATCATACAAGTCGCTTGTTGTATGTGGGCACAAGTTTTCCTTGTAATTTATCATACAAGTCGTTTGTTGTATGTGGGCACAAGTTTTCCTTGTCATTTATCATACGAGTCGCTTGTTGTATGTGGACACCAATTTTCCTTGACATTTCTCGTATAGGTCGCTTGTTGTATGTGGGACAACAATTTTCCTTGACATTTCTCGTATAGGTCGCTTGTTGTTGTATGTGGGACAACAATTTTCCTTGACATTTCTCGTATAGGTCGCTTGTTGTTGTATGTGGGACAACAATTTTCCTCTACATTTCTCATATAGGTCGCCTGTTGTTGTATGTGGGACACCAGGTTTTCTGACATTTCTCGTACAGTCGCTTGTTGTTGTATGTGGGACACCAGTTTTCCTCGACATTTCTCGTATAGGTCGCTTGTTGTTGTATGTGGGACAACAATTTTCCTCTACATTTCTCATATAGGTCGCCTGTTGTTGTATGTGGGACACCAGGTTTTCTTGACATTTCTCGTACAGGTCGCTTGTTGTTGTATGTGGGACACCAGTTTTCCTCGACATTTCTCGTACAGGTCGCTTGTTGTTGTATGTAGTACACCGGTTTTCCTCGACATTTCTCAACATGGATGTACTTTAGTAATGGTCGAATGTTCATAAAGTCTCTCTTAATAGTGAGCTATCTTTCGTTGAACCACATAGTCAAGCGAAAGCTCTATTGAGGAAGTCACTTCTTTCTTTGCACTTGATTTTGTCACGACGACATCTTTGATTTTTCTTCCCCGTCACATCCCAAGCTATTTTGGTTTGATGTCACACTGCGTTACTCTCTGTTTACTTATAATACGTTTTTTATGGGTTTATTTTTTTTTTACGCACAAATAATAGCATGAAATAACCAACTTCATTGTGAATGAGAAGAAATACTTGATGACATTCCACCGTGTATGGGAAGTTGAAATTATAATATCGTATGTTGATTAGCTTTAAACCATGAGCTGGACACAATGAAAGTGCAATAAATAATTGTCTACAGATGTTCACATTTCATTGTTCGCCTTAAATTTTTATTTTTTTTTCGGTGGGAAAAAGTTTTTCGTCAGTGAAGCAAGCACGGGCACTAAGATTGCGATTTTTATTGATCTAAATGTTAAAGGGAAGCGCCATCAGAGAAAGCCGTCAGCGTGAGTCTTTGAACAGGCGAACCAGATGATGAGATAGCGCCAGTTAGGGAATGGAAAAGGGGGGGGGGGTGTTAATGTTCCTAATCTGTCAGCTACAAATTTCGCCATCAACGTTAGGGTTGTGTGCAACTATCTCACTGGTGGCTGAGCGTTATTTTACTAGCTGTACAATCGAGTATCTCGAAAATATATTTGTGTGTTGTTGCTATTGTATGTGTTGTTATCCGTTTTGAATGTTGTGGCTCATCTTTGACATGTGTGCTGATATTTTGTTTGGAATTTCAGAGATTGATACCAGGATGAAGTTTAGCATTCAGCCGCCGCCTGGAGAGAGTGCGTTTGACCAATGGCGAGATGCTATGAAGGCGGTTTGCAGACTTCCTATGGGAATGCCGGCGGAGTTTAGGAAAAAGGTAGGTCTCTTATTTGTGGTCATCTTTATCGAGATTCCTTGATTAATAATATTGCCTTAATTGTGTGTGAACATAACGCTCTGTGTGACAAACTGCATTAATTGCACTCCGTCCATGACAATTCTCCGACCATGTAACTTTCATCGTTGTCCTCTCTTATCTTTTTCATGCATCTACTTCCCCTGCTTATATAACAATAGTTCTTGTTATGATATCTTGAGGTCTCTAAAAGCTGAGCCAACTCCATTCCATCGTCTACTTATTATAATGTCTCTCCAATCTGTTGTCCCTTCTCTACCTAAAAATATATATACCTTGAACCAGATCGTCCAGTACCTGCCCTTACGTGCATTTTATTGTAATCCCTTCAGCACTCCTTATTTTACTTTAGATCTATTTTGTTTATGCCATCTCATTCACCACCGAAGAACAAGTACAATTTAAGAAAGTAAGGAGGAGAAAAAAAGGTGTTTTCATTTGTATATACACTATCATCATCATCATCATCAAGTACAGGGCCTGCTGGCGTAGGTGATCATGTCTCTCCACAATTTTCGATCACGACAGTTATTTATCATTTCTGTTGTTGACCTTCTGCCAAGCCATTCTCTTAAGCTGTCTGGTATCTTTTCTCTTTGCTTCCCTCTATCTCTTCGCCCCTCAATTTTTCCAGTTGTTACTATATTTCCAGTTGTTCTCTTCTCATTACATGGCCAAAAAATGATGATTGTTTCTTCCTAATATTGGAAATTAGTTCTCTTTTTGCTTTGGCCTCTTTCAGTACGTTTTCATTACTCTTCTCAGCTGTCCATGGTGTTCTCAACATTCTTCTGTAAAACCACATTTCTACAGACTCCAATGATTTTCTTGTTTGTTGTTCTATTGTCCATGATTGACATCCACATGTTAAGACTGGCTCTACATAACATTTAAGAACCCTTTTTCTTGTTTCTATTGTCAAAAATGGATTGCACAGTATCTTCCTCATTTTTTGGAAAGCTGCTTTTGCCTGAGCCATTCTGCATCTCACCTCTGTTGTACATCTTCCGTCTGAGGTTAACAAAGTTCCCAAATATTTAAATTCATTTTCCTGTTTTAATATTGTTCCACTTGTCTTTACTTTACACTGAGGTGATTACTTTTTCTTTGTTGTTACCATTACCTCTGTCTTTCTCCTATTAGGGCTGAGTCCTTTATTTTTGCTTTCTTTCACTACAATGTCTAACATTTCTTGTAACTCATTTTCACTCTTAGCGATTAAGACTGTATCATCAGCATACCTTAGATTATTTATATTATGACATCCGATTGTTATTCCAGGCATGCCCCTTATGGATCTTAAAATAATCTCACTATAAATATTAAACACATCAGGTTACAGCACACAACCTTGCCTAACACCCTGTTTTATTTGTTGAAACATTCCCAATTGTTTTCCAGTTCTTATGGCCGCTGTTTGTTGTCAGTACATGTTCTTTAATATTCTTATATCTTTGTTGTCTACGTTTATGCTTTCTAAAATTTTGATTATTTCTTGGTGCTTTACTTTGTCAAATGCTTTAGTATAATCTATGAAACATAGGTATAGATCTGTTTTCACCTCTATGGCTCTTTCTACTAAAGATCTATGATGTAATTGGCATTGCTTGTTCCTTTATCTCTAACAAAACCACACTGTTCATCACTAATTTCTGGACTGATTTTTTTTCACACTCTTCGCATGATGGTTCTTAATAATATCTTTGTCATGTGACTCATAAGGCTTATTGTGCGATGATCATCACATTCAATCGCACCCGATTTCTTTGGTAGGGCTATGAATATTGATTTGAGCAGGTCGTCTGGTATATATCCGGTGTTGTAGATACCATTCAATATTTTTGTTATTATTCCTATTCCAAAATCACCCATGGCTTCAATCTCTTCTTTAGTTATATTATCTGGTCCAGGAGCTTTTCCTACTTTCATATTGCACATGGCGTCCTCCACTTCTTCTTTGAGTATTTCTGGTCCTTCTCCATTATCCTCAATATTTACTTCTGTTCGTTCATCATTATAAAGATCTTTAATGTATTCTGTCCATCGTTCCATTATCATTATGCTTGTTCAATCAACAATTCTCCTTCCTTTGATTTTAAGTATCCAGTTTTTGATTGCGTTTTTCTTCCTGTTAATTCTTCAATTTGTTTGTATATACCTTTGGCAGATTCTTTTTTGTTGCATTTCAATCTCTTTGCATCTCTGTTTAGTAATGCTTTCTTTTACTTCCTTGCACATTAATACAATTTATTTATTCAATCTCTTATACTCATCGTTGTTTTCTTTATTTCTTCTTCTTGTATCCATTAGCTGCAAAATGTCATCTGTCATCCATTTCTTTCTTGAATTTGTCCTCACTGGTGGTATGAACGCTTTTGATGTTTGTTGCATTGATTATTTTAGCTTATATACACTATATTGGGCTTAGATTAACGTAAAAAATAAATGCCAGCGAGCGAGACAAATGAAATGATAATGAAGTAATAAGAGATGAGAAGAACCGACGTTTCGAATATAAATAAATAAACACAATCTTGCACAATTTCAGGCAGAATTATCGCGCCATCCACTGGGCTGAACTTTTTCCAGCATTTGAAGTTGAAGAGATTAAAAATAGAAGGAAAACACTCCTTGCAGCCTGATAACGAAATCATCATAGCACAGACAGCGAGAGAATCATCAATAGCTTGGTCGATGAAACAATCATTATTCTTCAGACATCTCAGAGGGGACAACAGGACTTCATGCTAGTCCACCAGATCGATACCGTATTTTCTGAAACAAGACTCGTTTTCATTTGAAGGAATATGTTATTTTAAATTACCGAGAACGATGCAAGATGCTGATCACGTTCTTCTAACGGTCGCTTTACATTCAGCTGCTGCATGAGATTATCAAGACTGGTCATCTCTAGGCTGCACATATATGCAGTGATACTATAGATAAGCAGACATGGTCTCTAGACTGCTAGAGAATTAAGGACTCCATCTCCTCTAGAGTACAGAGTTGAAGAACTATGATATTAGTATGTACAGAACGTCTTTATTTTCCATAAGAAAATCTCCGGTACCCATTTAAAGCTGGGTGTTCTCTTGTGTTATATTTGAAATTGTGCTATTTTTATTTGGTCTTGATCTTATCACTAATGAGTTATTGATTATATTGAGACCATGGTATAGTGAGACATCAATCCCTCGTTAGAGATATTATAAGTAATTAACATCATATTTATGATTAAAAACGTGTGACTTGTTTCTCTTGTGCACACTAGGTCGTCAAAATAATTGTTATTCTTGTTGAAACATTCCGTGTGTCATTGCCTGGTTACACCTAGAGGTAGTATTTCTCATGTGTGCGTTGTGCTTGCGACACATTTCTTGTTTGATAGTGTTGGATCACAGCCTTAATTATTAGTAGAATGTGTTATTTCTCTATCCACATGTGTTAGGGTGACCATCTGATGCGTTTGCCTGTTACTTGTTGCGTGCTAGCGGTAGTGATAGTAAGGCATGGTCAATGCCGAAGATGGAATCTTTCCGCCGCGCCAACGAAACGTAAGTTTCTTAGCCACTGATCAATAATCAAACAGCCAAGATTAGCTGGCGAATATCGGAAGAGTCAATAAAAGTCTCTATGTTGGCGAAAATCCACCCCCCCCCCCCCCAATCCCCTTTTTTGGAAGGGTCAGCCCACATCGTGACTAGTTATATACTTGTATCAGATGTTACCAATCCTGGCTGCATGATTATTGATCAGTGGCTAAGAAGCCCATTGGCGACATGTACCATACCTTATTATCACTGCTGCTGTGACGCAACAACGCGTGAGAGGTCAAGGCATCAGAGGCATGCATTAAAACTTGTGGGTAGGGGAACAACAAATACTCCTCACACTTCTCCGTCTAATCAATAACATAGGAATAAAAGTGGCGACGGTGTGTGAAGATGAATGAATTTAACATGACTTTTACAAGTCTGTCTCATAGCATTGATACAAAGTGTTAACACATTTTAACTCCATACAGAGATGTGAATGAAAGCTCTGTTTAATATAACATGGATGTCTAATGCTCAGTCTAAAAATTCACAAGCGGCATGTTAATACTCATTGGCATTCCATGTCAGTTAATCATTCTCTACTCTCTCAATATTATGGACGATTTCAAATTAATTAATGTTTTTCATTTGACTGACACCATAATGTGTTCATTTACAAATCCTCATAAGTCAGCTTTACTACCTGTTTAACATTCTTGCCTACAATGAATAACACAAAACATAATTCCAAAAAGAATAACACAAGTACTGCATCTCTAATTCGTTAACCCTGTCATCTGTGAATCATCATCTGTACTCAGCACCATTTTGACCAGTGTTGAGGCTCTATATAAAATCATATGTCCTGTCTAGCTAGTAAACACTGTCCAAATCTCTCTCTCACTCTCTCTCTCTCGCTCTCTCTCTCTCTCACTCTCTCTCTCTCTCTCTCTCTCTCTCTCTCTCTAATGTTTTCAACTTTCACGCACGTCCGTCCTATGCAATCGCTTGAGCGGGAATGCACTCGACCAAGCAAATGAAACTATATCGTTAAATTGTTTGGAGGGATTGAGACGGCCACCTAAACTTGGGTTAAGATCAGAAGCGACTCACATCTGACTGCATGGGTCGTCAGGATCGGCAAGCAACAGAGCTGTTACTCCACATTCCAAGAAAACAGAGTAACCGAGTGGGGATCTAAGAAATAAAGCGGTACCCAGAAATGTCATACCTACAAGTTAAACGAATATGTCGGGTCGATGGGCGCAGAGAGCTCGGCATGCCAAACATAAACTAGCGCATCTAGGCACTCGTATCCATTTAAAAGGCAGACGGGGAAGAGGAGTAGAGAGGTGATCGCAGCAGCAGATAAAGCAGTTTGTCGTTAACTTTATCAAATCAAGCGTTGACGGTGAGCTTGTCATCGAACCCAAACCAATCCGTTCTTGTGTTGTTTGGGAATATAGGAATTACTACAAGACTAAGAAGATAAAGAACGTGAACTAGACAATAATGTTCTATTCATTTTCATCCTGAGCGAACGTAACAAAAATGGCGCACAAGATAATAAGCCAAAACAAAATTTTATTTAAAGCTTAAAAAAAAAAAAAAAAAAAAAGCAACGCATCACAACATGAGGTGACATTACGTGTGTTTGGCCAATAGAGAGCCCATCGATTTAAAAGAAAACATATTTGCGGCAGACCTCAGAAATTGCATTTTTTTAGTTGTTGATTGTTGCAGGTATGATAGGTAAATATGACAGGAAATTGCGCAAAAGCGATTTTGCCAGCATCTATAAGTGCTTTCTGGACTCTCGGTGGTAATGGCAGCAAGGAGTAACACTAATTCTCAGGTGTTTAAATGATGTTGCCTTATAATTTAAGGTCTCTAAGTCTTTAAAATGTTATGTCATTATTTCCTATGATATAGACTTCTAAAACACATTGATTCGTTTGAGAACACTGTCGAAATGTAAATAAATAAACGGCAATAACACAAGAACATGATTCTTCTACGTAAGTGTGCGTATTGTATTGCTAATATGTGTGACTTCTTGCACGGAAGTAATGCACATTTTCGTTGAATTTTGTTAGAGCAATGGAAGTTAGAGTCGCTATTATCATGTTTTGATTTCTCATATAGACGATATTAGATTATACTGAGCCTTTCATTTTAGACCGGTAGGCTAGGAATGCAATCAAAAGCGTGAAAACATTTTAAACATCCAGAAGAGTAGGTAATTTACCACCAAAGTAATACAAATGTGCCATGAATATGAAGTTAACAAAGATCTTTAAATAGGCATGGCAAAAGAGAAAGGTGCCACACAGGAATGACAAATAGATATAGTTTACTAATGTGACAGAAGCCGCACAGCAATAAAGAATGTTATACATATCGCACATCACTCTCAGCCTTAAAGGAGAAAAAATGTGCTAAATTACTAGAACAGCTATGTGGATATAATGTTTAACCATGTCAATAGATTGTTCAGCACACCTGAAATAGCAATGAATATTGCACGTTATTTTTGGCGAGGTTTAATCTAAATTTATGTAATAAACTACAGGTATTTGAAGTCGTTTAGTCTCTTGTTTGTTTCTGCTGACAAAGCTCTTCCACTGAAAGACCAATTATGTTCATTGAAATTGTTCCCACAGGTATGGTTGAGCCTGGCTGACCACTACTTGTTCCAGCTGAAGATCAACTGGGAACAGACTATACGGTTTGCCTTCAACGAGAGGAGTAACCCGGATGACGAGCAGCTTGGCATGCAGATTGTCAAGGTAAACAAGATGTGTTATTTCTTGTTGATTTTCGATCGCCCTTCCTATGCACGTGCTTCCAGTTTAGTGTGAAGTTTGTATAAATGTTTTGCTTGTGACAGAAACGTTTGTAATAAACACTTGACTTTATCTTCAAAGACCAATCTTCTATCATCGTCTAATTGGTCAGTACATTAAGTGTACTTTAACGAAGGTTATGACAATAAATGTCACCAATAAAATATAAATTGTACCTATACGAGGGGCGTTCAAAAGGTAAAGCACCACTTCGGTTTTCTCCGCTAATAATAAGTATAGAAGCATGACATTTCGCACACTTTAAATATGGCATGTGTCGATTGTGTGCACAAAATTGCACTGCAGTCGGCCAAATAATACGATTACACTAAACCGTTGAAATGGAGCATGTTAGCAACTTGCGTTATAAGCAGCAGAATTGTGATAGAAATTTTCGTTTTAGAGAAAGAAACTGTTGAGAACATTTACTATCGCCAGTATGATGTGTATGGACATTGTGCAGTTGACAGGGGCACAGTAAATCGCTGGGTTCAGAGAATAAAAGAATCTGAAAGCGGAGATACGGAGCTTCTTGATCAGCCGCTCTGTGGAAGGCCTGCCACAGCTACCTATGCAGAGATGTTGTAATGCACTGAGGGCAGTATTCGTGCTGATAGGCACATCACTACTCAACAATTGGCCTTAAAGTTGCCAGTCAGCATTGGTAGTGCTAATGCAATTATAAAATCTCTCGGATTCTCTAAAGTTTGCGCAAGATGTGTTCCACGAAATCTCACAAATGAGCACCGATTGCAAAGAAAAGTAATTTCTTCTGAACTGTTGGAGCGTTTCAATGTTGATGGAGAGAACTTTTTGGCTAAGATTGTTACAGGGGACGTAACCTGGACACATCATTTTGAACCTGAAACAACTACAGTCAATGGAGTGGCGTCATCCGTACTCACCACGAAAAAAGAAATTCAAGACTTCTCCTTCAGTTGGAAAGGTCATGGCCACTGTCTTTTTGGACATTGAAGGTGTGATTCTTGTGGATGTTATTCCAAGAGAAGAGACAATCAATTCACAAGCTTACATTAAGACAGTGAAAGAACTCAACGTTTTCGCAGAGTTCGGTCGCAAAAGAATCCAGCAGACCTGCTTCTCCTTCAGGACAATGCACGCCCCCACACAAGTCTGGCAACACGGGAAACAATTACCAGACTGGGTTGGACTGTACTCCCCCATCCACCATATAGTCCTGATTTGGCACCCTCTGATTTCATTTCTTTGGTCCTCTTAAAGATGCCCTCCGTGGAACAAAGTTTGAGATGATGGAGTGATTCGTGGAGCAAAGAAATGGCTACACGATCAAGACAAAGACTGGTACAGGCTAAGAATACATGCACTCGTGCGCTGGCGTAAAGCATTATTATTATTATTTATAAGTGGGTGGTGATTATGTTGAATAATATCGATGTTTACACGACATATCCGTATATACTGTGTAAAAATGGCATACATTTTGAATTAGTGGTTCCCGAAAATACCGATGTGGTGCATTACTTTCTGGATGCACTAAGTATATTATCTCCGTTTAATTATCATGAACATCTCGCTGCTTGAAACTAATAAATAATGTTTGTTCTTATTTTTGGATTAACAACACCAGAAAAAGCAACAATATTTATCTTTACCAACAACCCTCTTTCCTGTCTAGCAGGTTGTTAGGTCTAAGAGCTTCTTGATGCTCAAGTACTCTCTTGTCTTTGTGCATTATTGTAGCGCTGCGTTATGTTCCGTCTCTCTTCTATAGACATGATGAGCTAAACACCACCAGGTTCACTTCTGTGCTATTGTGAATGTTGATTAAATATTCCCCGCTGATATTTCCTGCTAACGTCATTTCTGTCATTCTTCTTGTTTCTCTACTTCTTATTCTTCACACAGCTGTTTGTGATTGATACTTTAGTTCTCATTCTCGTTTGTTCAGAAGTATAAACATGTGTATGATTCTGTACTCTTATATCTTCTAGATGATTAGATCAAGTGATAACTGAAGTTGTAACAACACCTCTGCTTTAAATGCTAACTACTTCATATTTAGAGAATTTGCCAATCCTTTAAATGGTTATTCTCTGAACCATACATACATCTTCTAAAGCATAAAGGGAAAAAAAATAATTGCTGAAAATTTTACATTTTGGAATGTTGCAGAGTGGAACTTCTCCCATAATCAATATCAGTTTTAAGCGCAAGAGGAGTGTAATAGACTCAGAGCCTTTTTTAACATAAATGCAGGGAAATGTATAGCTTGTAGGCTAAAAATGTCACTTTCACATTAATACAAGCTGCTGTGATCTGTGACCTTTCAATGTGAGGGGAGACAAAGTTTGCTCTTTCAGTTGACCTTTCAACGTCGAGGGGAGACCCAGTTTGTTCTTTGAGTTGACCTTTCAGCGTCGAGGGGAGACAAAGTTTGCTCTTTGAGTTGACCTTTCAGCGTCGAGGGGAGACACAGTTTGCTCTTTGAGTTGACCTTTCAGCGTCGAAAGGAGACATAGTTTACTCTTTGATATTGATATTTCAGCGTCATGGGGAGATAAAGTGTTCGCTTTGTTGTTGATCTTTCAGCGTCGAGGAGAGATAAAGTTTGCTCTTTGTTGACCTTTCTGTATTGAGGGGAAAATGGTTTGCTCTTTGGCGTTGACCTTTCAGTGTCAAGCGGATATATGGTTTGCTTTTTTGTGTTGACCTTTCAGCCTCGAAGGAAGACATGGTTTGCTCTTTCATGTTGACCTTTCAACCTCGAAGGAAGACATGGTTTGCTCTTTCATGTTGACCTTTCAGCCTTGAAGGAAGACATGGTTTGCACTTTCACGTTGACCTTTCAGCCTCGAAGGAAGGCATGGTTTGCTCTTTCATGTTGACCTTTCAGCCTCGAAGGAAGACATGATTTGCTCTTTCATGTTGACCTTTCAGCCTCGAAGGAAGACATGGTTTGCTCTTTGGTGTTGACCTTTCAGCCTCGAAGGAAGACATGGTTTGCTCTTTCATGTTGACCTTTCAGCCTCGAAGGAAGACATGGTTTGCTCTTTCACGTTGACCTTTCAGCCTCGAAGGAAGGCATGGTTTGCTCTTTCATGTTGACCTTTCAGCCTCGAAGGAAGACATGATTTGCTCTTTCATGTTGATCTTTCAGCCTCGAAGGAAGACATGGTTTGCTCTTTAGTGTTGACCTTTCAGCCTCAAAGGAAGACATTGTTTGCTCTTTCATGTTGATCTTTCAGCCTCGAAGGAAGATATGGTTTGCTCTTTCATGTTGACCTTTCAGCCTCGAAGGAAGGCATGGTTTGCTCTTTCATGTTGACCTTTCAGCCTCGAAGGAAGACATGATTTGCTCTTTCATGTTGACCTTTCAGCCTCGAAGGAAGACAAGGTTTGCTCTTTGGTGTTGACCTTTCAGCCTCGAAGGAAGACATGATTTGCTCTTTCATGTTGACCTTTCAGCCTCGAAGGAAGACAAGGTTTGTTCTTTGGTGTTGACCTTTCAGCCTCGAAGGAAGACATGATTTGCTCTTTCATGTTGACCTTTCAGCCTCGAAGGAAGACATGATTTGCTCTTTCATGTTGACCTTTCAGCCTCGAAGGAAGACATCATTTGCTCTTTCATGTTGACCTTTCAGCCTCGAAGGAAGACATGGTTTGCTCTTTCATGTTGACCTTTCAGCCTCGAAGGAAGACATGATTTGCTCTTTGATGTTGACCTTTCAGCCTCGAAGGGAGACATGGTTTGTTCTTTGATGTTGACCTTTCAGTCTCGAAGGGATACAAGGTTTGTTCTTTGATGTTGACCTTTCAGTCTCGAAGGGATACAAGGTTTGTTCTTTCATGTTGACCTTTCAGTTTCGAAGGGAGACATGGTTAGTTCTTTCATGTTGACCTTTCAGTCTCGAAGGAATACAAGGTTTGTTCTTTGATGTTGACCTTTCAGTCTCGAAGGGATACAAGGTTTGTTCTTTGATGTTGACCTTTCAGTCTCGAAGGGATACAAGGTTTTTTCTTTGGTGTTGACCTTTCAGTCTCGAAGGGATACAAGGTTTTTTCTTTGGTGTTGACCTTTCAGCGTCAAGGAAAGGCATGGTTTGCTGTTTGGTGGTCTTCTTCCGTGACCGATTCGAGTGCTTTTAGTACTTTGAGGACGCGTTTACGCACAATTGTTTCCTTAGCTTTTGTTTCTTGTGTGATTGTGTTTGTTATTGTTGCCTTGACATGTGGCTAAACTATTTATTTTGTGTTCCTTTAAATACTGTATTACAGAGGTGATTCCTGTTGTTATTTGTGCTTCACTTCTTATTGTCTCTCAAATTGACCCCCATCACACGTCTCTGACCCATTAATTTCAATGTTTTTTTTTATCTTATTAACTTATTGATTGTTCTATATTCTTGCGACCAAGTTTGACATTGATAGATTGCACATCGCCGGGACGTAGATTGTACCGATACAGGACTTTTTGTTTGTTTGCTTCTGTTGTGATTTCAATGTAAGATAGTGCCATTTGGCCAATATTTCTAGCATTTAACTTCATCTTGAAAATGCACTTCCTTGATTTAAAACTGATATTTACAGAATGTTCTTGACATTTTAGTTATTATTTTATTTTAAATTAGAAAACTGGTTTCTTACATAATTTTCACTGCACATAGATGCTTATACAAAAATTGTCAGGGATAAAGCACATTAACACATTTACATCATTTCAATGTTTACGATTTTAGTATGGTAGGCTCAGTATGGTAGGCTCAGTATGGTAGGTGCTACTCTTCTTCTTGTGTGTTCACACATCCTTATGTTTACGTTATCAGGCATGTGATTAATTTGACTCTTGTATAGAGCTCATCTTTAGCGCCCCCCCCCCCCCAACAGCTTTATAGTTGAGTCTTTGGGTCAAATGCATATTATTACCTGGTCAGATAGGGGCAGTTGTATGCTCGTATGTTCTGTAGTCTGATGTTTTAGTCCACGTATGCCTCACGATTGTTCTAGTCGATCAGGTGTATGTGCTCATTTATAGTTATATCCATGGGAATACAGGGGAATAAACTGAGATATTTGGCGTGAGAAACCGGCTGCCTGGTCACTAAGCTGCGTGAACAATTTGGAGGGCCATCACGTTATTGAACTCAAGTACAATACCATCACAGTGAAAGGCAACATCAGTCTACACACTTGAGAACAGTTTTGTCAGGTGAATCAAATTTCATGAAAGTTCAGCTAGAGCTCAGAGGGGATCATAAATCGATATGTGTATATTGCGTTCTCAGATCATACTCTCTCTCTCTCTCTCTCTCTCTCTCTCTCTCTCTCTCTCTCTCTCTCTCTCTCTCTCTCAGACATACTCATTATATCTTCTAGCTTTTGACATCGATTTCGGCTTTTTTGTTTTGTTTTTTACATCACAAAAGTCGTCTTTGCATTTGATCATAAAAGTGCACAATTTGTCTGCAACGAAGAATGAATAGTTTACCGTTGTTGCTCGCATGTTTCTGTCACGATGCGTGTCTCAATGTCAGTTACATTGGAAACAGCGCTTTGCCTTCACAATTCATGCTACTCTACATTATCAGGCTGTTAAAGAATTGGGGGTAATTTGAATATTTCAATCAGTCAATAACAGTTATAGAGAGTGTACACTTAGTTTGCATTGTGAGGTTAAAACACTTCTTTAATGCATGGTGTTGTTTGTTTTGCGTAGACTTGACCAAGGAGTGTAGGTATGACCGTATAGATTTAAACTGATGTTTGCCAATGAGGTCGACTACGGTTCGATTTCTGAGACGACCAAGGGTTCTGCTCGAGACATATTTATATTCCTTCAACGAATACGCCCGAAAACCTCCGATCTTCAAAACACAGGATATGCTGTAATGGAATTTTTAAAAATAAATATTGTTGAGATTATGCACATTTTATATGGCGATATATTTTAAACTGATGATGTCAAGCGATGTACATGAACTATGTTGGAGAGCTTTTACCGCAGTTGAGTTATTTGCGGGTCATCATCATTGCACTCCGAACATGTCCATAGGTGCTCAGATCCCCTCCTCAGCAAGTCCCGCAGTGTCCAGCGACTGACGACTCCAGCTCTATGTTGGTTGATAAGTCTTCTTACACGGCCACTAAGTTTCTCATTTCTGGCCGTGCCCATCTTAACTCCCATTTCCATCATCCGAAGAAGTGACGTTGATCTGTGTTTGTCGAAGTCCTGTGCTCTTCCCACATCTCGAAGGGCATTGATGTCCGCCCGATCCATTGGTTGGCCATCCTCAACGACAGCGCAGCTAGCCAACCTGTCCGCTCTTTCATTTCCCCGTACTCCCGCATGTCCAGGGACATAGACAAAGGTGACCTTACGTATTTTGGATTTCTGCAACGACTCTACCCATTGCTTGCGTACAGAGCCCGCCTCCACTTTTGTATCATGCTCATCGAATCACTCAGTATACATGCGTAGGTGTAGTCTTGTGACTCTAACCATTTTAATGCCTTGGTCGCTGCCATCGTCTCCATTGTCATGCTGCTCGTGGTCACGACGTATGCACCACTGTCTTCCTTGACTATTCTGCCTGCCGAACGTGCTGTAAATGCCCATGCACTTCTTTGGTGTCGTCTGACAGATCCGTCTGTATAGATGACTGCATCTTTCTCATCGGTATTATCGCAGATGAGACCGTTGACTTCAGCATTAACCACGACCGAGTTCTGTTCCCTACTTTTCCTGTCTAGTGTGACAATACTCGAGAAAGTCTCCTTGAATGACGTAGGCACCGGTATCCACTCCTCACCAACGATGATATTGGTAAGCCCACAGACTTGTTTGATGATATCTTCTGCTCGGCCCACCCATGATTTGCCTTTTTTTAGCCTGGCACCTTTCACTGTGCTGAGCACGTGCTGCAATGGATGCTCTGTATCTATACTAATCTTCAGGTATGCTCGTGCTCTCCAGATCTTGATTCTGCCATCCATGGTTGGAAAGTCAAGAAGATACCTCATTGCTACACAGGGAGTGCCCCTCGTACACCCAAGACAATGCGCATGGCTTCAATTTGTATTTTCTCCAGCCTATCTATTTGAGTCGTACTGACAGTAAGAATGGCCAAGGCATACTCGATTGGTGCGAAGACTAATCCCTGGAACAGAAGAGTAAGTAGTCTCTGCTCGATGTTGGCAGCTGCCATGACCTTCAAGGCGGCTAATCCTTTGCGGGATTTTGTTATCACATGGTCGACGAGGTCCCGAAAACACAGGCTGCGATCAAACTTAACTCCGAGGTATGTCATCAACTGGTCCCTGGTCATCTCATCAGCGCCCTTTCGTACTACCGGTGTGGTCGTATTAACGATATGATTGTTAAGGGAGAATCATGAAACTGATGCTTTATTAGGATTAACCAAGGCACCTGAAACCCCACACCAGGAAGAAATGCGATCGAGTTCGTCTTGCATTGTCGAGGCGATTCCCCGTCTGTCTCTTCCCTGTCGATATACCAGAATATCATCAGCAAAAGTCATAGTTCTTCCCCTCCCATCCAGCTGTTGTTCCGTGATCGTTATTGTGTACACGTTAAATAGAACTGGTGACAATTGTGAGCCTTGTGGCAGCCCTGGAAAAATGGATGTTGGCTCGGAAGACAAACTTCCACATCTGAGTATCACCTTCCTCTGAAACAGTGCCGCGGCGATCCATCTAATTAGGAAGGGGTGCACCGCCAGTTTGAGGAGCATATTCATGAGGTATTCAAATGGTACCCTATTGTATGCATCCTCCAGATCTATAGCACCAACACATGTCTCCTCTCGTCTGTGGAAGCCTTTGAAGACGCCTTAGCAAAGACTGCCGCATTGAGCTATGTCTCTTTGTTATATCTATAACCTCCGAGTGTGGCTGGGAATACGCGTTTCTGTTCAAGGTGACAGGTGAGGAAACGGGCAACTATTTTCTCCAGCAGCTTGCCCGCAGTGTTCTGCATTGTGATGATTCTGTAGGCACTGATCTGAGAATGGTCCTTGTTTGGCTTCGGTAGCGGTAGTAAGTAGCTGTGTAGCCACTCCTCCTTAATCTGGCCACTCCGAATACTGGCATTAAACTCATTGGCCAGTTTTGTCAAGTCGTCATCAGCTAAATCGCCTATGTCATCGTACCGAACACCATCTGGACCAGGAGCAGTGTTGTGTGACCTTTTAAGTGTCGGGCGAATGGTATCGGTTGTGATTGTGAGATCTTCTTCCAGCCCTTACACAATTTTGACAGCGATCCCCGTATCCTCATTCTTACAGCCTCATTTCTTTGGTCCGTCTGCTCAATGTACCGGGCAAGCAGGGCCTTCCCTTGTCTCTCAACAGATTTGTGCCATATCCGGCCTGTGCTCTGAAAGTCTGGTATGCCTCTGTGTCCTGTTGTGCCATTCATGCTCTGATGAAGGCGCCAGAATGTGGCTATCGATTTTTCTGAGCACACTTTTTAACAGAAGTCATCCCATTTGGCATCCTTAGCCTGCTTAGCGCATAGTTTAAAGTGCATCATTTTTTGGTCCTCTACTTTCAGACCGCTTCAAGAGCTCAAGTTGTGTTCTTCCATTCCTTCTGGCTCTCTGCCATGTCTTGGCCGTCTGTCTCTTGCTCCGCCAAGCTTCCTCGACATCTACGTTCCACCAGGGTGGCTGCGTCCATCTCTCCTGCCTTCTAAGAGGGGCGCTCTGTTTCCTATGTCTGATTTTGCTAATGACGTCCTTGTCTGTTTTCTCGTAGTTGAATGTGTGGAGCTTTCTTTTCTGGCTTCTATATCTGCTTTTCTCAATTAGGGGGACACATGGATAGTGATCACTTCCGTAAAACCCCAGTGCACTCCACCTGCAAACCGGTGCGAAGGTGGAAAACACCAGTGCCAGGTCTATGACACTATCAGAGTCCCCTGTTTGAGTGACCATTTTTGTTGCCCTTCCAAGGATGGCCTGCCCTAGGTGTCGTCTATTGTAAAAATAGTGAAATCCAGGAGTACTTACTGTCTTGTCACCAAGAAGAGTTTCTTGCAAAACCATTATATCGTCGCCGCACAGTAGCTTATCAAGAATTGGCCGTCGTTGATTTATGGACCCACAATTCCAATATGTAACGCGCACATACTTTAGGCCTAGCCTATCACACTTCGACAGTTTAATGCCACCACGCTTGCCTTGTCGTGTTTTCCTTCTTCGATGTTGTCGTTTGGGCTGCATCTGAATACATACACTTACGGTTGTCATAGATAATTTTGTTGCTGAATGGCGATGCTGTGGATGGTCTAGACTCACGTGCACTTACTCAGTCGCACGGTCCAGAACCCGTTTCCACGTTATAAACTGGCCATCTCCAGTATATAGCTCTGCAGCACGCGGATACACTGTGAGCCCTTCACAAATTAAATGAATTACGCGTCCTTGACGACAGACCAGCGTAAACAAACCGCCATTTTTTTGACGCGTTCAATAGTGCAATCAACAACAAGGATGAGTATAAGTGATTAAATAAGGAAATTGTAACAAAATGCAATGAATCAAAAGAAGCAAAGTGATTTACATCAAATAGAAAGCGCGTACAATCACATGATCCCTTAAAATATCAATAAAAACAAACAAATAAACAGAAAAGTTCACTGGAAATCAGCACTTATCTGTGAGTCCTCAGAAGAAGCCAGCGAACAGGGCGCCATATTCCCCAGAAGTGATTTTACCGCAGTGACATAAAGAAGAGAAAATGGGCGGATTATAGCAAGACATTTATATAAATGAAGGCTTTATGAAGACCGTGCAAGATAGCAAACGAGATATGATTAAACAGTGTCAACAAAGAATGGGTTGGTTTGTTCATTGTACAAACATTGATGATTGCTTAGAAACACATTCAAAGAAGTGTATTTCGGAACAGATCAATTCTAGAACATTGGAAAAATCACTGTCTGGGACCGAATTTTTTTTTTTTCTGGGACCTAAGCAAATCACTGTCAAACCCTTTCAGTCGAACAACAGTGATATCTGTATTTTGCGTTATGTTTGTTTATGTTAAGTTTGTTTATCTGATGATGACCTAGCACCCCTACTCTATCAATACAGGGGGGGCCTCGTACTTCGAACGTTCCAGACCTCGAACGCTTCATTCGAGAGAATTTTGATCTAGAGTTCGAACGATACTTATACGATCGAACTGTGTGTGGCAGGCGCAAAAAAAACATCATCCGTAAATAGGATTATATATGAATTATGAGTTTAGGGCCACCTCAAAGCTGGATTAGATACAATAGGAGACAACAATTTGTTATCTATAAATGCATTCTATTGTACGCTTAAGTAATCTCTTGCGTTATGCTGGTATGTTTTTGGTGCTTTTCTCGCTGTATTTGTTGGTGTTCCTGGTTACATATAACCACTATTTATTATCAGTAGAATCCCAAAAAATGTGTGGAAGCAACGTAACCTAAGAGGGATGTTGCTTGTAGCAGCGATGGAAGGAACTCGCGGTTAAGTATTAAAGCTATTCGCTTGTGGTGGATCTAGATAAGAAGGAGAGTGAACCCAAACCCTCAACCATAGGTGTTAAGGGAAGAAGCGAGAGAGAAAGTGAGAGTGAGAAATTAAACACCAGAAGTACAATTATTTGTTTGGAACTCCTTCCAAACAGTAACTTTTCTCTCCATCAGTCTCACGAGACATCGTCACTGCTCCCTAAGTTACAGTAAATGAAATTTTCATTTTATTATATAGCATTTATATTATGTTATTTATTGTTTTCATGTTTTAATTGATTACTTTGGGCACTCGGGTTCAGGGGACCAATTAATCCATTGTCCATTATCTCTAGTGGGGGAAAATCGATTTGGACTTTAAGCAATTCAAATTTCGGACGATCTTCTGGAGGGAAATAACTTTGAAATGTGTGATGTGTTATTAAACTCTTAATCCTATTTAAACACATCACACATTTCAAAATTATTTCGCTCCAGAAGATCGTACTACCTATAGTTCGCCCATTAAATAGTAATAATAATGTGACAGAAATAAGTAAATCAGGAAGTTATTAACAGTTTTTAAATGATTTTCAATGTGTACATAGGCGCCAGCGTGTAAAGTCACACATACCCACAGTCACACATATACTTCTCTAATATGTTGGCAAGCACAGCACACCTATAAACTGATGTCCGTTGAAACAAATATATAGATATCACAAGCTCCCGCGTGCACATCCTGGTCTAGGGAAACCATCAGATAAAAAATATTGACTCATTTGGGGATGTCAGCGTTAACCAAATTATTCAGCAGCGAGAAATTTCAGTGAATTTCCTTGTTAATGAACTCATTTCCCTTGTATATAACAGCTAGCATCACAATATTTATACACGCAGTATTTTTGTTTTAAATAGCAAGCTTTATTTATAGAAACCGCGTGGTCAAACTCGGTTAAAACATGAGAAATGCTGTTGATAACGTAGCGCTAGTTCTTGCAGGTCTTGTTTATCTTTTGAACACAATAACCGACTCTTCTTTCTTTAACAATCTTTTGTCAACATTCCTCTTTTTCCGTTGTATTATAATGTCTATTTGAGTCTCTACAGGGATGATCTTATTTTTGTACATTCTGAGAACATGCTCGATGTAAGTCCACTAGAGATGATCTTATTTTTGTACATTCTGAGAACATGCTCGATGTAAGTCCACAATGGATGATCTTATTTTTGTACATTCTGAGAACATGCTCGATGTAAGTCCACTAGGGATGATCTTATTTTTGTACATTCTGAGAACATGCTCGATGTAAGTCCACTAGGGATGATCTTATTTTTGTACATTCTGAGAACATGCTCGATGTAAGTCCACTTATTTCTGATATTCTCTTCTCCTTTGCGTCCACCTAGTTCAGTGTTCGTGGATTCGGTGTGTCATTAGTTTACGGCAAAGCCGCTATATTTCACGTTTAGGCCTGACACATCAGACTTGGGCATGGTTTTCTGATACAAGTTAACACAAGTCATGGTTTTTGTCTCCTCATATATAATTCGTTTTCCAATATATCACGTTTCCCGTCCTATAAAAGAAATACAGCTATTTTTGGTATCGCGCATGAGTTGCACAACTTGAATTTCTTTTTTTTTTGCTTCGTTTTTTTTTCTTAAACTTTCAGATGTTTCGTAAGTGCCACTTGAAGCTAAGTTGATGCAGATCACAATTCTATTTTATTATCACAA
The DNA here is from genome assembly GCA_032433765.1 of Megaustenia siamemsis. Taxonomy (NCBI): domain Eukaryota; kingdom Metazoa; phylum Mollusca; class Gastropoda; order Stylommatophora; family Ariophantidae; genus Megaustenia; species Megaustenia siamemsis. Next base: position 59,875,306 of record JAVIAB010000125.1, on the reverse strand, counting down.
TATTTATGCCAGTGTACACCCAAAAAAATGAAATCTTCAACGGTGTGTAGTATCGCTGCAAGTTTGTCTGTTGGCCTCTTGATTTCTGAACTTTAGATTGTGTTTATTATTATTTATGCCATTTTCTTCCAGATATTTCACGGTGGTTGTGTTTAGTGACAGTTTTGTTCATAATTCTTTTTTCCCCCTTAAACTTTGTCATCCTCTCTCTCTCTCTCTCTCTCACTCTAAATATTTCTCTCTCTTCCCCCACCTTCACAATCTTAGGCCGCACATATAGTACTTGCAACATAATAGTTAGGCCCATTTAGAACTGAATATTAGTAGATCAAGTGATCATTAGCTCACCAAGTATAGAGACTAATTTGATCTTCCTCTCTCAGTGATGTTGTCACATTCAGCTCCCTATAGTTAAAATATCCCCCCCCCTCTCTTTCTCTCTTGCCCTCACAAAAGCTTACATGCAAATCCCTAGTCTGATCCTGGTGCTGACAGACTGAACAGCTCTTAAGATTGATGTCTCCTGAGCGCATCCCCACTAATCAGCTCAGCACTGTACAGAAGACCCCATAAACCTCTTACTTCATGCCCTTCTCTCTTAAAAACTGATCCGTTTTTATCCCAGATTTCACTTATGTTTATATTTCAAGTCAACCCACGCATCTGTTGGACAGCTCTGTTTATGTTTCAGTTTTACCAAATCGATCACACATCTAGTAGACTTCACTTTTCTTTCTCTCACTCATCTACCTATTTACTTTCTCTGCATGTTAAGCTCCTGCCTTACCTATTTCTTAGCTCTCTTTTATTTTCTCACTTTCACCATTATTTTGTACTCCTTCTAATCTTAAAATATACAAAGTATGGCAACAAAATCTAGATTGCCTTCCACCTATTAATCTTCTGTGTTTGGTCGAGATCGAAAGTTGTGGAGAGACATTATCATCTACGCCAGCAGGCCTGGTACTTGATGATGATGATGATGATACATAACAACCAAATCTATCTACTTTGCTTCCCAATCACTAATCTTCAATGTTTGGCGTACATAACAACCAAACATATATGTGCACCTTTGCAAATATTCACATTTCATCTCACAATGTTGCTGTTCACAGACTCAAGGATTATCACTTCCTACACATGAAACTTATTTATCTTAACAGATGGCCTCCTTTATTTTATCTGTCACAAGAAAACGTGGTCATTCAAGAATGTGCTTTTATTGTTCTTAACTTACAATCTGTGATCCCACTATAAATTGACAGTTAAATTACCCCTTATGCTGGTGCTTATATTAATTCTCATAGTCAACCTTGCTCTTTATGTTGGATGAATATGGGGAACCCATGTTCATGTCAAACAGGTGTTCAAGGTATGCCCATACTCATGCTACACAGGTGCCAATAGTCAATCCACATTAGACTGCTGCCCCTAGTCATCTTGTATTCAAGTTAGACTGGTGCCCAAGTATGTTCTTCCCCTTAAGCACGTACTTCATGAGTTCATCTAGTAGACAGACACCACACTACACTGAGACCTTGTATTTCTGTTTCTGCAATCATAGTTGAAGTTTTCAAACTCTAGTGTCTGTTTTCTCCACTCCACACTCAATTTAATTTTCTAGTAACATGGATTTTTCTTTCAAAACTTTCCATCAATAGATAAGCCATTATTTTTAGAATAAGTACCCCCCGTCACGCCGAGTGGCGTATAGGGAAATATGGTGTTAGTGACCCTATATTTTACAGACCTTCAGCACATGATTTTTGGGGTAATGTGGTCGGTATTACGCCCGTGCTGCTTTTACTTTCCCAGAAAAAATCCGGTACCCATTTAAGGCTGGGTGAACCCGGAGCCGTCGGTTGGGATCGAACCCTACCCTTGTCCGTAGTAGCCCAGTTCACTAACCACTGAGCTATCGCGGCTCCTACTAATTTTTAGGGAATTAGTAAAACCCAGGTGTCCTCGCCAGGGAACGAACCCCGGCTCTTGCCGTGGTAAGCCAACCGCCTATCGATTGCGCTAACCGGACACCCATTTTTAGAATAACCACATACATTTCTTTTGTTCTAGAAGAAAGAACTCTCCATCCACAGAAAACATTTTATTGAGACAGTAAGTAATTGGGACAATTTGTATCTACAAAGAGATTGCTTACTCTGTCAAAGTATAATGAGCCATTATAGCAAGTTTGTGACCTGAAAAAACCATTAGCCATTGTCCAGATCAGACCAAAAAATTCATGTAACCTAAATCTATAATATATATATATATATTTTTTTTTTTTTAATTATACATGCATTCATAATTTTCCTGGTCAGAAATTGTAGTTACATTTTGGTAAATTTCTGTAAAGATTTCTTTCAAAAGACTTCTCACATAGTGTCTGTTCTTATTCACCTTGAACTGGTGATGGTATAATTACCGTTATCTTTTATTTTGAAGTCTGTTAAGATTTTCCAAAAGAGGTTTTTGAAATTGGCATAACTTTTGTTAAATTTAGGCTCAACAATTTTTTAAATATATTCTCTTCTTCTACTTCTCTTCTTCATTTGCCTTTCAGCATCGAGGGGAAATATAATTTGTGGTCTTTTGCTTTTATGTTCGCCTCTGCTGCTGTTTTGTTTCCTAGTGTTTCTAATATTCCGTCAGCCCATCTTTTTCATGGTTGGCCCTTGGGTCTGGTGTTCTCACAATGTTTATTGAAGACTCATTGTGTTTTTAATCACTCTGCCTTGTCTCATGACCAAACCTTTTTATCTGTTGTTTCTTTATATATTCAATGGTGGGGTTATTCCTAGCTCTTTTCTCAATTCTTCATTTCTGATCTTATCTTTCAGGCTGTTTCCTGTCATTCGTCTAACACATTTCAACTCAGTAGAGGTTATTTCTCTTATTGTTCTTGCATCTAGGTGTTATGTACATCGATATTTTGAAATATAACAAATAACATTTAAATTAGAGTCTAATTAGAGTTTAATTAGAGTCATTTAGTACTGCACATATTTTTCTATTGCTCTGTGGTGTGAAAAATATTAAAGTGACCAAAAAAAAAGTATGAATTTAAAAAACAATTGAACACTTATATGAATGTAAAAAAAAAAAAGTAAAGTACCCCCGTCACGCCAAGAGGCGTATAGGGAATATGGTGTTAGTGACCATAAATTTTACAGACATTCAGCAGATGATTTTTGGGGTAATGTTATATGAATGTACAATTTATTTATTTTTTTTTATGCATTTTTTTTTCTAAATGCTTTCGAAAGATAAAATTTGTATCAGTGTGTTTTATGCTTTGTAAAATTTGAAAACATGAAAAGTGTTTGCTTCTAAGAATTTTGGGGAGATATGTAGATAGCTTTGATTCATGCAACAGTCAGCATTTTGCTGCAAAGTTTATCAAGATGTAACAAATGGGAGCCACATAAAAACTGAGTGAAGCCAGTGTGAGGATGAGCCATTTATTGATTGTCCTGATTATGATAAAGATTATTTGAACAAATATTGATTGTATTATTGTCATTATATAAAACTAATGAAAAACTGGGTTGTTTTTCTACAACTATTAATAGTCTGTTGTTATTTTATTTATATAAACACTTGATGTTTTTGTTTTTAATTGATTGTTCTTTAATAACTATCAAAGCATGAGACAGAATAAAATGACACTCCACAGTAGTCTACCTTTGATGTGGAGATGGAACAAGGTGATGATGAAAGGAAGTATTTGCAGTCAGTTTGACAAGACAGGTTGATTCTTGCACACAGTAAAAGTTACATTTGTGTGTGTGTCCTACTGTATTTATTGTTTTGGTGTTTTTCTTGTATATCTTCAGGATCTTCATAGAACAGGTTGCAGCAACTTCAGTGGTGATGACAATGATGAAGATCGGGCAGTTCTAAAGAGGCTGTTACTGGCTTATGCTAGATGGAACAAGCGTGTGGGCTACTGTCAAGGCTTCAATGTTATTGCAGCTCTGCTGCTCAATGTCATGGACAGAAAAGAGGATGATGCTCTCAAGGTACGGTGGCCATAATCTGAATACAATGACATCTAGCACTCACACTGATTCCACAAAGAAGTTATATAAAAGTTAGCCCCTAGAAAAATAAGTCTGATTTCTTTATTGTTACGTTCATTGTTGTGGCAACATCTAGACTGCAATAAAAAGAATATACAAATACTTGATACAAATACACTCCTTGTCTCAGTATCTAAGTATTTGAATGATTTGCAATTTATCTTATTTTACTAGTTGATACCTCTAGCTCTGTAACTGATGGTTCTTTTTTATTATATTTTTTTTGTCACACCTAGTGCATTAAAAAAAAAAAGTAAAGTACCCCCGTCACGCCAAGTGGCGTATAGGGAATATGGTGTTAGTGACCATAAATTTTACAGACCTTCGGCACATGATTTTTGGGGTAATGTAGTCGGTATTACACCCGTGCCGCTTCACTTTCCCAGAAAAAAATCTGGTACCCATTAAAGGCTGGGTGAACCCGGAAGCCATCGGTTGGGATCAAACCCTACCCCTTGTCTTTTGTAGTCCAGTTCACTAACCATTGAGCTATCGCGGCTACACCTAGTGCATGCCAATGACAAATGAATTACCTGTGATATAATGATTATTATTATTGTCTGAATATTATAATTATCATAAATTTGTACATGTGGTATCATGATCATCATCATAATGTGCCATGCCAGTTGGCTTAGGTGATCATGTCCTTCCACAATCTTCTATTCACCATCTATCTATCTATTGACCTTTCGAGCCGTAGCCGACCCATAGGGTGTAGACCATGATACTCCCTCTTTTATCTGAATTTTTGTTCTAGCAGTTTTCAATTCTTTTAAAGATATTTTATCAAATCACGCCATTTGTCTCTGTTCTGTGCAAGCAGCTCTATCTCATTGAGGGAGCCGATTCCTGCTGCTCTTGCCTCTCTCATCAATGTTCTTTTCAGTGTCTCTCTGGGTCTTCCTCTTTTCCTCTTAACTGTTGTTTCTCACATGAGGGCTTGCTTTGCTATTCGGTTATTATCTCTTCTCATCACATGTCCAACATATGACCATCGTCTTTTCTTTATTACTGAAGATATTAGTGGTTGATTGGCGATTTGTCTCATTTCCTCGATAGTTTTGAATTCGTTCCACGCTATACCAAGTATTTACCTTAGGCCTTAGACATATATTTTCAAATGTGTTAAACTTTGTTTCTATATCTCTTGTTATTTTCCAGCTTTCACTCGCATACGTAAGGGTTGATAGTACATTTGATTTGAATAGTCTAAGTTTCTATCCACCATGCATCATATCAATTCTGTTGTTGACTGTTTTCCATATCATGACACCAAGCTATCTAGTATTTTCTCTCTTTGTCATCAGCAATCTCTCTTTCCCTCTATTTTGCCAGTTGTAACCAATTATTCCAACTTTCCTCTTCTCATGATGTGCCTAAAAAATGTTGATTGTTTCTTTCTGATGTTTCTTAGGAGCTTCCTTTTTGTGTTGGCCTCTTGGAGAACTTCCTCGTTGGTCTTTTTAGCTGTCCAGGGAGCTTTCAACACTCTTCTGAGAAATCCCATGTCTGTGACCTCTAAATGTCTTTTAATTTGTTTGTTTACTGTCATAGATTCACTTCCATAAGTCAGAATTTACCCTTTATAGTACTGATGAACTCTCTCATTTCTATTGACATAGATTTGTTGCATTAGATGTTTTTCATTTTCTGAAATGCTATTTTCGCAAGATCTATTCTGCTTGTTATTTCTGTGGTGTATCTGCCATCTGATGTTATTATACATGTGGTATATTGCTTATTATTATTGTTTGAATATTATAATTGTCATTTATAATTGTCGTAGATTTGTACACATATTTAATTCTCAATGGTGTATCAGATTTTTACAATATCACGAGTACATAGACAAAGAGATAATAAGACATAATAAAGCAGTCAAATATTCTATTATGGCAATAATTACTCAGTTATATCTTACTAATTCATAATGAACCTACTAAACTACTGTTGTGAGCATTCTTACATATGCTTTAATAAAGAAATGTCCAAATATACTTATGTGGAAATACCAGATGTGACACATACTATCAAGTTTGCAGCCGTAGCCATAGAGATAATCTTTATAATAGCTGACATCGCAAGCAATGGTGACAACACTTTTAGACTTATGTAGTTGTACCTCACTTGTGGCTGTAAAATTTAACTCAGACATAAAATTGCAACTGCTGGTCATATGATTGTTGTTTGTTTTTTTTCATTGTGGTAGTGCACTTTCTTTATTGTTTTCTGACTCCATCATTTCACCATCCATTTTCATAAAGGACTCAAGTTCCATTACAAAATGTTTCCCCCTAGTGTAGCGCATTTAAGATTTTCCTGTTAATAATTTAGTTTCAGCCTCAGTGGCAGATGTGGTTAGTGCACTTGCTTCTTGATCAGAAGGGCCCAGGTTCATTCTTCTTTGGTGTTCACCTGTTGAGTGGGCATGGATGCATTGTGTTACTAGTTTGCAGCAAAACCTTTTTGCCCACACATCTGTCTTCATCATGGGTGGATTTGCTGATTATTTTGCACACTGGGTGTCCTTATGATTTATAATTATTTATTAGTCAATAACATATTATGTCAAATCCTTCAAGTGACCCCTCTAATCATGGGAAATAAGTATATTTTCACATACCTCTACATATTATTCTCTTAATTTTCATAAATTTGACTCGAGGGTGGGCGGACAGATGAATCCTAACTGTTAATCTTCAAATAGGATGAATGAAAGTCTGAATAATATTTGAGTCAAATAAGTTTTTTTTTTCTTTTGCCTCGTAATAACCCCTTAAAAAAAAAAGACCCTGGCACATTCCATAAATAACAAAATGATAGTCTTTATCAAATGATTTCTGTACAATATTCATAATACATGATCTGCCACTAGATGTGCATTAATATTACCCAGTGTCCAACTAGTTGAGATATATATCTTATATTGGACAGTGGGGTTTCAGCAGAGTAGTGTTTAGCATTCACTGGGGCGGTAGTAACATTGACAAGGTGTAAATCAAGTCTGGCACTCTCCAGTGACTGCAGCTGAAAATATGGAATTTTTAACTGATAATGAAATTATAACATCAAGAAAGAGCTCAGCACATCTCACTTCAAAATGTTGTAATTTCGCACTGTGAAGTTTAATATTTACCTGTCAACAGCATTATATGGTATAGTACACTCTTTACTTCTATGTTTGATACACACAAAAATACAACCTCCTGTATGACAAATAAACAAATATAACCTTACATATAATAAACACACACATGTAAACTAGCACATGGTACACACACACAAATGTAACCTATCACATGACACACACACAAATGTAACCTATTACATGGTGCACACTAACAAATGTAACCTACCACATGGTGCACACTAACAAATGTAACCTATCACATGGTGCACACTAACAAATATAACCTATCACATGGTGCACTCTAACAGATGTAACCTACCATATGGTGCACACTAACAAATATAACCTATCACATGGTGCACACTAACAAATGTAACCTATCACATGGTGCACACTAACAAATGTAACCTACCACATGGTGCACACTAACAAATATAACCTATCACATGGTGCACACTAACAAATGTAACCTACCACATGGTGCACACTAACAAATGTAACCTACCACATGACACACATACACACAGATGTAACCTACCACATGACATGCAAACAAATGTAACCTACCACATGACACACAAACAGATGTAACCTACCACATGACACACATACACACAGATGTAACCTACCACATGACATGCAAACAAATGTAACCTACCACATGACACACATATGCACAGATGTAACCTACCACATGACACACAAACAAATGTAACCTACCACATGACACACATACACACAGATGTAACCTACCACATGACACACAAACAAATGTAAACTACCACATGACACACATATATAACCTACCAAATGACACATACACACACATACACAAATATACACAAATGTAACCTACCACATGACACAAACTCAAATGTAACCTACCACGTGACACACACTCAGATATAACCTACCACATGACACACACTCAGATATAACCTACCACATGACACACATACACACAACCTACCAAATGATACATACACACACATACATAAATGTAACCTACCACATGACACACACTCAAATGTAACCTACCACATGACACACATGCATGCACACATATATATATATAACCTACCAAATGATACATGCACAAACAAATGCAACCAACCACATGATACATATACACACAGATGTAACCTACCACATGACACACATACACACATATATATATATATAACCTACCAAATGATACATACACACACAAATGTAACCTACCACATGACACACAAACAAATGTAACCTACCATATGACACACACTCAAATGTAACCTACCACATGACACACAAACAAATGCAACCTACCACATGACACACACTCAAATGCAACCTACCACATGACACACACTCAAATGTAACCTACCACATGACACACAAACAAATGTAACCTACCACATGACACACACTCAAATGTAACTTACCACATGACACACACACACATGTAACCTACCACATGACACACAAACAAATGCAACCTACCACATGATACATATACACACAGATGTAACCTACCACATGACACACAAACAAATGCAACCTATCACATGATACATATACACACAGATGTAACCTACCACATGGCACACATATATATAACCTACCAAATGATACATACACACACACATACACTCAAATGTAACCTACCACATGACACACACTCAAATGTAACCTACCACATGACACACATGTACAAATAAAACCAACTACATGATGCACTTAGGACACACATACACAGAATATGGCATGTCACTGATACACATTTAGAGAACATGTTCAATGTCTCTTTACAGTCTTTCATAGTACAATTTATAACATTTACACACAGACAAAATACGTTTATCACCACAAGATATACATTTACAATGCCTGTCTCAGAGCCAGTTACAAACATTCAAAATGCATGTCCCATAATCATTTACACATATTTACTGTCCGTCCCATAAACATTGACACCTCTTTATAATACTTGCCCTGATGCACACATTCATTATGAATGTTGTCACATTTCATGAATGTTGTCACATAAGGGTGCCCCTACATTGATGAGTTGGTAGCTTGAGCCTACTGTTCACCAATAAAACTGCAGCGTGCTCCTGGCAGACTCTACCAAACTAAACCGGTTAAAATGGGTCAGGTTTTGACAGAAAAACATGATGCAGTGGGTCTCCATGGCTGGGGATTTTAGCATAGAACTTCAAATGAAAATAATGTCTTTATAAAAAAAACATTCATGTCATGGAAACAGTAAAATATGAAAATCAAATGTTGCCAAGTTTGGGAACTTGGAACTAACAGAACTAACAATAATGAGAGGCGGAGACCAGACTTGGGGTACCCAAGGAAGGATGGCCAAAAACAAGAGAGATTTTATTACTGCCTTGCACAGTTTTGTCATTCTGTGGGCATGGATAAAAGGAAAGAAGAAGAATAAAATATCACTTTACACATGTATTGTATATCTTAACTACCTGACACAAATTCAAGGACTGTCATATCTTTGCAGGTCATGATCTACCTGATTGACAGTGTCTTACCAGAAAGCTACTTTGCTAACAACTTGAGGGCCCTGTCAGTTGACATGGCAGTGTTCCGTGATATTCTAAAGCTGACCTACCCCAAACTTTCTAAACATCTTGACAGGTTACAGCTGGCAGCACAGGACGTCAGAACAGGTCATTTAAAAAAATGTATTATTTTATCGTCAGCTAACCTGAAGATAACCAAGTGACATTCAATTGCTGTACAAATCCTCTATACATGTCCTTTATACATATCCTCTATTTTACACTTTTTCTTTTTTGTGTCCAGAAGGCATTAGATTAATTTTCTTGTTTTTCCCTTCTTTGTTAGATAATGTTAAATACTATAAATTTATACTGAGACTGTGTTTGCTCCAATCACTGTTATCTCTCATTAAACTATATCATCTAGAATAGGTTACCTATAATAAACCTATAGCTGACACTAACTAAATATGTATAGATACTAGGAGTCAGTGTTAATTCTTAATCACAGTTCAGTTTTAATTGTCAAGTAAATCAGTATTGTAAATTTATATTGATGAGATTGTGCTTACACATGCAGAGTGAGAATTTGTATTGTTGGGATTGTGCTTACACATGCACAGTGAGCATTTTTATCTTTATGTACATGTTAGAACCAGTGATGTATGTAAAGTGTGTCTGATGATATTCCATGTTCACACAGGTGCCTGCTATGAGCCTCCTCTGACAAATGTCTTCACTATGCAATGGTTTCTGACGCTCTTTGCCACGTGCTTACCAGTCAACATTGTTCTGCGTGTCTGGGACTCAATTCTTCTTGAGGGCTCTGAGGTACTTCTCAGAACAGCACTCACTATATGGGGAAAATTAGCCAAGTAAGAGAAACATTTCTGTTGTGTCCAACGATGTCACAGGGAATATGTATCTTTATACTTGTCTGCATTCACCTGTTAAATTAGCACTGATGTGTTGTGTCACTAGTTTATGCCAAGCCATGATATTTGTACCTTTCTGCCTGACACATTCAACTTAAGCATGGGTAGATCTTTAATTGCTTAAAAATCGTGTCCAGGGAAGTAGCCATTTGGCCAATTCTTGTTTATATTTAACTGCCAAAGGTTATTTAATGTGTGCAGAGTGTACATGAGCCTTTCGTTTTTCATCATTATCCAAGATGACTAGACTAGCAGGGTAGGCTGCACCAGCACTTACAAATTTTCTCTCACTGCGGTCAGGTTGGTTTTTCAAATGGGGTAATTAGAGTTTACTAGCATGAGGAATCTTCCAAGGCTCTATGATTGAAGCAGTCAAAAGCTATCATCTAGAAGTTGCCAACACAGATAGTCAGTGATAGAGGTGTAAACAAACAATTTGTGAACGGTGACTTCTTTATTAAATCAGACAAAGACTAAACTTCTGTTAAAATATTGGTAGCAATGAGAAATATCATTATTTGCATTCAGTGAGAGGAATGTGTCCATCAGAGTTATAAGAGAGTAAAGTGTGATAGCACATTTTGTGGGGGATTGTGTGTCCACCATATAAATGGACAAGTCTGGTTGGTTAGTCAATAGGAATGTCACTGACTTGTCTTTACAGTCAGAAGTAGCAGTTGCAGGCAGAGTTTATTAACACAGTTGTGGAAGATAGGGCAAATCCATTGCACCTCTTTCCACTGGTTATATCTTTGGCATGTTCTGGCTACATGTCTGGAAACATGATTCTGGATTCATAACAATAACATGGAGATATGATCAGAATATATCAGCTCTAGTCTTTGAAATGATTAACCAGATATTACAAATAATTGTGGTAATGATGATGATGTCTTGAAATCTATTAATTGAATAGATGCAGCCAGTGCTACAATGAAGTGAGGTACTACCATTAATAAATGTGTGAACAATTTGATTTTTACAGACGAATTATGGGAGCAGCAAGTGCAGATGAGTTTTATAGCCTGATGGGGGAGTTGTCTTCCAGTGTGATGCAGGGATGTGTCTTTGATGGAGACACTATGATCAAGGTAGCAGCTTGGTACATTTTTGATTTATATGATCATTTAATTGCAGAGACAGTGTTGTATGAAAGTGCATGCAAACAGCTTCTTGCTTCTCTCTTCAGTTTAAAGTTGGCAGTCATTGTTTATAAAGCCTGTTTTCAAATACTGTGAGTCTAAATCCAAACATACCAATTTTTCTTGTATTTAGGACCATCATCACATGATTGTGTTACTTTAACACAATGATATGTTGCATGATTACACTGGAAGATATTAGCACAATATATAAAATCTATAGATAGAGACAATGAGTTTTCCAACATAATTTATGCAGGGTATGTATATGTCATTTATGTAGATGAAAGCACACTAAAGAAAATCTAGAGAGCTAAGATTGTTTTTTTTTAAATAAATGTATGATACTGTGGGGTGTGAATCAAAATAATATCACTTCTGCCAGAAATAACTAGTCATTGTGTATTCTTTTGATATTTTAAAGAGATGCTGAGTCCAGCTTTGTAACTGGCTGTCTGAATTTCATTCTTCAACTCCTTAGTGGAAAGATAATCTAATATTCTACATTCAACTCTCAACACAGGTTTCATTGTTCCATTCTGTAGTGAAGTATTTTGTCCTGAAATGAGAGCTTTTCAGCTTTTTGAAATGTACTTTTTTACTGGAGTCATAGTGGCTAAGTTGTTTATTTGTTCTCAACTGATCAGAGGGGTCTAGATTCAAGTACCAGATATGACACATTTTTTCTCTGACTGAAAAGGATTCGGCTTTCACTGAGCCTCTAAAAATGAGCACCAGAAATATTTCTGAGAAATAAAGGCAGCCTAGCATGGTACCCAAAATTGTGCCATTAGTCATGGAGAATGGTCACTAATACTATATTCTCAACATGCCTATCAAGGCCTAACACTGTTTTTTTACTTGGTTGCTATCACAACATTACTCATTGTAAAATAGAAAAATGTGCCAGAAAAGATATTTATTCAATTTTATTTAAATCTTCTTTTTCTTTCCTTCCTTATTTGCCTTTCAACGCCAAGGATAGATATAATTTGTGGCATTTTGCTTTTTAGCTTGGCTCTGCTGCTGGATTGTTTTCTAGTGCTTTTATATTCCGTCAATCCATCTCTATCATGACTGTCCCTTGTGCCTTGTGTTCTCACAACATTTATTGAGGGCTCATTGCGTTGTGTTTGATCACTTTGCCTTGTCACGTGGTCAAACCATTCTATCTGTTGTTTTTTTATGTATTCTATGACAGGGGTTGTTCCTAGCTTTTTTCTCAGTTGTTTATTTCTGATCTTATCTCTCAGGCTGTTTCCTGTCATTCTTCTAACACATTTCATCTCGGTAGTAGTTATTTTTTTAATTTTTCTTGCATCTAGGGGCCAGGACTGGCATTGATAGCACAACATTGGAATGAAGATTGTGTTGTAGAGTATCTGTTTTGCCTCTAGTTATTTCCTTGTTGGACAATAGTCATGATAGCTATCCAATGAGTTGACAAGCTTTGTTGCATCATTGTCTATATTTGCTGTTTGTTAATTGTCGCTTGTCACTAAACTTCCTAGGTATTTAAATTCCTCTACTTGTTTTAGTTGTCTGCCATCTATAGTTATGTTGATGTTCTATTTCTCTTTTGCAATATTCATAACTTCTATTTTATTTATGTTGATTTTCATGTTGTATCTTGGGCCTGTGCTATTGAGCCTATTTAAGTGTTCTTGTATGTCTTCTATTTTTCCATGTATGCCTGATTGTCTGCAAATAGAAGCTCATGATCTCCTCTGTCTCTGATGGGTTGGCTAACTTGCATATATAGTCCATGTATGTAATAAACAGTAGGGGGTTTAGTGCTCGCCACTGTCTTACACCTGATCTAACTTAAGTGGTCTGTGTAACCAGCTGCTTTCAAGACTTTTAATAAGGTTGGTTAGATGTTGGCTTACTCTGTATGGTGTTAGTATCTCCCACAGTTGTTCTTTATTTACTCAGTTGAATGCTTTTTTCCTGGTCAATGAAAGCTATGTACAAATTTTGATTGTGTTCTATCATCTTTTCTGCTATCTGTTTTAGGGTGAATTTGGAATTCAGGTGAATTTTTTTCGGAACCCCATTTGAGATATGTTTAACTGTAGTTTTATTATTCATCTCAGCCTTTTTTTCCATAATTTTGGCAAATAACTTTCCCACATGGCTGAGAAGTGATATACCTCTATAATGATTTCAGTCTCTCTTACTACCTTTCTTTTTCCATATTGGTACGATGATTGCCTGTTGCCAGTCTTCTGGGGCTTTCTGTTGGTGCCATGCTGCATTGAATATTCTGTGCAGCCATGTCACTCCTGTTTCTCCTGCTGCTGCTATTATTTCTACTGGTATGTTGTCTATCACTGATGTTTTTTTTCATGGTGCATATTTGATTGCTTCTTCGATTTACTCTTTCATGATGTATATTTCAGTGTTTGTGCATTCTTGCCTGGTTTTTGTTGTATTTATCGTAGTTGGTGCTATGTTCATCGGGTCTTTGAAATATCCTTTCCATCTCTTTTGTATATGTCAGTTATTTGGTATTGGATGTCCCATCTTTGTCATTTATAAGTTCAGTGGCATGGTGGTTTTCTTTTCTCACTCTTCTTGCTTTAATGCTTTGTAGTAGTCTCTTGCAAAGCTACTCTTGCTTGTAGTTTCTTTTTCTGGAAGGGAAGATGGAAAACACCGTGAAGGAGTAGGCATAATGATGACAGACAAAGCTGCAAGAAGTTTATTAGAATGGGAACCGGTAATCGCCAATCAACCACTAATATCTTCAGTAATAAAGAAAAGACGATGGTCATACGTTGGACATGTGATGAGAAGAGATAATAATCGAATAGCAAAGCAAGCCCTCATATGGAAACAACAGGTAAAAGAAAAAGAGGAAGACCCAGGGAGACACTGAGAAGAACATTGATGAGAGAGGCAAGAGCAGCAGGAATCGGCTCCCTCAATGAGATAGAACTGCTTGCACAGAACAGAGACAGATGGCGAGATTTGATAAAATATCTTTAAAAGAAAACTGCTAGAACAAAAATTCATATAGGAGAAGGTGTATCTTGGTCTACGCCCTATGGGCCGGTTACGGCTCGAAAGGTCAATAGATAGATAGATAGATAGTAGTCTCTTGAAGTCCCTGCTCATTTTTTTTTTAAGCATTCTGTCCAGTTGTTTTGCTTAGCTTCTTCGATCAAAATTTTACACTTTTACGACTTTTTTCAGGACTAAGGCATGTTTTTCATACTCTTCTCGATTCTTATTCTCCCTCCAATTTTTAAAAAGTTTCTTTTTTTTTCTTTAGTTGCTTCTCTAATTGGCTACTTCCCTCTAGCTTCTCCCGTATGATCCTTCCTGACTACTGCTTGGGCAGACCCTCTTTCTATATGCTGCCCAAGATACATAAACCTGACTCTCCTGGACGACCTATTGCCTCTTCCATCTCATGTCCCACAGTTCTCATTTCTGACTTCCTTGACAGTGTCTTTCAACCCATAGTTATGGGCCTCCCTTCGTATGTCAAAGACACTAAAGACGCCCTCAACATCTTCGCCTCTATCACCCTCCTTCCTGATCGTCACTACCGCCTCTTCATTATGGATGTCTGGTCCCTTTATACTTCTATTCCTCACTCCGATGGCCTTCGAGCTCTTCAGTTTTTCCTGGACCGTAGGATCCAACCTTCCATCGCCACTGGAGTCCTCCTCCGTCTAGTGGAATTAATCTTGAACCTCAACTCTTTCGAGTTTAATGGCAATTTCTTCACCCAGATCAGCGGTGTGACTATGGGCACCAAAATGGGCCCTAGCTATGCTTGTCTCTTCATGGGCTATCTTGAGCACGAAATCATCCAAACCTACCAGGGCCCTCTTCCCCTTATGTATCGTACGTACATCGATGAATACATCGGTCTGACTGACCTTCCTGAGGATGAGGTCTCCTGTTTCATCGAATATGTCGGACAATTCCACTCCACCATCCACATCACATACCACATCTCTACCTCCTCCGTATCTTTCCTTGATATCTCAATCTCCTTAGGCACCTCTCATCTTCTCACCTCGGTCTTCTACAAGACCACAGACTCCCATTGTTTCCTCCGCTACGACTCCTCTCACCCTACATCCTGTAAGAACTCTCTTCCAAATTCTCAGCTCCTCAGACTTCGTCGCCTTTGCCAAGACGATGAAGATTTCCTTCACAATGCCCACCTCATGCTTGATTTCTTCCGCGGACACCTCTATCCAGAAGCAGCTCTCCTCCCTGCCCTGCGTCGTGTTCTCCACACTTCACGTCAGTCTGCTTTTAACCCCTCTACTCATCCACACCACTACGCTGTGATTAGGACCATCCACCGCTACCTCCCTATTCTCCGATCTACCCTACTACTCGTCTGCTCTTCCCCGACCCAGCACTGGTGGCCTTTAGACGTGACCAGAACCTCCGTGACTTTCTTGTAAGGGGTAGTCTTCCTGCTGCCCGTCTTAGCCATCGAGGTACTATCCGCTAAAACCGCAGAGTATGTAATACTTGTGATCACGTTCTCCAGACTGATACTGTCCTCTTTCCTAATGGTCATTTCAAGATCAGAGAGGGATTCACTTGCACATTGCGGAACATCATTTATGCCATCATCTGTAAGCAATGTAAGTTGACCTACATCAGTCAGTCAGGTCGACGTATCGGTGATAGGTGCCGTGAACATTTACATGAAATCACCCGAGAAGCTGGCACTCCTGTAGCAGCTCACTTTAACTCGAGGGGCCATCGGGGGAAGGCTGATGTCTTGGTCACTGGCCTTATATCTTGTTCTTCTGATTACCACAGTCATCTCACTCTTGAGAACCGCCTGATCGCTCGTTGGGGTTGCCTCACCCCCCGTGGCATGATTGTATCCGTATCCCGCTGAGGACCCGTCTTCCTCTGACCCCTTCTCCCTCCCTTGTACTCTTCTTCCTATCTCACCTCTATGTTAGTCTGATCCCCCCCCCCCCCCCCCCAATCTTCTTGTAGTCATCCCCATCTTGCTTTCTTCAAAACCCCCCCCCCCCCTTTTCTCTTAGGCCTCCACTTACCTGTTTTTCAGCTACACTTACTCCACCTCTGTTTTTATCCACCTAATCTCTCCGGTTCCCTACTTCACTACCTCCTGCATACCCTCACTCTATTACCCTTCTTCTTTCTGACTCCCTCTCTACCTATTCACTCCTGACACACCGCCTCTCCTCCTACATATTACCTCTCCTCCCTTGGTGTGTACTTCCTACTCCCCTCTATTTATACACTCCTAGTATTCTCTATTCTCTTTTCTCTGGTGTCACCACCTCTCTACCCTCACTATTCCAGCTTTTCTACTCTCAGCCCTCTTCTAGAACCACTGTCTGTTTATCTCCCACACTCTTTCTTCACCTCACTTTGTATCCCCCTCTAGTCTCTCCGTTTCCCTACTTCTCTACCTCTCTCCACCTCACTTTGTATCCCCCTCTAGTCGCTCCATTTCCCTACTTCTCTACCTCTCTAGGCACTACTTCCTGCTTACATCCCTCTATTACTCCACTTCTTTCGGACTCCCCCTCTATCTATTCACTCCTGACCCACCGCCTCTCCTCTTGTCCACTTTACCCATACCTTATTCTTACCCTTCTTAGTCTTCCTCTCTATTTCTCTTCCCCCGGTTATTATTTCCTCCCTCCTCCTACCTCTCTATCCTGCTATTTTTAGCCCACCTATGACCACCTCTGTTGCTCATTCTCCTGTTCTCCCCCTTGTCTTTTGCTTCTCCGATTCCTTTGTTTGGATTTTTCCTCTCTGTTAGGCCCCATTAATTTTATGGGACCTATTACCTTCTCCTCCTTCTGCCCTTTGTCTGGTCGCTGACATGCCTTACCCGAGCCTCAGTTGAGGTTTCTTTCTATCTATTTCCACTAGTGTTTTCACACCAGTCTGGCTACCCGCCTTTTCTTCTCCCCCCATCCCCCCTAATTAACACCCCTCCTCCTCTCTCTATCGTTTCCCCACGATCCTTTTGTAGGCCTCGTGTCCATAGTCCATTCTCTCGATTGCTTCACGGCGGATAGTCAAGTTATCCCTGCTAAGTGTTTGATTTTTCTTATACATTTTATACGATACATTATAAACTTTGTACTTTTAACATTTCCATCTCTTCCTCATTTTTCCTATCTCTCTTTTCTACACATTTTGACTCTCATCCTACCTCCCCTCATGTAGCCTCCTTTCTTATTTCAACATCTTACTTTCTTCTCTTCTTTTCTGTCCACCTCTCCATTCACTTGATCATCTAACATGTAGATATAGATAATTGTGCTTCATCATTTGTTGTTGTTGTCCCTGTTTTCTGAAGAAGGCTACAGGCTGAAACGTCAGTATTGTGTTGTGTTCCCTCTTTGTAAAGCTGTCACCATACCTTGGAGTGTCTAACACTCCCCATCACTGGCTTTTTGCTACCAGCTTTACCGCAGCATTGCAATTGTTTGCCTGTTCCCTGCTTCTCTAATTGCATCGTTCCACCACAGGTTGCTCTTCTTCCTATTTTTGTCCTTAGTTTTGTTCCACATACTGTTCTTACGATGTTGGTTATTATTTTCTTAAACTGCTACTACCACTCTTCTTCTACTGTGCATACTTCATTAGATAGTTTCTTGAATTCCTCTGTTAGTTTTAATTCTTGGTTTTTCTTTAATTCTTGATCTTTTAATTGTTTTATTTTTATTGTCTTTTCTTTTTTGCCTCTTTTGTTTGTTTGCATATCTTCTCTTTGATTTTGGCTCTCTGAGTGTAATCATAAACTTTTTATGGTCTGTGTCATCTGTGATAATAGGGATATCTCTGCTGTTTGTTACTCTTTTCTTGTTTTGTTTTCTTGTTAGTATAAAATCTGTCTGACTTCTACATGTTGTGTCATTCCACCTGTACCAGGTGTATATTTGTGAGTCTCTGTGTTTGGAGAATGTGTTGGTGATAAACAGATCATTTTGAGCATAAATTGTTTATCCGTTACCTACCTGCTAAGTCTGTCGTAAATTGAGGGCTTAACTTAAAAACACATGTTGGGGATAGCTGGGAGATGTTTCCCCACATGCTAGATCGCTAGGTGACACATGTGATCTTTTACTGTAGATCTTTAGATGGTTACATTTTAAAAGTACTTATCTGATCTTGTCCTCCTCCTTGAATAGAACACTTTACAAAACTTTTAAAAACCTCTATATCCACTAGAAATACTTTTTCTGTCACTTTTGTCACATAATCCACATTCTGAAAATTAAACAAACCACCATTAATTTAAATCAATCATTCTAAACTAGAATGGTGTATAATAAAATAGCCCTTTGAAGTGTACAGTTCAGATTTGTTCTTTACAATGCTTTTGGAAAATGCATTATTGACAGAGATGTTTACAGTTTGCTTCACACATAGTAACTGTGTGTGTGTGTTTTATCTATAGCCAATTCATTTGTTTAAGTGGTCTAACTTGTGAATGTGATACATGAAAAAACAAATGCACAGTCATCAATGGCTAGCAAAATAAGACTTGACAGAAACCAAGAAAATATGAAAATAATGAAGAAAACTAATTAGTCCAGAAGAAAATATAAACATGGAAGGAAAAGCAGTGGAAGAAGTAGATCACTTTGTTGGAACATGCCTAAATAGACCAATAGACCAAGAAGGAGACACGAAGAAAGCATTTAAAGACAGCAATGACTTTCAGAAGCCTTGATTAAATATGGAAACCAAAATGACTAAGTTCAGAAACAAGACTCAGGATTTTCAAATCAAATATATTATCCACTCTCACTGAGAGTTTGAAAACAACTAAAATAATGGAAAATAAATTAGATACATTTGAAAACAAATGCCTCAGGAAAATACTTTGGATAGCATGGAATGAATTCAAGAGAAGTGCAGAAATAAAAGAAATGGTCATGCATTCAACAGTATCATATATAATCAAGAAAAAAGATAAGTTGGCCATGTGATGAGAAGAGACAACAAGAAAATCTCAAAGTAGGTCCTCAAATGGTAAACAAAGGACAAAAGAAGAAGAGGCCTACCTAAAAAAAACACTAAATAGAACACTGATGTGAGAAACAACAGCAGTGGGCATCAGTTCTCTTGCTGAGGTGGAAAAGCTTGCCCAGAACAGCGATAAGTGGCATTGTAAAATGTGGGCTGTGTGCAATGTCTCATGCTTAATAGCTTAGATTGTCGGATATGGAGGGTCTGGAATTTCTGTCTGATGTGTTGTCTTTAGCTTGAAATTGCAATAGTTAGAACTTGTCCTCTGCTGTTGTTGAGTCTATTGTTAATACATTTTATGGCTAAAATTGCAACATTGATTGCCTTGAAGCAGCATTTTTTAGACAGACATTAACATGCATATTGGCTGCAGATTCAGTGTAAATTGAATAAATATGATTGTTATACTGTGCTCTGATTAAGTAATTTGTTAAGAGTAACAAATACATTGTATACATGGAGAAGAGAGATGACTTTTGTTAAGTGCACATAGAAGGTGAAAGTTTCTATAAAATTAAATCTGTTTGAAACATTCAACCATGCAGTATTAACTGAACATTTCTTTTATCTTTTCCTAGTCTATCTATGCTGTGGGTGACTTTCCATTGCCTCACTTGATTGAGCTACGGGAGAAATACACATACAACATTAGGCCAATCTCTCAGCCCAGTGGAGGAAACAAGAAGACTGGCAAACGTAATGTCTTCAAGAGCATACTAAATAGTGATGAGGATGAGCTGGACGATGATGACATTGCAGCTATGGCCTGCTTGCCTGGTGGGTCATGTTCATATAAGTAGACAATAGCTCCTCACTTATTTATCATATAGATAGGACATAATTAGTCATATATGTAGTAAATATAATTAGTTTAAAAAGCTTATAAACCAACATTGCACATACTCAATAAGTAGAGAAAACCAGAATCAATGGATACTTATATGAGTATTAGACATAGTAAACACCAGTGGTGGACAGTGAGTAAGAAACTTGAGTAGGCCCGGACATAAGGGCCAACCTTCTAGGTTGACCTTTAACCTGATAATTTGTGACAAACATTTCTGCAATTTACACTATGTAAAATAATCCCTTTAATTATTGCCCTAAATTGACATAATTATAATTACATCATACTATCTTAGTTAATTGTCTTATAGATTATGAAAGAAACATGGTTTTGCTATTAATTAACATCTGTTTTTGTTCAAGTTTTTTATATAAGGGCACAGCACAGTCAGACAACAGCTCTAAGTAGGCACTAGATAAGCCTCCTCTTATTGGCTCTACTTCTATATGTTTCAATAAAGAGTATGCCATCTTATTAGTTGCACACCATTGTAATAGTAACCATGGGCTGATTGCAGAAATGGCCTATTTAGTTCACACAAACATTGCAAGGTCAACAGATGCTGTTTTACAGTAGTCATAGTTTTGACCTCCACAGACATTGAAGCCTCTTTATAGTTTAAGTTATTCAAAGTCTCCGGTATCACTGCAAATGAATGATAATCCATAATTGCTTAACCAACCGTGCCAGTGGAATTATCCGAATGAACATCTCATCAAATATCCAAACAAAAGGCAGCTGCAGTCCCCATCATAGAAAACACAACACACGTCAAAAGACATAAGGCGTATCAGTACCGAAAGTGAACGCAGCTGAACTGTCCCTTGTCATACGATATATTCAATCATTGTAAGCAATCTGAATATAGAAACACCATCTGGATGAAAAGCACAGCTCACGGTGTGCACAGGACACTAAACTCAGTAGCTCCAGCAGCAATGAAGGCTAAAGAATAATATAATTCTGTTTTTCCCTGGCAGCCGTGTGCACAGGGGTCCCTCGCCACACAGGCAGATAACTCCGTCTTCGGAAGTGCTCATATTTTTCTCATCAAGGAGTAATTGACGTTTTAACCCATGCTTCAATACGGAAACTAGGTGTGGTTGCCGCAGAAATCAGAAATAAACATCCCAACTGGTGCAGCTGTGATTCGAACTCACCACCTCTCTGTCTTGAGACCGGCATCTTACCTCAAGATGAACCAGTTCACATGTGCAGTGTCAAATCTGTTTCAACTTGTATACCTATCTGTACTATTTTTTGCCAGTTTACCCATTGCATACCTATATGTACTATTCTCTGCCAGTTTACCCATGGCATATCTATTTGTACTATTCTCTAAGATTTACATATGTTATATCTCTCTGTGTTATTCTATGCCAGTTTATCCATGGTACATCTCTTATGTTTTTCCCATTAGTCAACAATCATAATCATCATCATGTGCCATACCGGTTGGCGTAGGCAATCATGTCCTTCCACAATCTTCTATCTACAGTGCATCGTAAGTCAACAATATCATAGTTTAATTTATGTCACTGTTTTTAAGGGCATATGCGGAAGTAGTAAAAGTAAAGTACCCCCGTCACGCCAAGTGGCGTATAGGGAATATGGTGTTAGTGACCATAAATTTTACAGATTTTCGGGGTAATGTGGTCGGTATTACGCCCGCGCCGCTTTACTTTCCCAGAAAAATCTGGTACCCATTTAAGACTGGGTGAACCCAAAAGCCGTCGGTTGGGATCGAACCTTACCTCTTGTCCTTTGTAGTCCAGTTCACTAACCACTGAGCTATCGCGGCTCCCATATGCAGAAGTGAAATATCCTAATTTTGTGCATTTTTGGCTTTTTTTAAATTTTACCTAAAAACTTCTTTGCCTTTATTTTTCATTGTTTTTTTTCTCAGAAAATGCTTCTCTTTTATTAAATAATGGTTTAACTGCAATCATGTTTGAGTGTTTATGTATTTTTGCTTGCAAATGAGTACTTCTATATCCTAGCAACCATAAAATCACTGCACAAAATTGTGAAAAAGGTGTTCTGTACTTTAAGGTATTGTCTGGTCTATATTTAATTACCTTATTTATTTTCATCACAGATCTAATTCGCATGACAAAAATAAAATGTTCTAGAACATCTCTGATGTTCTGTAATCACCGGGAAGATATTTCTGTAGTTCATTCGATTGGCCAAATCAAGTCATATAATTTTTACAAAAATGCTGATGGAATTGGATGCTTAGTGGATTTTATGCATTGTCAAGAGCCAAAATAATATTTCAGGCATTAATAATTCTAGTTTAGAATGCATGCTAAAGCTAAAATAAATTGTAGTTACTTATAGGTCTTTCAAATTTTCACTCAAGACTGTGTACAATTTTAATCTGTAAATATATTTCTCTGTTTTCCCCCCTGTTTTTTGTTATCATATATATATATATATATATATATTTTGAACATGATTTTTCAGGAACTACCTATTAATATTTCTTGAAGTTTGTTAGATTTGAACACTGTTATGTAACAACCATGTTTACAGACAATTTTGTTTAAAACATCTAAGCTTTTCATATTCACTGTGCTGTTAAAGATATTAACACACATAATTTGGAACTACAGTAATGAAAAAAATAAATAAAATCAACCAAACATATTAGCAGAAATTAATTCTGTTAAAGTATGAACACACACATGGCATGCAAGTGTCTCGTAAATAGCATTGTTGTGATGTGTATTCACACAGTAATGTGATTTGAAGATCCAATATGGCAGCTGTTTATTGTGGTTTGCCTTGGCAACAGCATGAAGATAATGTATGAACAACTAGCACTGTTTTAAAAAATGCAGTCAATGGTACTATTATTTTATATAAAAATAACCAACTCAGGTCATGAAAACTATCTTGATGGTATAATCGCAGTTCTGGGATTAGCCTTGCTAAACTATAGGGCAAGAATAAAAGCCATTTGCCTGGTGCAGTCACCACAGGTGTATTGGTCCGAGGTTTTATTTCACCCTCAGTAGGAAGAACTTTTTAATTCTATTGTAATTTGAACCTGTGTTCTTCTACATAAGTCATTACATTTTGTAAAATATTTATTACCTCACCTGCATCTAATCTCTTTGTAGGTTCAACAAAGGTCTATTATTACTGCATGCATTCCTCCTGGATGCATTTATTGAGTTGTTTTTGGTTGCTGAATTTGTGTGCTGCTAAAATGGACTGTTATGTTTAAGGAGTCATCCATCTTGGTACATAACCAGAAAACGAGGATTGCAATAACTGGAGAGTAGAGATGTGACTCTTCTGTCTGTTGCTTCTAAAGTATTCTGTAAGATCATCACAAACAGAATCAAACATATGGTAGACATTGTTATACATGAAGAACTAGCAGGATTTAGAACAGGGAGAAGCTGCCTTGATAATATTTTCACCTTAAAAATTATATTACAGGAATAAATAGCAAAGCAGAAATTGTTTGTTCTAAACTTTGTTGACTTCAAACAAAGACTTTTGGCAGCATAGAGACTCACTTTGGAATATCCTGAGACAATATTGAATAGCACAAAAATCATCAACAACATCAAAGAACTGTACCATGGCTTCTCTTGTGCAGTTTTCACAGAGACAGAACTGAACGAACAGTTACAGATTGAAACTAGGGTGTAGCAAGGATGTATCTTATCTCGCTATTTGCAACTGCCATTTACTTCATAATGCAGATATGGTCTACAGGTAATAAAAGCACTGAATGGATGCACATGTCATAATTAAAGGACCTTAATTTTGCAAACATAGTTTTTGTCTATAGCAATGTGAACATGATACAAGAAAAAAGCAAATGCCCTGTCATCAATGGCTAGAAAAATAGGACTAGAGATTAACCAAGAAATTACAATAATAATATATAATCAAATTTGTACAGAAGAGAAAAATAAGCCTGGAAGGAAAAGCAGTGAAAGAAGTTGATCAGTTTGTATACCTTGAAAGCTGCATAGATCAAGAACAAGACACAAAGAAAAATATTGGCAAAAAAAAAACCTGGCCTAGAGAACCACTAATAAGAACATTGAAGTGAGAAGCAACAACAGGGAGCACCAGCCTTTTTGCTGAGTTTGACTCGCCCAGAAGAGAGAGATATTGCCATAGATAAGTGCAGGTCTTGTGCAAAGTCTAATGCTTAATAGCTGTTTGTCTCACATAAAGAATCTAGAGTTTCTGCCATAATGTTCCAGCCTTGAGTACAAGAGCAATAGAGATAAAGAATCAGTTTGATTTCTCTGTTATTTTTTCAGGTCACGTTGATTCATCAGATATATCTGTGCTTGGTCCGGGTGTGTATGGGTCTGAGGTGGATGCTGCCTCAGCTAAAAGTGCCCCAGAAATGGAGCGAATGACAACAGACATTCAGAGCTTAAAACATCAGTATGAACGGCTAAGGCAGCGACAGAGGCAGGCCCATATTATCATTGCAGGTATCTATCTATCTATTGACCTTCCAAGCCGTGGCCAGCCCATAGGGCATAGACCTAGATACTCTTTCTCCTTTTCTAAATTTTCTTTCTAGCAGTCTCAAAATCTTGCAAAAAATATTTATCAAATCTCGCCATTTGTCTCTATTCTGTGCAAACATCTTGATCTCACTGAGGGAGCTGAATCCTGCTTCCTTTGCCTCTCTGATCAATGTTCTTCTCAGTGTTTCTCTTGGTCGGCCTCTTTTATTGGAGGTATGCTTTCTTGTTATAATATGATTTGTGTATTGTTCTATGTTCATATCATCATGTTCAACTACCATGTTGTCAGTTGCTGTAATATCTCTCCACCAATTTCTGTCTCTACAGTTGTTTGTTAATTCTGCTGTTGACTTTCTACTTTTCTATTCTATTCTATTCTATTCTATTCTATTCTATTCTATTCTATTCTATTCTATTCTATTCTATTCTATTCTATTCTAGGAATCAGTTTCATGGCAGTCGGGACACCCTCATATCCACTTCCCCTACACCATTCGTCTCAGCACTTTTAAAGCGCATGCAGACTGACTGTTTCTGCAAGGATTGTTGATTGTAGATACATCTGTTTTTTCCATTAAGGACTGCATATTGACTAGTCCTATTTTCCACCTCTAGACTCATTAGTCTTTCATTTTATATATGACTTTTGTCGTTTTGACGGAAGGTTGGTATCAAGCAATCATGAAAAGTCAGTAGTTTGATCAAATATTAGTGCCTTATGCTGGATGCTGTTTGAGTGAATCATCATCATCATCATGTACCCTGCCGGTTGGCGTAGGCGATCATGTCCCTCCACAATCTTCTATCTACAGTGCATCGTATCAGTTCTGTTGTTGACTGTTTTCCATGCCATGACACCAAGCTATCCAGTATTTTCTCTCTTTGTCGTCCACGATCTCTCTTTCCTTTTATTTTGCCAGTTGTAACCAAGTATTCCAACTTTCCTCTTCGTTTGAGTGAATGAATCTGCCAATATTGGATATACAGATATGACTGCAGAATGAAGAAGGTGTATTTGTGGTGCCTGGCCTCATCTTCTTTCTCCTGCGCCTTTTGTCTTCTGAATTTGATGTCAACGTTGCCTCACATGTTATTGTGTCATTTTTTAGTTTTTTTCTCCATGTGCTATGATTTTCCCAGTTTCTTTCACTGATAGAGAATTCACTCAAGGACTGCAAACTTCCTTATATCTAAGTACTGGTCTGTCCTTTGGTTTCTTTCCATCCCTAAGTTCACCATACAATATTTGTTTTTTAATATGAATGTTTGCCATTCTTATTACATGGCCTAGCACTCTTAGTCTCAGACACCTAAATCTTTCAATAAATGCATTTTAAAAACCCAGTCATTCTCCTCCTCTTCTCTGAACTCTTTCAATCTTATTAAAAAAAAGGGTATAACAACCCTTGATTACATCATAAAATGTAACACACTATCAGACTATCACTTCTAAATTGAATAAAATCTTTCTCTAAGCCACTTTTCACATAATCTTGATAAATCATCAAAATCCGATGACCTAGTTTCATCATGTAAATTTAAAAAAAAACAAGAAGAGCCACTGGAATTTAATTTAAACAACTTTGAAATACAAATTTGAAAATGTTAGAATTCACCATTATTCACAACTAAAGCAGGAAATGTCAGCAAATTTAGTGTACTTTCACACTGAAGAGTTCCTAACAACTGGTATAATGTAAAAATGTGCCTAAATTTACTACCATGAGACAAACCCAACATGCTACATTAGATGCCAAACAGGCCAGGCCAGGCCACACTCAGTGGCAGAGTTGTTAGTGAGCTTATCAGTTCTGTCATTGTACTTTCATGTACACCAGAACATCCTGGACACCCAGGTTAATGCGCTCAATTTAGAGTCATCTAGAACCTGTGTCCACTCCTGCCACAGAGAGCGTCTCTTAGTCTTACATAACATACATTGCTAGTACATCACCAAGACTGCGTGATCCACATTCATGTTCTGTGTAACCAACCATGTTGTTAATACTGATGCTGCTTCTATCTCCATTCTCATGCTGAACATTGTAATAGCCAGATATTTTCCTTTCTCATTAACTGGTCATTTAAAAGATGATTGTTTCCTTGTAGTGCTGATAGGAAGGTTATTTTTTTCCTTGGCCTCTTAGAGCATCCTCATTACTATTTTTTAGCTGTCTATAGTACTCTCAACATTCTTCTATGAGACTACATTTTTATGGACATCAAAGATTTTCTTGTAAGTTTTCCAATTGTGTATAAAATGTGAGAAGTAAAGTAAAAGTTTCCCTCCATGCCCTGCTGACTTAAGGAAAAATATCATTTTAGTCACCACATTTTTTTTGTGACCACTTTACATTTTTGTGATGATGTGGTTGGTATCATGCCAGGTAACCTTTACTTCTAGGAAAATCTCTGGTACCTATTTTTAAAGGTTAGGTGAACCCCAGAGCTTTGTTGATCTGAAAAAAAAATCTGCCTTTTCTGGGAATTAACCCAGACTCTTCTAATCAGGAAGCGAGTGCACTAATCACTTAGCCATATATATATGTATATAGAATGTATACCAAGTAACTCTTTCAATATGGAAGGCTTTTGTCAATGCAACGGAGGAGATTTCAGAATATAAATTTTTGATGGACCCTATGGTTTTAAATTTAAATCAACATTCTTTATATATATCTGACACATAACATATTATATATGAATTTTTAGATAATTGAACAAGGAATCAGATTTCACCAATACTAAGATGATACAAGACATGTAAAAAGAAAAATTGGAGATAAATGGCCAACAAACAAACAAATTGAAACATTAAATTAAAACCACAATTGATAACTTACCAATATATAGAACTAGTCATAATATTCCACAATTAATTATTTTGTGAAAAATATAATCAGCAATATGTCTTCAAGCAGCCATGAAAGTTTGGTTGATGCAGCATAAAAATAACTGATCTTTTGTCATCCACAATCACAAGTGACAAAAATGAATCTTCAATTTTTGGAGAAAAAAAATCACTATGTACACAATATTGACACTTTTGTTTGACTACACACACAAAAATTACTATATGCACAATATTGACACTTTTGTTTGACTACACACACACAAATTACTATATGCACAATATTGACACTTTTGTTTGACTACACACACAAAAATTACTATATGCACAATATTGACACTTTTGTTTGACTACACACACAAAAATTACTATATGCACAATATTGACACTTTTGTTTGACTACACACACAAAAATTACTATATACACAATATTGACACTTTTTTTCAATTACACAAAAAACACTGCCCCTACCTCTACCTCCTTTTGGTTTTTTTTTTATTTTGAAGGAATGTACTCCTCATCACTGTCAATACTCAACAGAAGACTCTCATTTTCCTCTACTAAAAATCCATATCTGGATCACTGTCATCACCATTGTTGTTTTCAACACTTACAGTGTCTGAACTATTGTCGGAATCATCAAGAAAAATTAATTGACAAGCTTCTTCAGCCACCATCGACTGACTTTTAGCATTACAATCACTGCTACTGGAAGCCATTTTGATCAGCTGATTTTTGTTTACACTTTATTTTATCTTCTTTCTTTTACCTTTTAGCTCCTGGTGGAGCATAGGTCTTCAACAAACACTTTCCAAGTCGTTCTGTTTTTTGCCATTCTTTTAAGATCATTCCATGTCTTCCCCATCATCTTCATCTCTGCTTCTATCTGTCTTCTCCAAGAATTCCTTGGTCTTCCTCTTTGTCTTTTCCCCTGGGGATTCCAAAAAAGGGCCTGTTGTGTAATACTCTCAGTTGGCTTCCGTAGTGTGTGTCCTATCCATCGCCATCGTCTTCGCTGTATCTCTTTATCCACTGGTATTTGACCGGTACATTTCCATAATTCCACGTTAGTGACTTTGTCCTGCCATTTCCATCCCTTTATTCTGCGCAAGCATCCATTAATGAAAGTCTGTACTTTCGTGATTGTCAATTTTGTCATTCTCCATGTTTCACAGCCATATAATAGGACCGACTTAACATTTGAGTTGAAAATTTTTATTTTTGTATTTAGCCTAATTTCTTTGGATTTCCATATGTTTCCCAGTGCAATGAAAGCTCCTCTTGCTTTTGATATCCTTATTTTGGTATCATTTTCTGTTCCTCCCTCTTTATCTATATTACTGCCCAGATATATATAAGATTGTACGTCTAGTAGAGGTATTTCTCCTAGTTTTATATGGTTATTGCCAACTGCATTAATTCTCATAATATTGGTCTTATCTCTATTAATCTTTAGTCCTAGCTGTTGTGATCTCTCATCTAATATACTCATTTATCCTGCATCTGTTGATGGCTGTGTGATAGGAGAGCTATGTCATCAGCAAAGTCTAAATCATCAAGTTGTTTGGTCAGTGACCACTGGATCCCATTTCTGTTGTTTTGAGTTATTTTCATAATCCAATCTATGGCCAGTAGAAAGAGAAATGGAGACAGGAGGCATCCTTGCCTTACTCCTGTTCTTATTTCAAATGCTTCTGTAAGCTGTCCTTCATGCACCACACTACATTTTGTTCCTTCATACATTGTTTTTATCAGGTTAATAAACTTTATGGGGATTCCGTAATGACTCAGCAACTTCCAAAGCATTCTTCTGTCTAAACTATCAAATGCCTTTTCGTAATCTATGAATCCAATATATAGTGGGGATTTTAGTTCTAAACTTTGTTCAACTATTATACGTAGGGTAGTTATTTGATCAGCACATGATCTGTTCTTCCTAAAACCTGCTTGTTCATCTCTCAAGTGTTTCTCTATAGCCTCTTTTAGTCTCTCCAGAATGATTCTGCCTAATATTTTTCCTGGCACTGATAGTAGCATAATTCCCCTATAATTTGTGCACTCCTGTAAACTTCCTTTCTTTGGTAGTTTGATCATATAACCTTCTCTCCAGTCTTTAGGTATTTCTTCCTTCTCCCAAATTTTATCCAATAGATCCTGTAACATCTTGGTAGAGGTGTTAATATCTGCTTTGATGGCTTCCGAAGGAATTTCATCTGGTCCTGTGGCTTTACCATCTTTTAATAATTTGATGGCTTTCATTATTTCTTCTTTGCTTGGTTTTCCGCAGTTAACGTGTAACTCTTCTTCTGCTGGTAGTATATCTGGAGGATTATTTGAGCCGGGTCTGTTCAAAAGTTCTTCAAAGTGTTCTTTCCATCTCTCCATTTGTTCCCTTATATTACTAAGCAGATTTCCTTTCTTGTCTTTGATAAAGGCGTTGATCTGTTTGTATTTTCCACCTAATTTCTTTGTGCTGTTGTACAGTTCTTTCATATTCCCTTTATTTGCTGCTTCTTCTGCCTCTTTAGCTAGTTCATCTATATATTTCCTCTTATCCCTTTTAATGCATCTTCTCACTTCTTTGTTCACCTCTGTGTAAGCTTCCTGTGTCTTGGCTTTATTACTTCTT
Organism: Megaustenia siamemsis; assembly: GCA_032433765.1. Taxonomy (NCBI): domain Eukaryota; kingdom Metazoa; phylum Mollusca; class Gastropoda; order Stylommatophora; family Ariophantidae; genus Megaustenia; species Megaustenia siamemsis. The sequence goes on along the minus strand of JAVIAB010000125.1, from coordinate 59,844,649 downwards.
GTTTTGCTTTTATTTATGTCTGCTTTCTTGTTCTTTCTTTCTTTAATTTTATCCAGGGTCTCTGCTGTCATCCATGCCTTATTCTGGCGTTCTCTTTTCCCCAGTGTTTCTTCGCATGTCTCTTTCCATATATTTTTTACCTGTTTCCAATGATCTTCTATATTTATTGTATTTTCTAGTTGTTGGAGGACTTGGTATTTGTTTGATATTGTGACTGCGAATTTATCTTTAATTCCTTGTTCTTTAAGAAACCCTACATTGAAATACTTTCTACCCTTATTCGTTGTATTATACCTTTTTTGATGCCATTTTGATCAGCTGATTTTTGTTTACACTTTATTTTATGATACACACTAAATCCAAATGAAAAAATTACATGTTAGAGTACATCTTTCAACTTGAACCTTGTGGGGAAGAAGGAAGGAACTCTCCAGTGAAGGAATCTATATAAATAGTCAATCTAAAATATGGAAATACAGTTTATTGAGGGTATCCTCATCTCAGAGGGCATTTTTGACATCCGCCTGATCCATTGGTTGGTGCAAATTTTGTTTTTAGACAGATCACAAAAACTATTTTCTCATTAAGGTCTTTGTTAATACCTTTCAAATCTCTAGTAAAAAGTATTATAGCTTCTCACATTTCCTGCAGAAGACATCAATCTGGCTGCCTCCCACATGCATGTTAAGTTAGGTCCTTAATCTATGACAGACTTAGCAGGTCTTTCTTTACAGAAAATACAGAACAACACGACAAATATAAAGTAGTCACCATCAACATATGTAGAATATAGAATTAACTTATTAGAGAAATGGCCTACATAAAATTTAAATGCTAGGATTAGAGGACACCAAAGTAAAATGACAACAAGTAAAGAAAACACATTTGAACAACATGATAATATTCTCAGGAGTCAACGTTTCTAAAAGAGTGAAACATTGTAAGCTTTATCATAGACCCAGAACACACAAAGAAAATTCTAGAAATAAAATACATTCTTCACCCTAGCACTGTGCTACTAATGCATGACTTGGACTTTATAGACTCAAGAATAATCAGAAAAATAATCACTGCCAAGACGGAATGTGTTAGACAAATGACAGGATACAGCCTGAGAGATAAGATCAGAAATGAAGAGCTTACAAAAAAACTAAAAATGGTTCCCGCTATAGAGAGTACATAAAGAAACAACAGATAAAAAGGTTTGGCCATGTAATAAGACAGAAAGACCAAAAAGCAGTGCAATGAGCCCTAAAATAAACCTTGTTTGACCACCAGACTGAAGGGTTGTAGATGGATCTAATGGAATATTAGAAACGTGAAGACAGCACACTAACAGCAGCAGAGGCCAACAGAAGAGTAAAAGAGCACAAATTATATCTTCCCTCAACATTGAAAGGCAAATGAGGGAGGAAAGAAGAAGAAAATGTGGCTGGCAATAACCCATTCATGCAGACTTTTATAAACAAATAATGCCTATCATAAATGATTTTTATATCTATACAATAATATCTGAAGATTCTGTACAGATTTTCTTACACATGGATTTTTAAGCACAACAGGAAAAAGTATTTAAAATAGCTCATTCACAGAAATAGAAGTCAATTACATTGGAAGTTAATGCATTTAATAGTGTGCCTGTTTTCATTATGATATTTATAAGCAGTTTACAGGTGCATAAAATCATTGGCTTGACTAACTTGTTGTTTCACTTTCACAGCTGCAACAGCAAAACAGATCAAACAATCATCTTCTCGTGGACGAGGAGCATCAGATGTACCAGCTGCTGCACTAGTACCCAGCATTGAGAGCCCAGTAGCCATGAACCATTTATTTTTGGGAAAAACCTCCACCAGCACCCGAAACAGAGTGGTCACAAATGGGCCCAGAATATGTGGCCCATCTCTTCATGGTGGTAATAATTCCCTGCTCACCAAACAGTTACAAGCTGTGGCCAGTGCTCATGCTGTATCAAAAAGTAAGCGAATGAAGACCAACATGACAGGCAGGAGTGGCATGGCAGCAGTTTCAGGTGCTGTGCAATCAAAAACAGCACACATATCTACATCTTCCAGACTAACATCATTTTCTTCTACACCCACATCATCAGTGCCACCATCTCCCACCTCCATCAAGGACTCATCAATCTCAGATTCCTATGAAAGTGACATGATAAACAGGTTAGAGTCAAGCATTAAGTCAAATAAAAGTGTGGCTTCAGAACATCTCCAGATTTCAATAAATAATAATGTAAGCAGCACACAATCTACCACATTGTATGAACAATCTTTACAAGAATCTGAAAGTAACACCACAGATAAAGCGCTAGCTTCAGATCATCCTGATTTAGAAATAGAGCCAGACAGTTTATTATCATCAAATAGGGAATGGACAGGAGAACCAAATCCTGTTAAATTTTGTAAAGAAAGTCCAGCTGATAGCACAACCAATAATTGTTTTTTGCAGAACTCAAGTTCAGATCAACATGTTTTAAAACTTGAAATTGTTGATTCTAATACAAATGGAATATATGACAATTCCACTCATGAAGGTAACAAACAGGGTATTCTTAAATACCAAATAGAACATTCTATTCTTTGTTCTACAGAAGCTGCAAATTCCCAAATTATTTCAGTGGACAAATCTAATTCTTTGTCTAGTGATACTAGTCCAAAAACTCTGAAGTCATTTACCACTTCAAAATCATTTCTGGAAGATTTTGGTTTTGAGAGTCTGTTTGATGTGTCACCTACAATGCTGTTGGATAACAAATTGTGTCATCATGATATGGCCGTTGAGAATGGAGTTGAAGTCTACCATAATGAGCAGCAAGTTGTCCATCTAGCAGAAGGGAAGGTGAATAACTTACAGAAACCAGCTTTACAGAATGAGGTCAACTTTAACAGTCATGGTGATTTAAAGACAACAGCATCGGAGCCAAATCTTGCTGACGCTGTGCATAAAGAATATATGAAACACACAACTTTGTCTGAATGTGGATCAAAATCAGATTTGTGTGTTGAATCTGAAAGTTTAGAGAATATAACACTGAGATCTGAAACATTTGAATCTGAAAGTTTAGAGAATATAACACTGAGATCTGAAACATTTGAAACTGAAAGTTTAGAGAATATAACACTGAGATCTGAAACATTTGAATCTGAGAATGCAACAGAATCATCCAGAGGCTTATCAGTCATTGAAAATGCTGATTTAGCTGAAGTATCATCCTTACTTAATGCTGTTGTTACATCAGCCCCGCATCCTGAGTTTTTAGTACGTTCATCCTCTGTCATTGAGACTGTACCTGTTCCAGCCACATTGAATGTCAGGAGGTCTGATGATGATGATGACGATGATGATCAATCAAGCACCATGATCAGTTCACATAGCATTCAGAAAACTAGTAATTCAAAGGGAGAGAAGCCTAGCCAGGATAATGCCATTTTCATGAGCCTCAATTTAAAACTTGAACGACAGCATTCTGCTGTCATCACTCAAAAATCTTCCGGTCAGAATAAGAGAACACGCAGGTTTTCTTCCCCTGCTGGACCAGTCATGACTAGCTCTCCATCTTTGAGTCACCCAACTCCAACCAACAAGCCTTTCAACCCTTTTCCAGTGAGGCATTTCAATGCAAACCGTGCAAAGACTGGATTAAAGCTAGGACTTTATTCAGAATCAACATTGGATAAGCTTAGGGGCCTGAAATCAAGGACAACGTCATCTTAACATAGCACCTTACTGTTGTCATGCAATTCATCCATCAACTAGCACACAAGGTTTATTTTGTTCACATGTACTGTATGAATCAAAACATCATGACCAATGATTGTGAACTGTTGGACATCTTCATGTGTTAGAAAAGAGGAAATAGTGTAGCCAGTGAAATGAGTTCCTTCAAAGTAACAATTTGTTCACCTCAGCTGTAAACAGTTAAAGAAGAGAAAATAACTACTCCAGCTTGTGGCAGCTAAGTTAAACTACAGCTAGACACTAATTCAGGCCTCACTTTATTGGAATATATTGTTTTGCCAGTGTTAAAAATAGAGAAAAGAATGAAAGAGATTGTTATGCAATAGCCATCTATTCAACTTGATCACTGTCTTCAAAGTTTGACTTAAAATGATCCATCCACACTTATATGTATCGTGTATGCTGTTGTACTGTGGTGGACTTTGTGAGTATGGAGTACCTAGAGTTAGTCAGTTACCAACATCATCATTTCTGAAACATCTCAGCTCTGTCATGAAAATGATTCAGGTAAAAACATCCAGTATGTAACCCTAGATTACGATGCCTAATTGTGGCGTGCATTGTCACATTTTGTAGTACCAATTACTACCACTTAATTTAACATTAGGAGCACTAAAAATAGTATTTTCTTTGAACTTTTGACACAATTGTGTGTTTAGCGAGTAGACACTCGGGGAACTCGGATTTCCTGTCTCAGGTTGATTTATGACCCAAAATTGACCGCTTGGACTGGATGTGCTAATTTATCTATTCAGATGGTCGCCGTAGGTTCATCAGTATGTTCGGCTACCTCAAAGGATTATTCGCTGTGTTTCCTGAGTCACAAAGGGTTGTTTAATGTCAGTTGATGAACAAGGAAAATTCCCTGGTCACAGCGAAAAATGAAAGACGACAAAGTTGTTCAAATTTGGCTAATTTTTGTCATATTATAGGTTCCTATCTCACAAAATGGAAACAATTTTTTTTTAAACCTGCATCAGTAGAAACAAATCCAACACTCAGGGGTCACCAGAAGTTGTAATTAGGAAGGTACACAGAAGGGGAGAATGTTTGCATACTGTAAACTATCAAATTTTGAAGAATTTGTGTTTCAATGTGGTAATTTTTACTATGGTATCTGTAATCTATGGTTAAAAGAGTTGAAAATAAGACATGCAGGTTGATTGTCACAACATACAAAGTGCAAAATAATATGAGAGATCTAATAACAAAAAATAATAGAAACATGGAAATAATGAAAATGTGCTAGTATGGACTTATACTCATCTGATATAGAATATTAATTAATTTTATGGTAGCCGTAGGTAAGTGCTGATGTTTTAATACATTGTCTATAATGTATGTATTTGTTAACAGCTTATGACAATAGTGTTTTTGTTAAAAAAATTATAAATACAAACATCTGTTTGTGTGTGTGTTTTCTTAAAGAGTATAAATGAGAGATGGTGTTGGGTACTTTATGTGCAACCCCAGTATGAGAGTGAAACTTGGATACTACAAAGTTTTAGCATGAACAACTGGGGTCACTAATGCTTTACTGGAATAGGTAATGAAAATGCAGTCCAAATCAAATTTTGCAAATAAAACAATAAGAAGATATTTTTAAAATATACCATGGTCTGAATTCTCAAGCATAAATAGATCAGCTGATAGATGCTAAATGATGGATACTTATTTACTTGAGGATCATCAAATAATATCATGAGAATGACCAATCAAAAGGTGACACAGATGGAATAGTTCGAATTCACAAAAGAAGAAGATAAATCAGCTCACAGTGTTGCAGAAAACAAACAATTTATTGTAAGTTAATTTCAAACATGACAGTGGTTACCACTCTAGCAACTGTATCTAAGCAAATAGACTTTGCAGTCAGGTAATGGATCCTCCACTCAACTCAGCAATCATTAGCTATCTAACCAGCTGTTATGAAAGATTTATAAGATCTTGAAGCAGCATTACACTGTGAGCCCTCAACCTCTAAAGCTTCATGTGCTAAAACCTTCACCATTTATTCTATCTATCTATCTATTGTCCTTTCGAGCTGAAGACGGCACATAGAGCAGAACCACAATTTAAAAAACAGAAACCTTGCGTGCCAAAGTGGCACATATTGCAGAGATCACTGCTCTAAAATATATTGCGCTGTTTCCATAACAATACTTTTTACAATGACAGCTTGTCAAGCCATCGATCAACCTCCTTAGTCGCCTCTTACGACATGCCTAGAAGGTCACAGTGTCACTATTCTTTACTTCCCCCATAATGAGGCACCGGTAACACACAGGAATCACCTTTATTAATGCCTGTCAACTTGATGTATCATTTAGTGAAGAATGAAGATCTTAGCATATGTTTATCTTGTTTTATTTGACAAAGCAACACATATTTTTCTATCACAATGATCATCATAACAAGGTAGGGGCTGGTTAGACCTGGTGTGTTGCTGCATTGTTCTATGTTGCTTCTCATTCCAGTTGTACAGTTAAAACATTCCTTTCTTAAAAAGAGTGGCACATCACATCTTCTTCTTTTATCCTGTTCTGCTTTTTGCCGGTAGGTGTCACAGGCTTAAAATTCAGTGATGTGCTTTCTATCAAGAGCACTTTCTGTGGCTTGGTACATAGTAATAGTGTATTATTTTATTATGTCGTAAATTCCCTCAGTCAATATTCTTCTTGGTTTACCTCTAGATCTTGGTTGTCCCATTTTGTTGTTATAAGCTCTTGATGCTGGTGCTGAGGTGTTCATGCACATTAAATGTTCCAACCACTTTAATCTGTATCTCTCTGTGTATTCAATTACTAGAATTCCAATGATGTTTCTGATTTCATCCTTCTTTACATGATCTCTTCTTGTTTTGTTCACAACTTTTCTGAGACATCTCATCTCATATGCTGTTAGTTTTCTTTCTTGATCTTTATTCAGAGCCCATGTTTGACATTTGTAGCAAAAGAGTTGGAATAAAGATAGAGTTAATTGAGTTCTTTGTTTCCATTGAAATAGTAGGATGCTTTAAAATTGGTCTGTAACATTGTTAGCACTTTGAATTCTGGCTTCAATCTCTCTTAAGCCTTCCATCCTCTGCAAAAATACTTCTCAGATATTTGAATTCTTGTGCTTGCGTTAATTTGTAATTGTCTATTGAAATATTAATGTTTCTTGGTGTTCTACTCGTGTTCATGATTACATCATTTATGTTCACATCACATCACTGACAAAATAATGGATTTCTGGTATATGCAAATATTAAACAAATTAATAAGCCAAGATTTAAGTAGTGGCTGTCTGGCTAAAAATGCAAACAGCAGAATAGATTCAAGTTACTTCAGAGCTTGCTAAACTATCACAATGATGTCATCACTGCTGTCCTACGTCACCTATGGCACCTATACTCTCTTCATGCTGACGTTGTCCTACCAGTACCAGACTTGGACGCTAGAGCAATAAGAAAAATAACCACTATCAAAATATGCATTGGATGCATGATAGGAAATAGAGAGGAATAAGATCAGAAGTGAAGAATAAAAAAATACTAGGAATTTTGCCCACCATAGAATACTAAATAGACAAGATATAAAATGGTTTAGTCATGTGATGCGACAGAAAAATCTAAATGTGAAACCAGTCAACAACAAACACTAAAAGAAATTGAGATCAGAGGCCACAATAAAATTGATGTACTTCATGTTGTGGGACTACTGGAATATTAGATTTTCTTCTTCTACCTTTCAGCTCCCTGTGGAGCATAGGTTTCCAACAAACACTTTCCAAGCTACTCTGTTTCTTGCCATTCTTTTAAGATCATTCCATGTCTTCCCCTTCATCTTCATCGCTGCTTCTATCTGTCTTCTCCAAGAATTCCTTGGTCTTCCTCTTTGTCTTTTTCCCTGGAGATTCCAAAAAAGGACCTATTGTGTAATACTCTCAGTTGGCTTCCGTAGTGTGTGTTCTATCCAGTGCCATCATCTTCGCTGTATCTCTTTATCCACTGGTATATGACTGGTACATTTCCATAATTCTATGTTAGTAATTTTGTCCTGCCATTTCCATCCTTTTATTCTGCGTAAGCATCCATTAATGAAAGTCTGTATCTTCATGATTGTTATTTTAGTTGTTCTCCATGTTTCACAGCCATATAATAGGACTGACTTAACATTGGAGTTGAAAATTTTTATTTTTATATTTAACATAATTTCTTTTGGCTTCCATATGTTTCCCAGTGCAACAAATGCTCCTTGCTTTTGATATCCTTATTTTGGTATCATTTTCTGTTCCTCCCTTTCTATCTATATTACTGCCCAGATATATGTAAGATTTTATGTGTAGTAGAAGTATTTCTCCTATTTTTATTTGATTATTGCTAACTGCATTAATTCTCATAATTTTGGTTTTATCTCTATTTATTTTCAGTCCCGTCTGTTGTAATCTATCATCAAGTATGCTCATTTTATCTTGCATCTGTTGATGGTTGTGTGATAGGAGAGCTATATCATAAGCAAAGTCTAAATCATCAAGCTGCTTGGTCAGTGACCACTGGATTCCATTTCTGTTGTTTTGAGTTATTTTCATATATATATATATAAGATACATTAGGAATAAAACAGCAGAAAAGGCAAATGAAAGATGTTAAGACCACAAACTATATCTTCCCTTGATGCTGAAAGCAAATGAAGGAAGGGAACAAGTTTTTGTTTTTTTTAAAGAATTACGAGGATGGGTGTTGGGTAGTTTTTTTGTCAAGAGTACACACCATTGACCTAATGTGATGACTGTTTTAGGGTTAATGCCTTAAATTTGAGGCTTGTATTGATATTTTGAGATATGTAAATGAATGGTTATTTCTTCACATTGGTCACACATTTATTTGAATTTTATCATTTGGAAAACTGTCCATTTTTACTAAATGTTTATATTATGTGTGTATATATATATATATATATATATATATATATATATATATATATATATATATATATATATATATATGGTCTATTTCTGAAAATAATGTTCTGAGAGAGAGAAAAGTCTTAATTGTGGTTGACTGTGTGCATTAACACTTCCTTTGTCTTCATTTCCCACAAGAAGATCTAGACACAGTGCACATATTGTGTAACACAAAGGGTCCTGAGTTTTGAAATACTGAAAAGTTGTATATTTTTGCTTATCTGTTTTTTTTTTTAAAGTTATTCTATCATTTCGTGAAAATGTAGAATATAGTTGTTGATTTTTTTGTTGTTTTTTTTTTCAATTTGCATTGTATCATTTTGTGAAAATGCAGAATATGGTTGTTGATTTTTGGTTGTATTTTTCAATTTTCATTGTATCATTTTGTGAAAATGCAGAATATAGTTGTTGATTTTCAGTTGTTTTTTTTTCAATTTGCATTGTATCATTTTGTAGAACACTCAAGCTCCCTCACTTTGTATGATCTAATCTTTGCTGGTTGCCTCAAGTCTGGGTTACATTTTAAAGAGTTTGTTTAGGTCTGTCAATTTGTCTTTTTCTGTGCATTAGTTCACCATAAAGTATTTGCTTAGGAATGTGGTTTCCTTCCTTTTGCTGGATGTGCCATCCTAACCTTCAGCTTCTAAGCATTGATATGACTGTTAGGATCTTAGCATGTTGCAGGACTGTTAAGTTTGGTTAGTTTGTCCTGCCAGTTGATGTGCAATACTCTGCGGACACATCGTATGAGGAAGATATTTGGTCTTTTTTCAAGGTTTGAGGTATGGTTATGGAGCTTATATATTTGTTATGTACAGTGAAGCCTGTGCATGTGGCAATGTTTTCAGAGTTTAGGCATTGCCTGAAACAACATATAATTTTCTTCCTTTACAAAACCAGTCTGGGAGTTGTTTCCTGGAGTGCTGCAATTTAGTTATTTGCGGGTCATCATCATTGCACTACAAACATGTCCATAGGTGCTCAGATCCCTTCCTCACCAAGTCTTGCAGTGTCTAGCGACTGACGACCTCAGTTCTGTGTTGGTTGATAAGTCCTTTTATACTTCCACTAAGTTTCTTGTTTCTAGCTGTGCCCAACTCGACTCCCATTTCTTTCATTCAAAGGAGTGTTTCATTCAAAGGAGTGATGTGGACTCATGGTTGTCGAAGTCCTGTACCCTTCCCACATCTTGGAGGGCATTGGTGACGTCCGCCTAATCCATTGGTTAACTGTCTTCAGTGACAGTACAGCTAGATAACCTGTTTGCTCTCTCATTTCCCCGTACTCCCGCATGTCCAGTGACGTAGGTTGTGACTGTATGTATTTTTTTTACTTCTGCAATGACTCTACCCATTGCCTGCGCACTGAGCCCGCCTCCACTTATCTTATCATGCTCATTGAACCATTCCATATGCAGGTGTGGGTGTAGTCTTGTGACTTTAACCAAATGAATGCCCTGGTCACTGCCATCACCTCCATCGTCATGCTACTTGTAGGAGTGCTGCAATATTAACCTGCAGCCTATTTAGTTCTTTGTCTATAAGGGCTGTTGTTCTAATTTGCCCTTCTTTCAGTGTGTTAACTTTAACAAGTCCAGAGCACATGGTCCTTACGTTCCATGTGCCAAGTTTACACATTGGCGCTTTCTTCTTTATTTCACTATGCCTGCTGTGCCTGGGCACAGAATATGGAGATAGTGCTTTACACAGTCACACTATCTCCCTCTCGATTTCATTTCAAGAATTTCCTAAGGAGGGGCAAGGTCCATGCTACCATAGTGAAGTAATGATTAGGATAATGAGTCAAAACATACTTTGTTTTGATACATCAAAGAGAGATTAATTTTGCTGTAGCCTGATTCAACTTCTATAGATTACAGATGATAGATTAGTTTTGTTTGCTTGTTTCTTTTTCTTGCCAGATCAATACAATATTTGAGATATTAATGTTTCTGAGGTACTGAACCTGATATACTACCTAAGATACTGAATCAGCAAAAAATGTATTTAAAAAATGAAGAAAAAAAAAGATGAATATTTGGCACAATAATATTGTTATGCATATTTTAATATGCACTAATATCACATATGGTGAAATATTAATGGACTCCTCTATGATATATGTCATGGGACATTATAAAAACTAATGTCACATATGTAATATTAATGCAGTCTTCTATGACATATGTCATGGGACATTACAACCACTAATATCTCATATGTAATATTAATGCAGTCCCCTATGACATATGTCCTGGGATATTACAAGCACTAATATATTACATCATTATTTTGTTAAACCACCTCCCAGCTCAATTCTTTCTTTGGGTAAGTGATATCACAGCTTAAATAATAGAAGACATCATCTTGTGGTTAGGTTGATCAATACAAATCAATAACTGCTGTCTGAATGAATTGAGAAGCAATACTATTGTGGCCTTGGTTTCTTTTGTTTGTAAATATATCAAATGGAAGGTTATTGTTTATGCCTAGAGTGATGTTTTACTCATTGTAGGTCTATGCTTGTAATCTCAGGGATATCTTGAGTGAAGGAAGTAATTATGAAATGTTTTTGAAATGATGGAAAGAGTAAACTACAAAAGGAGACAAAAATTGTAACTATAATTCTAGTAAAGTTTCTGGTCTTCCTGCCAAGGTCCAGAATGTTCAAAACACACAAAAAACAATACTTGTAATTAACTACTATAACCAACAATGATTGAACTCATCTTATCAGTCAATTTCTTGAAACAGATACCATTTCAAGTTATTAAAGAAACTCTAAGGTTAGGGTACATGTCAGTTATGACTTGATAGTATCATAGCTGATGTCGACTTTATCAAAGTTGATTGTGATGTAAAATTTGTAAAGAAATACTGTCTTTTCAATTGTACTGTGTTTATTTTCCCTTCATGTTCATTTGTAATAGATATCATTATATTATTGTTAGAATGGTATTTAGTGGATCAGCTCCATATATTCATACAAGTAATAAATATAAGCCTAACATGAAAACATTACAATTATATGCAACAAATCCTCATGGATACTGTGTACAAGATGTCATTAGTAAGTATCCAGACTAGATTAATTTTTTTAAATGGTCAAAGTTCTGAAGGCTTTTTTAGTAAGTTCATCTCCTTAGATAATGAGACATGTGATGTCTCCACAGAATAATACACATCAAATGGCAGGACAAAATGACCAACTTAACTGTCTTGCAACATGCTAAGAACCCAACAATCATGTCGATGCTCAGATGTTGAAGACTAAGATGGCTGGGGCATGTCCAGCGAATGGAAGAAAAACGCATCCCTAGGCAATTACTGTATGGTGAACTAATTAACGGAAAAAGACAAATCGGCAGACCTAAACTACGGTATAGAGATATCTGTAAATAATCTCTGAATGACTTCTCCATCTGTGAAAATGACTGGGAACATCTGGCAAGTGATCGAACATCATAGAGAGCATGTATAAGGAATTGTATAACATCATTTGAGACTGTGCTAAGGCAAAACTTAGAAGAGAAAAGACTCATGAAAAAGGATAGAGACCCCGTGGATCTGTTGGCCTGACTTGTTCATTCTGCGACCATGTGTGTTTCCACTAGACCGTCTGACAATATGAAAAGGGCCATTTATAGTATCTCCTTATAAATAGTTTCCTTCTGAAGTGGTCAACTTGGTCTAATTTTGTTCTCACTGCTCATGACATTGTTTTTATTCTACATGTGGTACAACTGCCTCATCATTTGCTGATGTATCATCTCAATGTCAAGAGATCTGTCTCTCTCAAATGGAACTTGCTTTTGGAAAAAGAAAAAAAATCCACAGGGAATAAGATCTAGCAAAATGTATATGTGGAATGTGAAGCTTGGTATGGAACTGTTACAAATGTTATGATGCACGAGCAAGTATGTTGTCCTAGTGCAGTTGCCACCAGCTATTTTCATGCAAGACAACCATCAGAGGTGAATTGGTCTGTCAACTGTGAGACAACTGTTTGTCTTATATAATGTTAGTCTCTGGATACAACTGTTTGCCTTATACAGATATAGATGTCACAATGAAACAAGAAACTGTGGAGATAACAAAACAAACACACATGAGTAAAATTAGCCAATGCAAGTTTGTCACAAAAAGTCATCAAAATATAAAAATCTAGTTAATTACAATTTTTGGTGAAAAAGTAATAAATTCCACAGGCAATGAAACAAATGCAACAGCTACTTCAAGAATGGAAACTTTTTTTTTAAACAAAACTAAAGTTTAAAGATTTGTAAAAAAAATCAATCCATATGTTTATCTAATCATTATAAAAATAAGAGAGCGCGTGGCCGTGCGGCTAAAACCACTGTTCCGCTAGCTGAAAAGCCGACGTTCGGTGTTCGAAGTCCGCGGTAGACAGAAAGGATTTTTTCTATCGGGGGTGAAATAAAAATCCTGAGTCTCACACGTCGTGGCGACTGCTTGACCAAGCGGCCTTTATTTCTCTGGTCGAGGTTGCCCCTCGTCATACACCAGCAATGGTACTATGTGACGTAAAGATAGTTTTTTTTTAGATAAAAATAAAAGTACAGTTAGCTTTTTGCACTATAGATTTGCAATCTGTTATTGCTGGAAATTCAAAGAAAAAGAACACAATTCTGTCAGTAAAAAAAAAGTATGAGAAAACCATTTCTGGTTGCTTGAGGTGAGTGAAGTAAACAAGCACAAATGGGCGTTCCAGTAGTCAGTTAATTGGCCATATATTTGCTTGTTTTGGTTTACAGCAAGCTGTTATCTTCTGACCCTGTACATTTAACTTCAGTTGGCATTTCTGTTCTCTGATTCCTACCTACTTGGCCTACTGGTTAGTCTGTTACAGGCCTGCAAAGGTGCAAGATCTTGGTCATTTATGATTTACTGATCTTGAGCTATGATCAGGTGCTGTTGGAGCCACCAAGAAGTGAAACATAATCCTGCTTAGAGTCTCATTATGATTCTAAGTCATTCTGTGTCTAGTAACTTAAAGCTTTTCACTTCTCGAATTATATTACCAGTCCAAAAACGTTTTGATCACATCTATTGTTCATAATTAATTAAAGAGAGATAGGTATGACAGGCTACATATAATTTTCTTCTACCATAGTCTGTAGATGAAGGTAGTCTCATAACATAGATAATGCAGTTAACACAGCCTTGCATTTTGTTGGTAAGGAGAGCAGCACTTTTCCTCAAAGTTGTTGCATTCATAATTCAACAAGCCCCATCTTTACATCATAGGAAGCCACAGTGGCTAAGAGGTTAGTGTGCTTGCTTCCTAATTGGTACAGTCCTGGTTCAATTCCCAGAGGTGGCAGTTGCACCGACAAGGCTCTGGGTTCCACCTAGCCTCTTTAAATGGGCACCAGAGATTGATCTTGGAATTTTAAGACTGCCTGTTGTGATACCAACCACATTACCCAACAATGTGCTGTGATCATATGGTCACTGAGATTATACTCCCCTTACGCCTAACAAGACATGGAGGGAAACTTTCATTTTTTTTGTTTTACGCCTTTTCAGGTGCAGATATTTGACTAAACCCATCATAATATTATTTTCCTATTATTGTCATGTAGTGCCAGAATGCAAGTAAGGATGTTGCCTTACACCTGAGGTGAACAGATTTGTATTTTAATGCAAATCTTCCACAGTTTTTACAAGATGATTTCCTAGCCTGACCCATAGTAATCTTTGATTGGTTCACAGGCAAGGGCTATAACTTTTTATATCAATTACATAAAGAAGTATTTTTGAGAATTCTCACAAATTGCATCAAATAACAACAAGGGAAGGTCTATGTTTGATCTTTGAAATGTTAGAATGGTAATTGAATGTGTCTGTTTAATAGGGCTCATCAATCTACATACATCACCATAGTTAAAAGACAGACTGTGAGAGCTGACTTGGTCAGTAACAACAGAGTAAGATGAGTAACCCAGAGTAAGATGGACAGACAACATCAAAGAAACACTACAATGAAAACCAATTGGCAATGATTGAAGTTGCCAAAAGGCAAGAACCAGAATTCTATATCTCCCCCAACTCCTGAATGGGTACAAGAGGAAACAAAGAAATAGAAGAATAGAAAGAAAGAATGAAAGTAACAGCTGTTTGTTGAAGTGTTCAGTTTGTTGGTCTTCCCAAATACATTTGATTTGCATCAATCTTCTAATTTTATATTCAAGGCTGTATTACTATGTCTTTTTTTTTAAATCTTAGCATGTATGTGTTTTAAAGATTTCTTAAAATAATATTTTCAATATTTTATTGCTTGGAGTAGCTTTGTAGTATAATCTATTAAATTTGATATCATGAAAGACAATAAAACACATCCTTTATGTTCAGCTAGCAAAATGGATGAGAGTGATTTTGTATAAATATGCCTGAAACCTGAAAGTTGTAGGCATAAACCACTGGTTGATGTCATCTACTGCATCATTATAATTTTGTTGAAGACTTGCTCTCGTTGCATGCTGAAGAATGTTCAGAAACGAACAATAACATTTAAAGCATTTCATCTGACTGCAAGTGTATTGTGCCTATGACCTATAGTCAGTTCTGACTGACAAGGCCACCACTGCTACGACACTTGATATGTATGCCTCATTGTGCCAGTGTCAAGGTATCTTCCATTTGCATAAATATAGAACAACTTTAATCTCAAGCTGAAGGATGTGCGACACAGTTACATTTTTGTTTGTGTTACTTTGTTTTGGTTCATCTATTTATGTTTATTTCCATGGGCTGTGATTTCACATAATGTGATTTTTTTCAAATTATTGTGATTTTTATGTTGGTGTTTACTCATGGTATATTTCAGAACATATTTAAATAATCTGTTTTAGAGATTTTGATTAATCAAATTTGTTCTATTTTATTTAATTAAAAATTATAATTGGGGAAAGTATGAAATGCAGAATGTTGATTTATTTAACAAGTTTTCAAATAAGGTGTTTGTATTTTGTTAATATGATATATATATATATATACAGTTCTATGCATCATTTTGGTGAAATAAGTAAATAGTCTTTTTGGATTTGAAATGGTAAATAAAGATTTAGAAAACACAATATATATGTAAGTAAGCCATTCTGTAGAATCGGATAGTAGATATATAATGCTAAAGAAGTCATAAATCTGATGGTAAACAATCAAGATTATAAGGTTTCTATCTTAAGAGAGTAATTGATATGTGATAGTGCTCATAGGTCACTTCAGAGTGAATAGAGCAAAGAGATGATGTTTCCCTAATAGAAGCCAGGACATGACGTATGGAGATTCAGTGTTGCCCAAACCTTTGAATTCTCCTTTTGGTCTCTGTTTATTCTAGTTTGCTAAATAAACTTCATTTACCCTTTGCTCATAATGCAGATCTGGTTGGTTGTTCATAGTTTGCAATCACTGATTGATGGCTTGGTCAAATCATGTGACCTATTCTCATTAACAGTAAGTGCACAGGAAACTATAATTATAACACAAGGAAACATGAAACCACCTTCATAGCCTTGAATTGAAGTCCACTTGAGTCAGTACTATCTTGGATCTACTGTCATGACTGCCCTCTTCCTTGAGGAAGAGCTAAATAAACAAATTGGCAAGGCAGCCACAACATTGTGGTAAATTAACACAGAGGGTATGAAATAGCATGATCTTAATATTATTAAACAAAGGCCAAACCTGTGCGCTTAACAAACTCTTATATGGATTGGAAACCTGGACAATCTATTAAAGAGCAGAGAAAAGACTAAATTGAATCCACATGCACTGCTGCAGAAAAATAATGAACATCAAATAGCAAGCTAACCTACTCTGACACCCTGCAGTGGTCTAAGCTTCCACCTGTTATGACAATGTCAAAGGTTAAGGTTGCTGGGACATATTAGAAGAAAGGAAACAATGACATCCACAAGTAAATATTATATGAGGAGCTTATAGATCAGATGCAGCCTGTGGAGATACAAAGATGTCAAGGCATCCCTGGTTGAGTTCTCCATTGGTGATAAAAACTGGAAAATGCTAGTGGATGAGTGTAGCATGTAGAGAAGCTATATAAAAGGTGGTCTGAGAATGAAATGATGTCAACGTTAGAAGAAGAAAGAGGTTAAACCTTTCCACATTAAATTGCTTTGTTCATTCTGGAACCAAATCTGATATTCCAATATTGGCAAGAACAGCCATGAGAGAAGCTGCTCGAAAAAACTTTCAATCACTATTGTAGACCAGCATCTACCTGTTTTCAACCATCTGTGAAAATGCAAAATATATATGATATATAGGCGTATTTATAAACTTCAGCACAAGTTAAGAAACTAAAATAAATCATTTTACAAAATAAAAATGTCACCAATGAAATAAAATTACAAGTGAAAGGTTTTTTTTTTAATAAACATTAATTTGATACATTTAAATACTATATAAGGAGATATGAGTGAGCAAAATACCTATACCCTTGGTATACAAATCTCTGGGAAAGTGAAGCGGCACGGGTGTAATACCGACCACATTACCCCAAAAATCATGTGCCGAAGGTCTGTAAAATTTATGGTCACTAACACCATATTCCCTATACGACTTTTTTTTTTGGTATACAAATCAGGAAATTATTTCTTGTGTGTGGGTATGCATGTGTATATATATATATAAACATGTGAGCAGTCTTTCTTCCTGTATTTAATTACAGTTTATGACATGAGAGATTAATGATAACAGCACCTGTTGATTCCTGTTTGTGGTCAGATGTAATTAATTTCCCTACTATATTTTATGATGTTAGAAACCAGAAACAGCCCTATAACTTTTTTAACAATTGTAACCTTTATTTTTTCCCCCTTTTTTTAAAAAAAAAACAAATCACATTACAGTGATCAGTCTTGAATAAAGTGGCAAATGGAAAACATTATTTGCTGTTTGTTGATTTCTTGCAGAAAACTCTCATGCCATGCACAACTTTCATGGCCATCAGGAAACACTACCATTTTTTGTTCTAAGGTTTATGAACTATTTTAACTACAGTTGTTGAGGGATAAAGAGATAGAGGGAAACAAAGATCCTAGACAGCTTAAGAGAATGGCTTGGCAGAAGGTCAACAACAGAAATTATAAATAACTGTTGAGATTGAAAGTTGTGGAGAGACATGATCACCTGCAGCGACAGACAGGCTTGGTACTTGATGATGACTGTTAAAGTTGTTTTGTCTTGGCTAGTAAATAAAAAGCCTATCACACTATTAATGCAACATTATCATGTGCCTGCTTTATGCTACTGACAATTAATTTCCTACAGAACTGTATTTTAATCATTTCACAACTTCACAGATGGTAATCTCTGTTTTCTCAAACACTGTCTTCCCTCCTAGATCTTTCCTCTCTTGGCTTCTCATGACACCAGTGGTTCTTGTTATCACAAGGTCTCTTTCTAAATATTTGCCAAGATAATTTTGCCTTTCTTTATCTTTATATTTATTGTTTTTTCTAATTCTATTTTCCTGTAAATTTAGATCTTCTAACTATTTTCCAAGACATTAAGCACATATATAGAGTATCAAGTTACACAATTTAAATACCTGGAAACAATATTCTCTGAAGATGGTAAAATCAATACTGAAACAGACATCTGATGCAACAAGACAAACCAAATATTGGGGCAGCTTTCCCCTAGATTTCAACACCAAGTGGTAAAGGCATTAAGATGCATAGAAATGTGAAGCTGCTGTAAAGCTGATGACTTCAACACAAAGCAATACCTAATACCACTAAAAAAACATCTTATACAGAGCATATTCATTCCTACATTGTGCTACCAATGTCAAACATGGGCACTTAAGTCTAAGCATAGAAGAAAGCTTGCCACCACAAAGATGAAATGTCTGGAATAAGCACTTGGAATGATGAGAAAAAGCAAACAAAAATGATATGAAAGAAAGAGTGGATGTTGAGCCAGTTCTAAGCTACATACAGAAATAACAAATAAACTGGTTAGCCCATCTTGAAGAATGCCATGCAGTTCTTTACTATGCAAAATATATATTAAAATTTAAAGCAGAGAAGGGATAATAGCAAGAGTCAGACCCAGAGTAAGGATTGACAGACAACATGAAAGAAATGCTACAACAACAATTGACAATGACTGAAGCCACCAAAAGGACAAGAACCAGAACCTTGTATCTCAACACCTGAAAGAGTACAAGGGGAAGGTGAGCAGAAGAAGAAAAGACAAACAAATTATTTTGCTTCACTTGCTGCAACTAAAGTTCTCATTCATTTTCCACAATGTATATTGTCATTTACATTGCATAAGTTGTTAACTGTGTGACCTTCTTTATCTTGTGCACCTACTTCCTGCAATCTCCCTAAGACTTGTTGCATCATGTACACATCATTGTACACATTAAAGAGACTTTTATTTGGAACATATATATTCATCTTAATTTTACTTCACTTGTTGATCTCATTGTCCACAAATACTGTTGACATTTAATAACAGTCAATTCCATTGTATTTTTTAAATTTCCTATGAATATTTAGTTAATGTAGTGGTGTTATCATTTCCTCCTATCACATTCTGAAAGAATATTTAGAAGGCCTATTGAAAATGGCACCAGCTACCAATATTACAACAACAAAAAACACAAGAATGTGCAAAAACTGAACCCAACATCATGTAAGAAGAAATCAAAGAAGTAATAAAATATGCACCAAGAAATAAAGCACCAGGTATAGACAACATAACAGTAGAAATTATAACAGGAGTTAAATGGCTGCACAGAACATTCAATGCAGCATGGCAACAATAGAAAGTTACAGAAGACTGACAGCAGGTAATCATAGTACCAATATGGAAAAAGAAAGGTAGCAAGAGAAACTGTAATCATAGAGAGGTATCTCACTTCTCAGCCATGTAGGAAAGTTATATGCCAAAATTATCAAAAGAAGGCTCAGGCCAATTATAGAACTACTGAGAAGCTATTCTCAAATTTGGTTCAGAAAAAAAATTGAGTATCTACAGATGCATTATTCACCCTAAAACAGCTAGCAGAAAAGACAACACAACATAATAAAAATGTGTACAAAGTTTCATAGATCAAGAAAAAGCATTTGACAGAGCAAAGAGAGAACAACTATGGGAGATACTAACAACATTAGAAAGTCAACATCTAACCAACCTAATTAGAAGTTGGGTGACTGGTTGATCTCAAGGCAAGATGCCGGTCTCGAGACAGAGAGGTTGTGAGTTCAAATCCTGACAGCACCAGTTAGGATTTTTATTTGTGATTTCTCTATTTGACAATCACCTCTGGTCTCAGCAACGAGGCCCGGCTTGAAGCATCAAGTACTTGGACAAAATATAAGTATCTCCGTAGATGGAGCTATCTGCATGTGTGACGAGGGACTCATATGGCTGCCAGGAAGAAACGGATTAACACGCAAAATTCAGTTCCTAGTCTCTAGAGACTTCATCAGTAAAAGCTGGCAAACGCAAAAAAAAAAATTATAAGTCAAAACTGTGCAGTCAGAACAGCAGCAGTCTACATAGACCACTTTGAAGTTAAATCAAGAGTATGACGGTTGCATAAAACATATGTAAGTCAGACAACTCATTGGAGACAGTTTTTTGTCTGATTTTAAAGGCTATTAGTACCAGAGAAACTCATTGGAGACAAGATTTTTGTCTGACATTAAAGGCTGTTAGCACCAGAGAAACTCATTGGAGACAAAGATTTTTGTCTGACATTAAAGGCTGTTAGCACCAGAGAAACTCATTGGAGACAAAGATTTTTATCTGACATTAAAGGCTGTTAGCACCAGAGAAACTCATTGGAGACAAAGATTTTTGTCTGACATTAAAGGCTGTTAGCACTGAAACAGGGTATAGAAGGGGTATGGTGGAAACAGGCTATAGCAATAGTAAGTTTAAAACAGGAGATAGCAGCGATAGGAAATTAGTGAGTGAAGGGCAAGATGTAAACAAAAGGGGGATAATTAGGAAGGAGGGCTGATAGGTGTTCAAGGGCTCGAGAAGGTAGTGAGTAAGCAAGAATCACGGGGGGCAGGAAAAAAGCCAGAGGTGAGTGAACAAAGGATTAAGTTGAGAGGTTAGTGTTGAGGGATCAGGTGTGCGCAAGACAGAGTAGTTAGAGTAGGGCTGGTCATTCGATTCAGAAGTGGGTTCAGTGCGGGCGGCTTGTGTGTAGACAGCCGATTACCGTGAACGGGGGGATGAGGGAATTCAGAGAGTTTGTCCAGAACAAGTCAGTATTAGGAAGTGGTAGTTAGCTATGTAATTGTGAATTCCTGGAGACGTGTAGAATAGATATAGTCATGCAGAGAATTGACTACGAAGCTGGTAGCTTCTAACAGCGCAGAGACATTTGAATCATTGTGAGTACTCTATTCACAGAGGACAGATGTTTGAATTATGGTGAGTGTTCTAATTAGCATAGAGCAGAGACATGTATATTAATTGTGAGTGTTCTCACCGAATTCTCATCGAATTAGAATAGATATAGTCATGCAGAGAATTGACTACGGAGCTGGTAGCTTCTAACAGCGCAGAGACTTTTGAATCATTGTGAGTACTCTATTCACAGAGGACAGATGTTTGAATTATGGTGAGTGTTCTAATTAGCATAGAGCAGAGACATGTATATTAATTGTGAGTGTTCTCACTAGCATAGAACAGAGACGGTTGAATTAACTGTGAGTGTTTTCACTAGCATAGAGCAGAGACGGTTGAATTAATTGTGAGTAGTCTCATCACAAGACAGAGACGTTTGAATTAATGGTGAGTGCTAGCACTAAACAAGTGCAGAGACTGTTGTATTATTGTGAAGGTCTCACTCATGTTGAGGAGGCGAATAGTATTGTGCATTGAATGTGTTGTCAGTGCGAGAATCAAGCCGGAATGAGAGGTCACCATGAGTGTGACAGTGGACATTTTTGTAAATTTCTGGGGATGGATTGTTGTATATAATAAACGTTGAATTGTTGACTTCCATGGTGTTGAAACATGCTTGGCAATGCTAACTGTGTTCTTATTGTCTTGTCCTAACGACGAACGGAGTAGGGTTGTCCTGACCCATAGATTGAACAGCGCGAAGTACTTCTAACGATTAACAGGCAGTCAAGTCGTCTTGGCCAGCGCAACCGGCTGGTGTCCAAGGAGCTGGTAGGATTCATAAGGGGCTCAGATCTCCACGAGCTTCTGTCGAGATATCCACAGAGGAAAGTCGAGGGAGAGTCAGACCGCCATTAGCGGTGTGACGTGTATTAAAAGTCAAGCAGGGAGATGGCTCAAAATGTAGTGAGCTGTCTATGTGCATCTTCCGTGTAAGGTGTATAGGAGGTAAGGCTTGGCAAGTCTTTCCAACAGTGAAGCAGAGAACCAGTCAAGTCAATGCGGGCAAGGGGAACTTGCCTACGACACTTTCTACGGTCCATATCGGCAGTGAAGGAGCGTCACAGGCTAGGGAAAGGCCTACGTCCACCACGTGTAGTGGTACATAGTGGGCATTGGTGTGGTGTACACCATGTCGCACTAGTGCATAAAGTACAGGGCAGACTTCCGGGAGAAGTCTTTCCAAGTCGTGTGATCACTCATTACTGTGTTAATAAACCTGCTACATTATAGGTTAAAAGTCTGCTACAGTTTTGGTAAATGGCCAACGTTAGGTCAAAGACAGGCAAGTGAGACACAGTGGTAGCAAAGCGTGGAGAAAATTCAAAGGATCTTCAAAAGTGTGTTACTAGTTAATTAAGTAGTGTATTAATTAGCGAGTGAAAGGACAGTGGAAGGAGTATTGAGTGAGAGATATTAAAGAGAAGTGGAAAGAGTGGAAAGTGTGTGGCCACACGTTTAAAAAAAAGGGGGAGAGAAATTTAGAAAGAGTGCTATCACAGTCGTGTGTGTCAACCATATTTTTTAGATAGAATAGGGACATAGTAATTAAGGGAAGAGGGAGTAAAATAAGGAACAAATAGTATTACAACAAATGACACACATGGCTGGGATACAAGGGTAGAGAGAGATTTGTCTTTTTGGGTGAAGGTGATGAACAAATTGTTGTAAAGAGTGATATTGTGATACATTGTGTGATTTTTGTTGTTGGCAATGATTGTATTGTGGTAAACAGAGTTGTGTGTAATATATTTTTGGGTTCCAGGAAATTGTATTATAAACAAACATGAATGGAAATATAAACAGGTGATGAACAAAGAGATCAGATAGAGTCCCAAGAGATAAATAATTGAATATTGGTGTAGGATATCATCACAAGTGGGGGGGGGGGGGCGTTGAGACAAGAGCAATAGCAGGTTGAGTATTAGAGTAAAAAATAGACATCAATACAAGGAAAGGAACAAGGTAGTAAGAGAAGGGTAGTGAGACATAGAGACAAAGATGGAGGGGATGACACAAGAGGGATATATGTGGCAAGCCATGCAAAGGATGGGGGAAGTAGTGGAAAAGTTAGGGAATAGTTTCCAAAGTCAGGAAATAACAAGAAGGATTCCGATTTTTACAGGAGAGCCAGACAAATTTGAAGAATGGGTAAACGCCATTGAATTCTGGTCGAAGAGCAAACAATTAAGGCAAATAGAGTGGAAGGAATTAACGGTAGCTACGAGTCAGAGTGCAGTAGCGAAGTGCGTGAGAAGAAGAATAGAAGAAATAAAAGAAGAGCCATGGCAAGAGTTTAAACTGTACTTAGCAAAGAGGTATGGAAAATTCAAAGATGAGCAGCATGCCATCATGAAATTGACAGGGGCTCAGCAAGGGAGAAGTGAGACAATATAAGAATATGGAGAAAGGATAAGGGAAATGGCAGAACAAGGGTTTGGAGCAGGAATAGAAACAGAACAGGTAAATAAGTTGTTAATAGCAACATTCATAACAGGGATAAGAGATAAGGGGCTGAAAGTAATGCTAACACGAAGAAGAATGGCAACAATCTCACAAGTAATCAATGCAGCGATAGAAGAGGAGGGTATAACAAAAAGATTTGAAGAAGAACAAGGACAAGATAGAGAAGCTGGTAGAGTGGGTAGGCAAGAAAGCCCCATGGAAATAGACCACATGAGACAGAGAAGGATACAACAAAGAGAAACACAGATAGTCAATGTCATTCAGGAGACAAGAAGGTGTTACAGGTGTGGGAGGATAGGTCATATTATTAGACAATGTAGAGAAATAACTAGTAGACAGAAAAGAGGAGGAATGTACCGAGCAGCGGGAAAACGGAAACAGTACTCAAACAGGCAGGCGATTTTGAGTACAGAAGAGAAGCCTGACCAATTTGGTAGATACGGTAGAAGAGAGGATCCATGTTCTTGCATAGTACAAATAGACAGGCACAAATATAGGGCTATTATAGACACCGGTGCCAGCGTGAGTGTGATAAAAGAGACTGCGTATAGAGCAATAAAAGGGTACAAAGGAAGAATGAAGATGACAAGGAATAAACTGGAATCAATAAGTGGGCAATTGTTGGAAGTAATAGGAGAAACATGGATACACATAAAGGTAGGAAAATGTCATATGCAACAAAGATTTATGGTAGTTAGAGGAATGAATAGGGTTATGGTACTAGGTAGGGACTGGATGAGGAAAAATGAAGTTATAGTGAATTACAAGACACAAACGTTAAGGATTGGAGGAGTGGAAATACAAATGGAGGATGACATACATATTGCAACATTGGCGAGAGCAAAAGAGGATGTAATATTAAAACCGCACCGCGTACACATCACTTTAGCGAAACTAAAGCAAAATGATTATATTGGACGGAATGACGATAGAAACGACGAGAACGAAGCAAGAATTAATGGAAGAACCGAATATAAGAGTGATCGATGGCATAGCAACAGTAAGTAAGGGGAACAATTTGCCAGTGATGTTAATCAATTATTCGGGAAAAACAATTAAAATAAAGAAGGGAAAGGTTATAGCTCAGATTAAACGGGGAGATAGCAATAAGAGGGATGCAGGGAAGAAAGAGCGAAGAGGAGAGGTACAACACGAAAGAAAGGAGAAAGAGAGGAAAGGCAAGAGTACCTACGTTGGGTGAGAAAGATTTAGGCAAGAACAAAGGGAGATAACAAGAGAAGTAGGAATAAATAGGGCACTAAATAGGAACGCAAAAACAAAACAAAGCACACTAACAAAAGAGAGACGACAGCAGTTAGAAAAACAAATACATACAAATGAGGGTGATAGGAGTCAAGTACAGAAATTAGTATTCAACAACCATGAGATGTTTGCGTTGACAGATTATGAACTGGGGAAAACCAAAACAGTAGAATTATAAATAGATACTGGAACAGCACAACCAACAAATGTAAGAACGTATAGGACGCCCTTAAAAGATAGAGAGGTAGTAGAGACGACCATAGAAGAAATGTTAAAAGCGGGAATAATTGACAGAACAACGTCACAATGGTCATCACCGGTTGTAATTGTACAGAAGAAGGATGGAACAAAAAGATTATGTTGTGATTACAGAGCGCTGAATAAAGTGACGAAGGATATCAGTTATCAAATGCCAAGGGTAGACGACATAGTGGCACTATTTCAGGGCACAGACTTCTATACAACATTGGATTGCAAGAGTGGCTATTGGGCAATCTAAGTAAATCGGAGTACCAGGGAGAAACTTGCGTTTAACACACATTTAGGAACTTTTACTTGGAATGTAATGCCGTTCGGATTAAAGGGCTCACCAGCAACATATATGAACTCGATGAACCAGGTGTTACAAGGATTAGGGACATTTGCTCAAGCTTACGTAGATGACATCATAATTTTTACAAAAGGAACAAAAGAACAACACCTAAAACACGTTAAAATGGTATTTGACCGACTACGTCAACATGATATAAAACTAAAACTCAATAAATGTCAATTTCTGAGAAAGGAAGTGAAATATTTAGGCTTTGTAGTAAATAGAGAGGGAATATTACCAGATAAAGATAAAGTACAAGTGATTAAAGAAATGAAACCACCAACTAAGGTAAGGGAGGTACGGAGTTTTCTAGGTATGTGCGGTTATTATCGAAGATTCATACCAAAATTTGCAGAAGTGGCAGAACCACTAACGACGTTGACGAAGAAATTTGTGAGATTTCAATGGTCAACAGGATGTCAAAGAGCGTTTGACACGCTGAAAGAAGGGTTGGCAAAAGTGCCATTGTTGGCACACCCGAATAAGGAAGGAAGGATGATTCTATATACGGATGCGTCAGATGTGGCAATAGGTGCATGTCTGGTATGTGAGAAAGTAGAGGTGGACAAAATAACAGGAAGAAATAGGGTACAGGAATGGCCGATATATTTTCTATCCCACAAGTTAAGCAGGACTCAAATAAGGTGGCCCACTATAGAAAAAGAAGCATTTGCAATCCAGTATGCAATTCAAAAACTCCATTTCTACATATATGGGCAGCAAGTAGTAATAAGGACAGACCATAAGCCACTCAAAGCAATACTTGAGGCGCCAATTAAGAACAGGAAAATAGATATGTGGTCATTGACATTGCAAAATAGTGGAGCCAAGGTGGAGTATATAGAGGGAGCTAGAAACATTTGTGCGGATTGGTTATCGAGAATGCCGAGGCAGGAAGGGGAAGAAATAGAACAGAACGAATCAAATACGGATGTGGATGATAGAACATTCCAAATAAATATAATAGATACTAATAGAGTAAGCCAAACGAGAAATGAGACAGAAGGGGAGGAGGAGAATAATACAGAGGAGGAAGAGGTAGACATAACAAGGGAAGCACAAAGTAAAGATGAAGAGTTAGGGGAGATAATAAGGGACATAAAGAGTGGAAAGGCGAAGAAATGGACGAAATTTAGTATCGATGAGAATGGGGAATATTATTATATATAGGCGATGAAGACGAAGTACAACCAAGGGTGTGCATCCCACGAGTATATAGGAAGCAGTTGCTATCAATGTATCACGAGGAAAATGGGCACATGGGGAGAGATAAAATGCTAGATGCATTAAGAATAAAATACTACTGGCCGGGCTTGTATAGATCGGTAGACGAGCACGCTAAGAGATGCAGAGTATGTAAGACAAGAAACATACTACAGAAAGGGGGACCGATGATGACAATGGAGAAGCAGTATTTTGCGATGCAAAAAATGAGCATGGATATAACGGGGCCATATCCAACGACAATATCGGGGAATAAGTATATACTCCATGTAACAGATTCTTATAGTAGATGGCCAGAGAGTGCCAATACCGAACAAAAACACGGACACTATAATAGATATACTACTGAATGAAATTATTCCGAGATATAGCTGCCCACAGTGCATATTAACAGACAATGGAGGAGAGTTTACGAGTAGCAAGTTTCGACAAACATTAAAGAAATTAAACATCCAACATATAAGAACGTCAGTATATAATCCGCAAGCGAACGGGATCAACGAAAGGCAGCACAGAACGCTAAATGACATAATATCCAAATTGACAAGAGGGAGAGAAATGGAATGGGATGTAAAATTGAACCATGCGTTGGCGGCAATTCGGATGAATAAGAACGAGAGTACACAATTTTCACCATTTTTTTTGTTGTATGGTAGACATCCAATGTTGCCACTGGATAATGTGTTGCAACCAAGAAGAAGGTATATGGGGGAAGAGATACACGAAATAATCCTGCAACAAATGCACGACACACAAAGAATGGTGTGGAAAAATTTAAAACTAGCAGAAAAGAAGAACCAACAAAAGAGTAAAGATAAAGAAGGGATAGAATACAGAGTAGGGGACAAAGTATATTATAAGAATCAGACAGCCACGTCAAAAATTAGTCCAAAATGGAAGGAAGGATATGTAATAATAAAGAAAACGGGAGAGGCAAATTATATTATAAAGCACATGTATGGCAAAAGGGGGATACGAACGCATAGAAGAAACATAAGGAAAGATGATGCGTTGTGGTCAGAAAAAGAACAAGAGCAGAAGGAGAGGCCAAGGAGGAAATGTACGATGTATGGAGGGAAAGAGTCGACAGAGTATACCGGAAGTGAAGATGAACAGGAGGTTAATACGAATACGAGAGAACAGGAAAAGGGGCAAAGAGAGAAAAAACATGGAAGCAGTAATGAAAGTGAAGAAGAACAAGGGGAAAGTAGTGAAGAGGAGGGAAACAGCACGGAAGAGGATCCACCGTATAGGAACACGAGGAGTCAGTGTAGAAGAAGACAAGAACGAAGGGTACTAAGAGAGAGGCAAACGTCGTCAGAAGAGGAAGACATGCCAATACCAGAAAGACGACTAAGATTAAACCAAAGACAACAAGAAGGGGAAAGACAAGAGGAAACTAGAGAAAAACAAGTGGGAGGAAGGACGGAGAAGGAGACGCAGGAGAATAGGAGCGTCGTTAGGAAGAGACAGGGGAGGTGGTCGTCAGGAGAATCACCAGAAGAAAAAAAAATAGAATAGGAGAGTGAACAGTGGGAGAGTGAAGAGAGTTACCAAACAACAGAAGAGAGAAGCCAAGAAATGATAGGGGAGGTAGAGTAGAGGACATAGAAAAGGAAGATATAGTAGAGAGGAGCAACCACCAGAAGTTCTGTAGGGGCCCTATCAGAAATTGTGGAGGAGGCTTCGATGAGGGTAGAGGAGATCCAGGATAGCAGTTGAAGAGGAGGGAGTGTAAATAAGAAGGGAATGAGAGTTAAAGAGTTATTAGAGGTGGTTAAATAACTCGGAGAAGGTATAAGGCAGTGAAACAGGGTATAGAAGGGTATGGTGGAAACAGGCTATAGCAATAGTAAGTTTAAAACAGGAGATAGCAGCGATAGGAAATTAGTGAGTGAAGGGCAAGATGTAAACAAAAGGGGGATAATTAGGAAGGAGGGCTGATAGGTGTTCAAGGGCTCGAGAAGGTAGTGAGTAAGCAAGAATCACGGGGGGCAGGAAAAAAGCCAGAGGTGAGTGAACAAAGGATTATAGCTCGTTTCAAATCATGTGCCCAACTTCAAAACGCTATTACTCTCTAACCGTTTGTTAAAAACTTTTGAAATTTTCCAAATGTTATTAGAATGCAAAAGACCCTTTAAATGTATATTTAACAAATATCTTGCAGCTGCAGTTTTCTTAAAGCGGCGATATTTCTTTGATGTTTGTCAAAATTGTAAATTGTGAAGCCCTAAAGAATAGAAATTACCGTAGTTACTGGTCTATGATTAATTTTCACTAGGTAAAGGCGTGGCTGTAATGGGGAAATAACCTAATAAGACAAAACACCAGGAGAATTATTGTCTGCTCAGTTCGAGGACGGCTTCGCCGCTGAATGAACGGAAATGGAACACACAATGCCTCGTGTTTTCTACAAGTGTCTGTGTCAGAAAGCCCACGTGGAATGCGTGCAAAACGTCAATTGTACCGTGTATGGATTTTTAATCGCTATTTTTAACTTAAAATACTGTAAACATTAAGTTTTGACTACATCAATGGGTCGTTATAAATTTATATAAATCAAATAAGCAACAATAATAACCAAATGTTTTTTTTAAATTAAATTAATTCCTGTTGGGTTCTAATCATTATAACTTTACATGCAAATTTTGAAAAAATTACAAAAAGAGATTAAAAAGATATCGATTTTAAAAGTTGGGCACATGATTTGAAACGAGCTATAAGTTGAGAGGTTAGTGTTGAGGGATCAGGTGTGCGCAAGACAGAGTAGTTAGAGTAGGGCTGGTCATTGGATTCAGAAGTGGGTTCAGTGCGGGCGGCTTGTGTGTAGACAGCCGATTACCGTGAACGGGGGGGAGGGGGTGAGGGAATTCAGAGAGTTTGTCCAGAACAGGTCAGTGTTAGGAAGTGGTAGTTAGCTATGTAATTGTGAATTCCTGGAGACGTGTAGAATAGATATAGTCATGCAGAGAATTGACTACGAAGCTGGTAGCTTCTAACAGCGCAGAGACTTTTGAATCATTGTGAGTACTCTATTCACAGAGGACAGATGTTTGAATTATTGTGAGTGTTCTAATTAGCATAGAGCAGAGACATGTATATTAATTGTGAGTGTTCTCACCGAATTCTCATCGAATTAGAATAGATATAGTCATGCAGAGAATTGACTACGGAGCTGGTAGCTTCTAACAGCGCAGAGACTTTTGAATCATTGTGAGTACTCTAGTCACAGAGGACAGATGTTTGAATTATTGTGAGTGTTCTAATTAGCATAGAGCAGAGACATGTATATTAATTGTGAGTGTTCTCACTAGCATAGAACAGAGACGGTTGAATTAATTGTGAGTGTTTTCACTAGCATAGAGCAGAGACGGTTGAATTAATTGTGAGTAGTCTCATCACAAGACAGAGACGTTTGAATTAATGGTGAGTGCTAGCACTAAACAAGTGCAGAGACTGTTGTATTATTGTGAAGGTCTCACTCATGTTGAGGAGGCGAATAGTATTGTGCATTGAATGTGTTGTCAGTGCGAGAATCAAGCCGGAATGAGAGGTCACCATGAGTGTGACAGTGGACATTTTTGTAAATTTCTGGGGATGGATTGTTGTATATAATAAACGTTGAATTGTTGACTTCCATGGTGTTGAAACATGCTTGGCAATGCTAGCTGTGTTCTTATTGTCTTGTCCTGACGACGAACGGATTAGGGTTGTCCTGACCCATAGATTGAACAGCGCGAAGTACTTCTAACGGTCAACAGGCAGTCAAGTCGTCTTGGCCAGCGCAACCGGCTGGTGTCCAAGGAGCTGGTAGGAGTCATAAGGGACTCATATCTCCACGAGCTTCTGTCGAGATATCCACAGAGGAAAGTCGAGGGAGAGTCAGACCGCCATTAGCGGTGTGACGTGTACTAAAAGTCAAGCAGGGAGATGGCTCAAAATGTCGTGAGCTGTCTATGTGCATCTTCCGTGTAAGGTGTATAGGAGGTAAGGCTTGGCAAGTCTCTCCAACAGTGAAGCAGAGAACCAGTCAAGTCAATGCGGGCAAGGGGAACTTGCCTACGACACTTTCTACGGTCCATATCGGCAGTGAAGGAGCGTCACAGGCGAGGGAAAGGCCTACGTCCACCACGTGTAGTGGTACATAGTGGGCATTGGTGTGGTGTACACCATGTCGCACTAGTGCATAAAGTACAGGGCAGACTTCCGGGAGAAGTCTTTCCAAGTCGCGTGATCACTCATTACTGTGTTAATAAACCTGCTACATTATAGGGTAATAAACTGCTACATTATAGGTTAAAAGCCTGCTACAGCACCAGAAAAACTCATTGGAGACAAGATTTTTGTCTGACATTAAAGGCTGTTAGCACCAGAGAAACTAATTGGAGACAAGATTTTTGTCTGACTGACATTAAAGGCTGTTAGCACCAGAGAAACTAATTGGAGACAAAGATTTTTGTCTGACATTAAAGGCTGTTAGCACCAGAGAAACTAATTGGAGACAAGATTTTTGTCTGACATTAAAGGCTGTTAGCACCAGAGAAACTCATTGGAGACAAGATTTTTGTCTGACATTAAAGGCTGTTAGCTCCAGAGAAACTCACTGGAGACAAAGATTTTTGTCTGACATTAAAGGCTGTTAGCACCAGAGAAACTCATTCTGTGCTAACAGCCTTTAATGTCTGACTGACATTAAAGGCTGTTAGCACCAGAGAAACTTACTGGAGACATACTTTTGTCTCATTTTAAAGGCTGTTAACACCAGAGATATTCTCTGTGATGGAGATGCACTGGTCATCCCACCTCATGAAGCTGTGGCTTAGTCAAATGAAATCACTAACACTTCATCGCCCAACAGTAATTGCTATGGAACTACTTTTACTTTTTTTTTGGTTAGTGAAGTGAATTGTAGCAGCCTTAACAAAAAAGCAAATTAAAGCTGATATTGAGACCATGGACATCTCCAGAGCAGTACATGTTATGTCCCAACCTAGCACAAATTTCATCCTGTACTCATTATCATTTACACTGCCAAAGTAGCAAGTATGCAGGACAATTCACAGTTGACACCATCAGGTTGGAATAGCATAGAGAGAAATGAGATGAGCTGTGACACTAAAAAGATCTCACTATTCAACTCAAGTGTTACAAGTTCTACTCACAGGAAAAATAACAAAATGACTTTGTATTATGATTAATTATTTGGCTGGCTCAGTCAAAGATGTATAGAAGTCTAAACTATGGAAAGTAAACAACATTTAAGAGGGATGCACACAGAAATGAAGAGAATGACTAATAAAAACAAAAAAAGCTACAGGAAGTGGATGTATTGCAAATAAAGAAGAAAGAATGCTAACAGACAACAAAGATATAATTAATAGATGGCAGATATATGTAACAGAAGTATTTCATGATGAAAGAGACAAAAAAAAACATTTATAAAATGTACGTCAAGCTATAAAATCTTAAAATCTGAAGTGGAGAAATCTATAAAAACAATGAAAAAGAGAAAAGCAGCAGGACCTGACAATATACAGATAGAGATGGCACAGGCACTAAAAGATTTTGGCATTGAAGTGATCACAGACATATGCAACGATATATACCATACAGGATACATACCAAATGAACTAAAAACATCAACATTCATTGCATTGCCTAAAAAGAATGGTGCAGTTGAACACAGTGATTTTAAAACAATAAATCTAATGAGCCAGGTAACAAAATTCTTGCTAAAAGTCATACAAGGAAGGATTCAGAATAAAATTAATATTGAATTAGAGGAGCAACAATTTGGATTTAAAAAAAAACAGTGGGACAAAAGAAGCCATATTCAGAAAGAGGACATTAATCGAAAAGTACATAGAAGTAAACAAACCAATATATGCCTGTTTCATAGACTATACCAAAGCTTTTCATAGAACACACCACAAACAACTTATAGACTGCATAAAAGATATACATCTAGATGACACAGACATGCGACTATTATACTGTGAGCAAACAGAAACAATAAAATGCAACAAAGAGAACTCTACACCCATTGATATAAAAAGTGGAGTAAGACAAAGATGCATCCTATTACCAAACTTGTTCTATACACTGAGCAAATCTTTAAAAACATCATAGAGATGCCAGGCTTAAACATTAATGGAAAGATAATCATTAACCTAAGATATGCTGATACTGTATTATTAGCAGAAAAACCTAAAGATCTACAACAATTACTTAATGAAATAAACATGACAAGCAAAAAAAAAATTGATTAGATATGAATTTTAAAAAAGCCTAAAACTATGATTATATGCAAAGATAATACTCAAAACCTACAAGTGGATATCAGTTTGGAGGAATAGACCTGGAGACAGTTCAGAGCTACAACTGCCTTGGACATACTATAACCAGTGATGGAAAATGTCAAACTGAAATAAACATAATAGGAATGGCAAAAAGTAATTTTAATGCCATGAAAGATATACTAACATCTAAACCAATAATAACAGGGCTAAAAATAAGCAAAATGTTACATCTTTTCAATATTCCTGTATGGTGCAGAAACAAGGACATTAAGCAAAAAAAACAGTACAGAAAATTGAAGTGAAATTTGAATGTGAACCTTTGAAATGTGGATTTATAGAAGAACAGGAATAAGTGGATGAAAAGAAAAGAGAAGAAATGATGAAGTTTTAAAACAACTAAAAATGAAAAAGAGAACTACTAAACACAATTAGAACAAGACAAATGACATTTTTGGGGCATGTTAAAAGACACAACAGCCTAATAAAAGTAAAATTTGAAGGGAAAATACAAGGTAATAGAGGCAGACCAAGACTAACATGGACAAGTAACATCAAAAGATGGACAAGATAGCCTATGACAACCTGCACCATCAAAGCAAGAGGCAGAGTGGAATGGGGCTCCATGGTAGCCAATTGATCAAACCATTGAGAGACCTTCTTTTAACTGTTGTCAAGGTTCAGTGTCAGCAAATTTTCTGAGATAAAGAAACTTTTTCCAGAAAATATTGTTCAAAGTGAGCTTACTGATATTATGAAAGTCTGAGACATAATTGTATAATGTGCAGAAATTAAAAAAGATTTGATGAGAATAGAAATTGTTATGAAATTAGTAGAAACAACATAGATTTTGATCAAACTGAGTGGTTGCTGTGTCTTTGAAGAGCATCATAGAGAATCTTATCTCATTGAGATTATTCTTTTATTGCCAAAATTGATTAATGAAAAATGATAAAAGAAAATTTGTACACTGAGCAATTAGAATAGATTTGCTCATCTAAGATGTAGTGGTTAGTATGCTAGTTTACTATTCGGGTGGGTCCTAGTTCAATTCTTCAATATGATATTCATTTTTCAGGTCAGCATCATGTAGTTCACAATACCTCTAAAATGGGTATTAGAGATTTTCTCTTGGATACTAACCCAACCTGGCATGATAATAACCACATCATCTATTAATGTGCAAATCTATCTGCTGTCCTTTCAGGCTGAAGATGACACATAGGGAAGAAGATGTAGACTTTCTATCTCCAACAGTCTTTGCTATCTGGTGTTGGACTTTACAAGGGATCAACATTGTACCACACCACACATACATGCTCTGGGTGAACTGCTCAATCTCAGCAAATACCTGCTGTCATTTCCTTTCACCACAATGTTCTTTTTAGCCTTTCTCTAGGTCAGTCTTATTTCTTTTACCCTCTGATTACCATTTGAGGATTTGCTTTAAGATTCTCTTGCCGACTCTGCTCATCACATTACCACCTTCTTCTCTCGATTAAATATTTTTGAGTGCTTTGTCATTTCTTATTTCTGCATTAGTCTTGAATCCATTCATGGTATATGAAGTATGCTCATCTAAAAGTCAGACAGTGGTCACAGTGTCTATGCTATCTGAGAACAATTGCATCATGGTATAGACATTATCAGTCCATTATATTTGTCAAATTCTTCGAAGTTCAAGTCTTTTGATTATGTGAACTTGACTTTGTCCTGTTTCATCATGGATGGTAGGAACAACAACATAACACAAGATGAGCTGGTCACAGTTGGGACTTGAGATGTGTGTGTCCTGAATTTTCCCATAAACCTGCACCATGGCTGACACACTCCTTCAGCAGGCTGGACCTTGGTTTGACATAGGAGTTTTACTTGTTTTGTGTAATTTTTAAAGATTTGTAATCTGTTTTGTTTGTTTTCATTCCAGTTGTAGACCTTCCAGTCGAAACATTCATTTGTTTTGTCTTGTTTACAAAGCTGATACATTAGTTTGTTTTGTCTTGTTTACAAAGCTGTAACATTAGTTTGTTTTGTCTTGTTTACAAAGCTGAAACATTAGTTTGGTTTTGTCTTGTTTACAAAGCTGTAACATTAGTTTGTTTAGTCTTGTTTACAAAGCTGTAACATTAGTTTGTTTTGTCTTGTTTACAAAGCTGAAACATTAGTTTGGTTTTGTCTTGTTTGCAAAACTGAAACATTAGTTTTTTTGGGTCTTGTTTACAATACTGAAACAGTTTGTTTTTGTCTTGTTTGCAAAACTGAAACATTAGTTTTTTTGGGTCTTGTTTACAATACTGAAACAGTTTGTTTTTGTCTTGTTTGCAAAACTGAAACATTAGTTTTTTTTGTCTTGTTTACAAAGCTGAAACATTCTTCTTCTTGTTGTATCTAATATGACTTAGCCGCAGCCCTATATGATATTCCATGTAAATTTTAAATTTGTGTTGAAAACTGAGAAAGCTTTGATATTGTTACAGTGTTGATGCTACAACAATTTCACAACAAAAACAACATTCTTCAGCAACATGAAAATACAAAAAATCAAAATAGTGGAAGCAATAAGGAATCCAATTTTAATATGAATACAATGCATGTATAAAGCAACACCAATGAACTTGTCAAGTGTTGGACACAAAATTAAAGGTTAAAAAAACCACATCAAATAGGAAGGGAATACAGCAGTCAATTATTTCTTGTTACATTAAACTCACCCATGCAATAAAACTATTTGTTAAGTGTACTCACAAGATAGGCAACCATCTTACAGCAGATTAATTTGCTGTCACAGTGACAGAGGTGACCATGGCATTTCCTAGTGTTTTGTCATTGATTCTTTCATGTTATTGATCAACAGTGAAAGGTCCTTTTATGACTGCTGTCTTCAAAAATGTTAACATCAATCTATTACAGAGAAGCCCATGCTAGAAATTAATATTCAAACATATTTTTATGACTTTGCACCTACACAAAAATATATGAAAAGTAAGACATTAATACTGGTGCTGAATGAACCAAACAATAATTCCAAATTTGTCTATAAAAAGCATACCAACTATCAACTATGAGTGATGTTGTCTGTGCAGACTCCAGCTACCAATATATTTATAAGCACTAAACGAGCTAGCCTGATATCACAGCAAAGTTCAACTTTCAATCTACAGATAAGAAGTAAAAAATTGCTAAATTAGTTACAGTTACAAAGAATCAAATGGAAATGTAAAACACTCAAAGAACAACACATTTTTTCAACAATTTCAAATTCAGTAGCAAGACATGTCTGGAAATTACCAATGGATCGGGCGGACATCATCAATGCCCTCCGAGAAGTGGGAAGGACACAGGACTTCGACAACCATGAGTTCACATTACTCCTTTGGATGAAAGAGATGGGAGTTAAGATGGGAAAAGCCAGAAAGGAGAAACTTTGTGGGTGTGTAAGAAGACTAATCAACCAACACATAACAGGAGTCATCAGTCGTTGGACACTGCGAGACTTGCTGAGGAGGGGATCTGAGCACCTATGGACATGTTCGGAGTGCAATGATGATGACCCGCTAATAACTCAATGTCTGCAAATATTGAAGCTCTAATTATATTGTTCTCATGAACTTGTCTCTATATCAATGGTGTAGCACTTTATTCTGTTTCCTGCACTGAGTGTACATTGTGCGATTATATCTGCCTCTTGAAGTTATCATTCCACTCCAGTCTCAACCTCTCCTATACTATACTTTTCCCTTTAGTATTTCATTATGTCTATTGGTCAACATTTTTTAAGAAGTGTCTTTCTTATAGCGTATTTAATAATTCTTTATTTTCTGCAACTTTCATGTTGCAATTACCACAACATTAGACAGGTGGGGAGAAAACACCCCCACCAAATCTGCTATAACAATGGAAGGAATGGTGAAGATTTCACATCCCCATTATCTGTCTTTATCTCCACTCAATCAATTAAACTTCTAAGGCAAAATGTGTACACTGTATAGGAAGTACATAAAAATTGTGATGTCTTATCAATACCTTAATGCATGTTAATGGCTTTTTTCATAAGTCAAGGGTGAGGCTTCATTCTGGGATTCTTTCATTATTGCAGTTGTGAAGGATGGTTACTTGGCTGAGTCAGGGACGGCAATAGCAGCAAGGAACAGTACCACCTCACCTCCAAATACTGCAACTTATTTAAAAGGTTCAAATACTTCACAT
This sequence comes from Megaustenia siamemsis, assembly GCA_032433765.1. Lineage (NCBI taxonomy): Eukaryota > Metazoa > Mollusca > Gastropoda > Stylommatophora > Ariophantidae > Megaustenia > Megaustenia siamemsis. The sequence continues at coordinate 59,807,477 of JAVIAB010000125.1, read as the reverse complement.
GCTAATCACATTATTTACTATCACACTATGTGTACACAACAAAAACACTTTAGCATATTGTGATTTTTCTATTGTCAAGTACTGAATATATGCATATATTACTTTTAGTTTAAACTTGCTACTACAATACAGGAATGCATTCAAATCAAATGCTAAATTGTGACAATAATTTACTCTGACAACATTAAAATGAGAGTTGGAAGGTATGCTGACTAGTTTACCATTTAAAATGATTAAAGCTTGCATGCATTTGTGGAGAAAATGTATAAGTAGCTAAATGGTATATTATATATGCAAGGAAACTGTAAATAAGCTACAGAATGTACATGATTATATATATTTGTAAAATAAACCTATTCTGACAGAATCCCATTTATAGAGTTTTCCAGAAAGGCTTCATATGCTTGCAGAAACTGCTAATTTAACAACAACAAAAACAAACTAACTCTTGTATAAAGATACATTATGACAACAAATACATACAATAACAAACATGTGGAATTAACACATGATGTGGAATCATATTGTTGGACATAGTGACAATCACACCAATCAGGGTGTTTCAGAAATTAATCATCTAGATTTCTAACTCCCTTTTCCTTGAGGACCAAATTATAAGCAAATATTATTACATTATTATTAGTTCATTAATAACTGCATAAAATGAAATCATAATTAACAATACAAATGTCCACTAAGTAAAAATGAAAAAAATAAATAAATAAAAACAACACATATTCTCCCACACTAGACCAGTGTTTCAAAACTATGAATCCAAAGTCTCCCCCTCTCCAACTGACATTTTCAAAAGTTCAGTGAAGTGGGAAAAGAAAAAAAGAATTTGTTTTTGTTACTTAACGGTAAGCATCCTCCTTAACTATGAATAAGAGCAATAGACCAGACCCTAGTATTCAAGGCTACACTAGACAGTAAAATAGTTCACAAGCTTTACTTGACAGTAAAATAGTTCAGGCTATACTAGACAGTAAAATAGTTCACAGGCTTTACTTGACAGTAAAATAGTTCACAGGCTTTACTTGACAGTAAAATAGTTCACAGTCTTTACTTGACAGTAAAATAGTTCACAGGCTTTACTTGACAGTAAAATAGTTCACAGGCTTTACTTGACAGTAAAATAGTTCACAGGCTTTACTTGACAGTAAAATAGTTCACAGGCTTCATTAGACAGTAAAATAGTTCACAGGCTTTGCTTGACAGTAAAATAGTTCACAAGCTATTGTTTATAGGCATTACCAGACAGTAAAATAGTTCACAGACTACTAAACTAAAAATATTTCACAGGTTTTACAAGACTGTAAAATAGTCATAGGCTTTACAATATTGTAAATAGTCATTCTCTGTTCCTCCCTCTTTGTTCATACCTGAGCAGTAATATAAACAAAGAGGGAGGAACAGAGAATGATACTAAAAACAAAGATATCAAAAGCTAGAGGAGCATTAGTTGCAATGAGAAACATACGGAAATTCAAAAATACAAATTTTAAACTCCAGTGATAAGTAAAAGACTATTATATGGCTGTGAAACATGGAGAAAAAAAAATGACAATAATGAAGTTATAGACCTTCATTAATGGATGCTTGCGCATAATAAAAGTTATATAAGAAAAATATGGAAATTACAGGACAAAATCACTAACATAAAATTATGGAAAAGTACTAGTCAAATACCAGTGGATCAAGAGATACAGTGAAGATGATGGCGCTGAATAGGGGACACACTATGGAAACCAACTGAGAGTATTACACAATAGACCTTTTTTTTAGAATCCCCAAGGAAAAAAACAAAAAGGAAAACCAAAATATTCTTGGAGAAGACAGATGGAAGTAGAGATAAAGATGATGAGGAGGACATGGAATGATCTTAAAAGAGAGGCAAGAAACAGAACAGCTAGGAAAGTGTTTGTTGAAGACATATGCTTCACATGGAGCTGAAAGTGTTTGTTGAAGACCTATGCTCCACAAGGAGTTGAAAGGTAGAAGAAATAGTCATGAGCCTATACCAGAATGTAAAAAAAAAGTGATAAACTTATAAAGGTAACAGTAGTCCAATATCAATTGTCATTGGATAATGAAGTGTTAGTGACTTCACTGTTCTAAGTGTTGGTTTCATGGGGTGGGGTGGCTAGTTTCCTTTCCCAGATGTGCTTGCTTCATGACGTTACCTTTCCCCGATCTCTTGGCTAGTGAGATGTCTAACCTTTTCAGGTAATAGCAAGAAATAAAAGATTCCATGTGCAGAAAGAACCCTTGGCAGGTACACTGACAAAACTGTCAGCAAAATCTTACCCACACTGTGGATCCTAGATCGTGCTACGGCCCATGCAAGTGGATCAGGGTTCTTGGATTTTCTCAAGGGCTATGTCAGAGCACCTATGGTTTCACCCAGTGTGCGGTGAGGATGATCCCAACAACAACAACAACCAGCAGATGTTTAAAAAAGTCATGAACCTATACCAGAATATAAAAAGTCCATATGCTTCACCGGACTGTAAAAAGTACCAGAGGATTTCTTCTTCTACCTTTCCGCTCCCTGTGGAGCATAGGTCTTCAACAAAAACTTTCCAAGCAGTTCTGTTTCTTGCCATTCTTTTAAGATCATTCCATGTCTTCCCCATCATCTTCATCTCTGCTTCTGTCTGTCTTCTCCAAGAATTCCTTGGTCTTCCTCTTTGTCTTTTTCCCCGGGGATAAAAGAAAGGGCCTGTTGTGTAATACTCTCAGTTGGCTTCTGCAGTGTGTGTCCTATCCAGCGCCATCATCTTCACTGTATCTCTTTATTCACTGGTATTTGACTGGTAATTTCCATAATTCTATGTTAGTGATTTTGTCCGGCCATTTCCATCCTTTTATTCTGCATAAGCATCCATTAAAGTCTGTATCTTCATGATTGTCATTTTCCATAGAGGATATGCTAGTCTGTATAACAGAGCCCACAGACTTAACCAGACTCAAAAAAATATTTATAGATTTTATCAGTCTGTAATATAGAATTAATAGGTTTTACTAAAATGATAAATGTAAATTTTACTACAAGATAGTGTCTTTACTCTTAACTAGACTGTAAAAAGTTTACAGACTTTACCAAATTGTACAATTTTTTATAGACTTTAAAACATCTTGTTTTGTTTTTGTAGACTTTACAAGTTCATAGACTTTAACAGACTATAAAGTAAGTTAATAGACTTTAACAGACTATAAAATAAGCTCATAGACTTTAACAGACTATAAAGTAAGTTAATAGACTTTAACAGACTATAAAATAAGCTCATAGACTTTAACAGACTATAAAATAAGTTCGTAGACTTTAACAGACTATAACATAAGTTCATAGACTTTAACAGACCATAAACTAAGTTCATAGACTTTAACTGACTGTAAAATAAGCTCATAGACTTTAACAGACTATAAAATAAGCTCATAGACTTTAACAGACTATAAAATAAGCTCATAGACTTTAACAGACTATAAAATAAGCTCATAGACTTTAACAGACTATAAAATAAGCTCATAGACTTTAACTGACTGTAAAATAAGTTCATAGACTTTAACTGACTGTAAAATAAGTTCATAGACTTTAACAGACTGTAAAATAAGTTCATAGACTTTAACAGACTATAAAATAAGCTCATAGACTTTAACAGACTGTAAAATAAGTTCATAGACTTTAACAGACTGTAAAATAAGTTCATAGACTTTAACTGACTGTAAAATAAGTTCATAGACTTTAACTGACTGTAAAATAAGTTCATAGACTTTAACTGACTGTAAAATAAGCTCATAGACTTTAACAGACTATAAAATAAGCTCATATACTTTAACTGACTGTAAAATAAGCTCATAGACTTTAACTGACTGTAAAATAAGCTCATAGACTTTAACTGACTGTAAAATAAGTTCATAGACTTTAACTGACTGTAAAATAAGTTCATAGACTTTAACTGACTGTAAAATAAGTTCATAGACTTTAACTGACTGTAAAATAAGTTCATAGACTTTAACTGGCTGTAAAATAAGCTCATAGACTTTAACTGACTGTAAAATAAGTTCATAGACTTTAACTGACTGTAAAATAAGCTCATAGACTTTAACTGACTGTAAAATAAGCTCATAGACTTTAACTGACTGTAAAATAAGCTCATAGACTTTAACTGACTGTAAAATAAGTTCATAGACTTTAACTGACTGTAAAATAAGTTCATAGACTTTAACTGACTGTAAAATAAGTTCATAGACTTTAACTGACTGTAAAATAAGTTCATAGACTTTAACTGGCTGTAAAATAAGCTCATAGACTTTAACTGACTGTAAAATAAGTTCATAGACTTTAACTGACTGTAAAATAAGCTCATAGACTTTAACTGACTGTAAAATAAGCTCATAGACTTTAACTGACTGTAAAATAAGTTCATAGACTTTAACAGACTCTAAAATAAGCTCATAGACTTTAACTGACTGTAAAATAAGTTCATAGACTTTAACTGACTGTAAAATAAGTTCATAGACTTTAACTGACTGTAAAATAAGTTCATAGACTTTAACTGACTGTAAAATAAGTTCATAGACTTTAACTGGCTTTAAAATAAGCTCATAGACTTTAACTGACTGTAAAATAAGTTCATAGACTTTAACTGACTGTAAAATAAGCTCATAGACTTTAACTGACTGTAAAATAAGCTCATAGACTTTAACTGACTGTAAAATAAGTTCATAGACTTTAACAGACTCTAAAATAAGCTCATAGACTTTAACAGACTATAAAATAAGTTCATAGACTTTAACAGACTATAAAATAAGTTCATAGACTTTAACTGACTGTAAAATAAGTTCATAGACTTTAACAGACTATAAAATAAGTTCATAGACTTTAACAGACTGTAAAATAAGCTCATAGACTTTAACAGACTATAAAATAAGTTCATAGACTTTAACTGACTGTAAAATAAGCTCATAGACTTTAACAGACTAGAAAATAAGTTCATAGACTTTAACAGACTATAAAATAAGCTCATAGACTTTAACTGACTATAAAATAAGCTCATAGACTTTAACTGACTGTAAAATAAGTTCATAGACTTTAACAGACTATAAAATAAGCTCATAGACTTTAACAGACTGTAAAATAAGTTCATAGACTTTAACAGACTATAAAATAAGCTCATAGACTTTAACTGACTGTAAAATAAGCTCATAGACTTTAACTGACTGTAAAATAAGCTCATAGACTTTAACTGACTGTAAAATAAGCTCATAGACTTTAACTGACTGTAAAATAAGCTCATAGATTTTATAAAACTGTAAACAATGTCATCACAATGGTCCATGAGAGATCAAAGTTTGAGATCCACTTCAATATCCTGGACTGTTATACTATGGCATAATTCACCTCTGGTTAGTGATTTGACTAGAAAAAAATATCACACAAAGGATATGTATAAACATAAAATATTTCAACTCAATTGCCACACACAATTAACCACATAAACAGAATGCCAGTTGAAATAAATCTAGGTTATAATATATTTCACAACAAGAAAAGAGGTGATAAAATGTGTTCAAACTTGTAGGCTTAAATCGTTTAAGGAAAAACAAACATGGGCAATCAACATTGAACAATTATTTACACACACACACAACATCAGGATTCACTATTTGATTTCACCAGAAACCACCCAAATCAAATGACAATTAAATCAAATTATTGGTATTTGTTCATGCACATTTTAGTCAGGTAGACAAATATCAAGTCATGTATGTGTTCACAGCACCACAGCCTCATCAATAAAATTACAAATTTCTAAACATCACTAACTTCACAAACAATCATATACAATCTTACTTAAAACTTTACTTCAAGTGAATTTTATATGAAATGTTGAAATGAGAAATATTACAGAAAATATTTAAATCTCATTTTAAAATTCTTGAAGTTGTGTAGATCGTACAAGCTTCTCTTTATTTTCCTACATTGTGTTCTTTTCTCATCTGAACTTATTTGTGTTGTTTTTGTGTTTAGGCAGAAATAGAGGAGAAGGATTTAGTGGTAGCATTTGTCTCTGCAGATCTGCTAGTCTTGGTGTGTCTGTTCATTTTGTTCTTGACATAATCAATGTTTCATTAGCCCGGTGTTATTTACCATCTTACAGGGTGTTGTTATTTACTATCATAAAACTGACTAGAATTTTAACACATTAATTGTGATTACATAATAAACCTCAAGTGTTGCTCAATAGAAAATATGTATGTTTTAAGCTTCACTCAGCCTTAAATGGATACTAGAAGCTCTTTATAGAAAATAAAGAAGGTATGGTCCAGTGTTAAATACATTATATTTCCCCAAAAAACATTCCAATGGTTAAACACAAAATGGCCAATAACACCATATTCTCATAAAAGACACTTCAGGTGTGACAAGAAGTTTATCTTCATAGAACATTTCTCAACACTTAAGCACTATTCCCCAAAAAATTTGACAATTTATAAATAAAATCAAACATTAAGTGCTATAAACAGTAATATATATGAAACATTTCTCAATACTTAAGTATGACCAATGTGTATGATAAAATCAATATTGAATAAAACAACATTCACTAAAATCTTGTATGTTCTTGTTTGACTAATTCCTCTTCTGATGTTCCTTTAAACTCATTCATTCAAATAAACAAGCTGTGAAGAGATTAACCATCATTATGGCATAAATGTGATGCTCTCTGCACATGCTAGTACCAATGGCTTAGAATATTTGACACATGTTTTTCATATTTTAAAAATCACATCCAGGATATCTACTTATTTTTCTTCCAAATTTTTTTTTCTCTCAAAGACCATCTGTCCTCTTATTGTTAAGTATGTTTTATTGTTTAAAAATACATGCATTTTGAATACTGACAATCACTTTCTCTCCTTCCTTAATTGTTTTTTCTTTACATTTTTGTAATGTGCCTTCTCTTAAGAAAAACGACTAGCATGGCGTAAATTTTTACTATTATTGTTAAATATTATACAACAAAGATTACTCTGTTTGGCAAGAATAAGCTTCACTGCCCTGCAGGCAGGTCATACATGCTCAGCTTTTGCACAAACAGTTACAGTGTACAGTGAGATTACATATTTCAAAGAGTAACATAACCTTTTAGTCTTTGAAATGCACTTTTACCAAATAAAGTAATATATAGATTGCAGTGAAAAATTTCTTTCATTGTGTTTAATCAACGCCTTTATTTTGGAGCAACGGTCAAAGTCTCTCCCTTCTTCCCAATTCCTGGACATTTTCTTTATTTACTCCCAATCCAGCACCTATGACCTGCAGTCACAATAGCAGGCTTGACGACCCATAAGTGACCAAAACCTCATCTTGGCTCTTCCAGTTGGTCCCCCTAAAGCAGACTATAAAAAAATACTGACCAGAATGTTCCCCACAGTGGGGTTACAGAAGACCTAGTATAACAGTACCTCTAGCAGAACTTCCAACTTCTCCAGTAAAACTTGGGAATCCAAGAAATCCACTGCATTATTGGTTTAACAGCTTGCAACAGCTCATATCTACCAGTGGCATTCAGGTCATCATCATATCATCATTTCCTTTCAATTCCTTGAATGATGTGATGTGTTTGAATTTCAGGACATACATCTAACATAACTCAGGAAATTATTATAGCAACCAAGTGTTTGCTTTGGTAAACACACAGCTGTGTATCAAACGTTGAAAAAGAAATTACTATTTTTGAAATTCCAAATGTAACATTTAAGTGGTAGTAATTTTTACGATGGTATCATGAAAATGTGACCCACGGATAGTAATCACAATCTAGGGTTAAGCACACATTAACTGTCCACTATGAGTTGATTAATTCACTGTTCTTCTTCTTCTTAGCTTTCACCCATTAAGTGGGCATGGACATGTAGTGTTGCTAGTTTCTACAAAATATGCACCTTTTCACTTGACACATCTTCCAGCATGGGTACATAAACCTAAGAATTTTGCCCAGCCACTATTTTGACCTACTCTTTTTGACTTAACTGTCAAGGGTTCTTGAAGGTTCTCAAATGCAAACGGGATCTCCTGTTTTTCACCATTTTTCTGTAAGTGCTTGACATGGGATCTCACTACTCAGAGACCATTAAAGGGTAAAGCCCTGAAGGAACCACAGATTCAAGAAACCACCTTCATTGGGATTAGAACCCAAGACCTTCCCATCCTGAGGTCAATGCCTCAAAAGCACCCAGCTCCCCTTGTTTGCTATTAAATCATAATAGCTAAAAACACAACAAATGTCCACTTCAGGGTTGCTTAGTTTGCTATATGACAAAAATAAGTACAGTTTCTAACAAGCAATATGAAACTCTTTATACAATTTCACAGCTCAAGACAATCTGATCATCAGAAGTGGACCCTTCGAGCAAGAGGTTCTAGCCCTTTAGCTTTTTTGTGACACTCTGGAGGGGTGAGGGGAAAGCTATAACTCCCAGGCACCAACCTCCTGTTGTATTAAAGGCTGACACTAAATTGAACATACAATAATTAAGCTTAAAACTTGTTGATCAAATCTAGTGTCCCTGCCCAGTTGCACATGACTATCACAGCTACATGACATAAATAAGTCAAGTTTCACATGTCATGTTTTGAGTCTGAAATTGATAACAATATTTTCAATAAATGCTCTAACCCATGTTTTTACTGACAGGGACAATTTTTTAAAATCACATTTGCTGATATTCATTTTTGGGTTGTGAAAAGGATGCAGATTAAGATTATCAGTGACAGCAGAAATGTAGCAGACCAAAAATGTAGCAGCTTTTTATTTATAATGTAACAGGTTTATGAACACAGGAAGGCGTGATCACACTAGTTGAACCGACTTCTCCCAGAAGCCTGCCCTGTACTGTATGCACTAGGACGACATGGTGAACACCACATCAACGCCCCCTATGCAACCCTACACGTGGTGGACGCAGGCCTTGCCTCGCCTGTGACGCTCCTTCACTGCCGATATGGACTGTCGGAAGTGTCGTAGGCAAGTCCCTCTTGCCCGCATTGACTTGACCGCTGCTCTGCTCTACTGGAGGAAGGACTTGCCACGCCTTGCCTCCGATACGCCTTACACAGAAGATGCAGACAAACAGCTCACTCCATTTTGAGCCATCCCCTGCTTGACTTGAAGAACTCGTCTTACCGCTAAAGGCGGTCTGACTCTCCTTCGACCTTCCTCTGTGGATATCTGGACGGAAGCTCGTTGAGATCTGAGCCCTCGTGAATCCTACCCACTGCTAGAACACCAGCCGGTTGCACTGGCCAACGACTTGACCACCTGTTACGACTTGACCACCTGTTACGACTTGACCACCTGTTACGACTTGACCACCTGTTGACCGTTAGCAGTACTTCGCGCTATTCAATCTATGGTTCAGGACAACCTAATCCGTTCGTCGTCAGGACAAGACAACAAGAACACAGCTAGCATTTCCAACATGTTTCAACACCATTGGAGTTAACAGTTAAACGTTTATTAAACACTAACAAATCCATTCCCAGAAATTTACAAAATGTCCACTGTCACTCTTATAGTGACCTCTCATTCCGACCTGACTCTCGCACTGACAACACGTTCAATGCTCCATAATATTTGTCTCCTCAACATGAGAGAGACCTGCAATAATACAACAGTCTCTGCACTTGTTTAGTGCCAGTGACACTCACAGTTAAATTAATTCCACCGTCTCTGTTCTATGCTAAGTATACACTCATAATGATTCAAAGTCTCTGTTCTACGCTAAGTGGAACACTCATAATAATTCACATATGTTCTAGGTGAAATTGAATACTCACAATGATACAAAGTCTCTGAGTTATCAGAAGCTACCAGCTTCATAGTCAATTCTCTCCATGACTACATCTACTCTCACAATGATACAAAGTCTCTGAGTTATCAGAAGCTACCAGCTTCATAGTCAATTCTCTCCATGACTACATATACTCTAAGTCACTGAAGTTTCGGTGAGAACACTCACAATTTATATATACGTCCCTAGTCTATGCTACTTGAACACTCACAATAATTCACAACCTATTCTAGGTAAACTTGAATACTCACAGTGATTCAAAGTCTCTGAGTTATCAGAAGCTACCAGCTTCATAGTCAATTCTCTCCATGACTATATCTAGTCTAATTCACTGAAGTTTCGGTGAGAACACTCACGATTAATATATACGTCTCTACACATGTGGTGAGCTCTCCACGCTCTGCTAATGTCTCGATGGAATGATTGATATTCAATCTTCCGATGTAGGTGATTACACATATCTCCTAAATCTCATGATACTGTACCCACCTGATTCACAATCAAGTCCTTGCGATAATTGTAACACGAACATTTATCTGTTATTCATAGTACAGCCCTACTGTGCCTAGCTTAATCTGGCATCACAACTAATCACATCTAACTGTCCAGTGTCCAGGAAACTCACACAACTAACTTGAGGGGCTGTCGCCCTCCAACTAACATAGCTACTAACTTTCTCACTAACCTCTCTAGTTCACGGTACCGACTGTATTTCTACAGACGTCCGCATCTGGACCCACTTCTGAATCGAATGAATTCAACCCTCCTCTCACCAACCTGACTTGCGCACACTGATCTCTTAACAGTCACCTCTCAATTTTCTCCTTTGTTCACTAACCTCTGGCTTTTTCCCTGCCCCCCGTGATTCTTGCTTACTCACACCCTTCTCGAGCCCTTGAACACCTATCAGCTCTGCTTCCTAATTATCCCCCCTTTGTTTACATTCTGCCCTTCACTCACTAATTTCCTATCGCTGCTATCTCCTGTTTCAAACTTACTATTGCTATAGCCTGTTTCCACCATACCCCTTCTATACCCTTTTTCACTACCTTATATCTTCTCCGAGTTATTTAACCACCTCTAATAACTCTTTAACTCTCATTCCCTTCTTATTTACACCCCTCCTCTTCAACTGCTATCCTGGATTTCCTCTTTCTCTACTTTTGTAGCCTCCTCCTATTTCTTATATGGCCTACCTTCTGTTCTACCAATTATCCCATCTGTCTCTTGATTTATAACTATTATATCTTCGAAAACTTCTCCTATCTATTCTATATCCATAATCTTCAGTTTGACCCTCTCTTCGAATACCTTTCCTATGTTCTCTGTATTCATCATCATAAGTTTGACTCTCATGTATCTCGTCTATATCCTTATATAATTTTTCCTCTTGCTCTCTTGTTAATCTCTCTATGTCTGCTGCTGTTAATTTCCATAGACTATCCTCACTTTCTGCCTTTTCTATGTTTTCTGTTATTCCCTGTTGTGTATCATTTTTATTGTCTGTATCCTATGGGTTCTGTCTAATTTATGCGTGGTACTTGGCAACTTACGCTCTATGTCGGTCATGTACCTTCCTAACATCTTTAATATTTTGTCCCCCTTGTCTTTAGTTTGCCCTTCTTTGTTCCCTTTTTCTTCCACTACTAATAAACTTCCGTTATTATCTACCTGTGTTCCCCTATCCTCTGTGTTTATTTGTTTGTCCGTCACTGTCCCCCTATTCTTAGTTCCCTTCTCTATCATTTGTGTTGCACTATCTGTGCATTCCATTTCAGTTTGTGTAAACTTTTGTTCTTTTTCGTTCTGTCTAACTATGTCATTGTCTGGGCCTACTCCAATATTAATATATCTTTTTATATCCCTATCTTCCAACCTTGTCTTTGTCTCCCTTGTCTCATGTGTCTTCCTTACTTTCCTTCCCTTTTAGTTTTCTTACAGTCTAACTTTCCTACTCTCTTCATGTCTTCATCTGCCGTCAAAAACTCTTCGTTATCTGATGTATCTGCTATTGTATCTGTTGCCCTCATAAATTTATAATTCTGTTCCCTAATCCTCTTATTTACCTGGAGCCCATACCATCTATAGTTTATCCTCTTATCTAGTCCATCTCTTCTTCCTCTACTATCGGTTAAATAAGCTGGTCTTGTCTTTCCGTTATCTTCCTGTCTCCTCTCCATGGGTCTAAATACATCTACTCCTATCTTATTATTTGCTATTTTATGTTCTTGATTTATAATATTATTTACTATTTCGCTATTTCTGTATAGTATTATGGCCTTATTTTTCCCATCAAGTCTCTCTATGTATCTATAAAACATTATCTCCCCAAACTTACTAAAATACCTTCTAATCTGTTCGTCTGTAACATACCTCCTTAATTCCCCTACTATTATCTTGCAACTGTTAGTTTTATTTTCCCTTAATCTAGACTGATTCATTCTGTTTACTATTTCTCACTACCCTTCTCTTACTACCTTGTTCCTTTCCTTGTATTGATGTCTATTTTCTACTCTAATACTCAACCTGCTATTGCTCTTGTCTCAACGTCCCCCCCACTTGTGATGATATCCTACACCAATATTCAATTATTTATCTCCTGGGACTCTATCTGATCTCTTTGTTCATCACCTGTTTATATTTCCATTCATGTTTGTTCATAATACAATTTCCTAGAACCAAAATATATGACACACAACTCTGTTTACCACAATACCATCATTGCCCACACAAAAATCACACAATGTATCACAATATCACTCTTTACAACAATTGGTTCATCACCTTCACCCAAAAATACAAATCTCTCTCTAACCTTGTATCCCAGCCATGTGTGTCATTTGTTGTAATACTATTTGTTCCTTATTTTACTCCCTCTTCCCTTAATTACTATGTCCCTATTCTATCTAAAAAATATGGTTGACACACACGACTGTGATAGCACTCTTTATAAATTTCTCTCTCCCTTTTTTTTTTCTTTAAACGTGTGGCCACACACTTTACACTCTTTACACTTCTCTTTAATATCTCTCACTCAATACTCCTTCCACTCGCTAATTAATATACTACTTAATTAACTAGTAACACACTTTTGAAGATCCTTTGAACTTTCTCCCCGCTTTGCTACCACTGTGTCTCACTTGCCTGTCTTTGACCTAACGTTGGCCATTGCCCAAAATGTAGCAGACCAAAAAATGTAGCAGCTTTTTATTTATAATGTAACAGGTTTATGAACACAGGAAGGCGTGATCACACTAGTTGAACCGACTTCTCCCAGAAGCCTGCCCTGTACTGTATGCACTAGGACGACATGGTGAACACCACATCAACGCCCCCTATGCAACCCTACACGTGGTGGACGCAGGCCTTGCCTCGCCTGTGACGCTCCTTCACTGCCGATATGGACTGTCGGAAGTGTCGTAGGCAAGTCCCTCTTGCCCGCATTGACTTGACCGCTGCTCTGCTCTACTGGAGGAAGGACTTGCCACGCCTTGCCTCCGATACGCCTTACACAGAAGATGCAGACAAACAGCTCACTCCATTTTGAGCCATCCCCTGCTTGACTTGAAGAACTCGTCTTACCGCTAAAGGCGGTCTGACTCTCCTTCGACCTTCCTCTGTGGATATCTGGACGGAAGCTCGTTGAGATCTGAGCCCTCGTGAATCCTATCCGCTGCTAGAACACCAGCCAGTTGCACTGGCCAACGACTTGACCACCTGTTACGACTTGACCACCTGTTGACCGTTAGCAGTACTTCGCGCTATTCAATCTATGGTTCAGGACAACCTAATCCGTTCGTCGTCAGGACAAGACAACAAGAACACAGCTAGCATTTCCAACATGTTTCAACACCATTGGAGTTAACAGTTAAACGTTTATTAAACACTAACAAATCCATTCCCAGAAATTTACAAAATGTCCACTGTCACTCTTATAGTGACCTCTCATTCCGACCTGACTCTCGCACTGACAACACGTTCAATGCTCCATAATATTTGTCTCCTCAACATGAGAGAGACCTGCAATAATACAACAGTCTCTGCACTTGTTTAGTGCCAGTGACACTCACAGTTAAATTAATTCCACCGTCTCTGTTCTATGCTAAGTATACACTCATAATGATTCAAAGTCTCTGTTCTACGCTAAGTGGAACACTCATAATAATTCACATATGTTCTAGGTGAAATTGAATACTCACAATGATACAAAGTCTCTGAGTTATCAGAAGCTACCAGCTTCATAGTCAATTCTCTCCATGACTACATCTACTCTCACAATGATACAAAGTCTCTGAGTTATCAGAAGCTACCAGCTTCATAGTCAATTCTCTCCATGACTACATATACTCTAAGTCACTGAAGTTTCGGTGAGAACACTCACAATTTATATATACGTCCCTAGTCTATGCTACTTGAACACTCACAATAATTCACAACCTATTCTAGGTAAACTTGAATACTCACAGTGATTCAAAGTCTCTGAGTTATCAGAAGCTACCAGCTTCATAGTCAATTCTCTCCATGACTATATCTAGTCTAATTCACTGAAGTTTCGGTGAGAACACTCACGATTAATATATACGTCTCTACACATGTGGTGAGCTCTCCACGCTCTGCTAATGTCTCGATGGAATGATTGATATTCAATCTTCCGATGTAGGTGATTACACATATCTCCTAAATCTCATGATACTGTACCCACCTGATTCACAATCAAGTCCTTGCGATAATTGTAACACGAACATTTATCTGTTATTCATAGTACAGCCCTACTGTGCCTAGCTTAATCTGGCATCACAACTAATCACATCTAACTGTCCAGTGTCCAGGAAACTCACACAACTAACTTGAGGGGCTGTCGCCCTCCAACTAACATAGCTACTAACTTTCTCACTAACCTCTCTAGTTCACGGTACCGACTGTATTTCTACAGACGTCCGCATCTGGACCCACTTCTGAATCGAATGAATTCAACCCTCCTCTCACCAACCTGACTTGCGCACACTGATCTCTTAACAGTCACCTCTCAATTTTCTCCTTTGTTCACTAACCTCTGGCTTTTTCCCTGCCCCCCGTGATTCTTGCTTACTCACACCCTTCTCGAGCCCTTGAACACCTATCAGCTCTGCTTCCTAATTATCCCCCCTTTGTTTACATTCTGCCCTTCACTCACTAATTTCCTATCGCTGCTATCTCCTGTTTCAAACTTACTATTGCTATAGCCTGTTTCCACCATACCCCTTCTATACCCTTTTTCACTACCTTATATCTTCTCCGAGTTATTTAACCACCTCTAATAACTCTTTAACTCTCATTCCCTTCTTATTTACACCCCTCCTCTTCAACTGCTATCCTGGATTTCCTCTTTCTCTACTTTTGTAGCCTCCTCCTATTTCTTATATGGCCTACCTTCTGTTCTACCAATTATCCCATCTGTCTCTTGATTTATAACTATTATATCTTCGAAAACTTCTCCTATCTATTCTATATCCATAATCTTCAGTTTGACCCTCTCTTCGAATACCTTTCCTATGTTCTCTGTATTCATCATCATAAGTTTGACTCTCATGTATCTCGTCTATATCCTTATATAATTTTTCCTCTTGCTCTCTTGTTAATCTCTCTATGTCTGCTGCTGTTAATTTCCATAGACTATCCTCACTTTCTGCCTTTTCTATGTTTTCTGTTATTCCCTGTTGTGTATCATTTTTATTGTCTGTATCCTATGGGTTCTGTCTAATTTATGCGTGGTACTTGGCAACTTACGCTCTATGTCGGTCATGTACCTTCCTAACATCTTTAATATTTTGTCCCCCTTGTCTTTAGTTTGCCCTTCTTTGTTCCCTTTTTCTTCCACTACTAATAAACTTCCGTTATTATCTACCTGTGTTCCCTATCCTCTGTGTTTATTTGTTTGTCCGTCACTGTCCCCCTATTCTTAGTTCCCTTCTCTATCATTTGTGTTGCACTATCTGTGCATTCCATTTCAGTTTGTGTAAACTTTTGTTCTTTTTCGTTCTGTCTAACTATGTCATTGTCTGGGCCTACTCCAATATTAATATATCTTTTTATATCCCTATCTTCCAACCTTGTCTTTGTCTCCCTTGTCTCATGTGTCTTCCTTACTTTCCTTCCCTTTTTAGTTTTCTTACAGTCTAACTTTCCTACTCTCTTCATGTCTTCATCTGCCGTCAAAAACTCTTCGTTATCTGATGTATCTGCTATTGTATCTGTTGCCCTCATAAATTTATAATTCTGTTCCCTAATCCTCTTATTTACCTGGAGCCCATACCATCTATAGTTTATCCTCTTATCTAGTCCATCTCTTCTTCCTCTACTATCGGTTAAATAAGCTGGTCTTGTCTTTCCGTTATCTTCCTGTCTCCTCTCCATGGGTCTAAATACATCTACTCCTATCTTATTATTTGCTATTTTATGTTCTTGATTTATAATATTATTTACTATTTCGCTATTTCTGTATAGTATTATGGCCTTATTTTTCCCATCAAGTCTCTCTATGTATCTATAAAACATTATCTCCCCAAACTTACTAAAATACCTTCTAATCTGTTCGTCTGTAACATACCTCCTTAATTCCCCTACTATTATCTTGCAACTGTTAGTTTTATTTTCCCTTAATCTAGACTGATTCATTCTGTTTACTATTTCTCACTACCCTTCTCTTACTACCTTGTTCCTTTCCTTGTATTGATGTCTATTTTCTACTCTAATACTCAACCTGCTATTGCTCTTGTCTCAACGTCCCCCCCACTTGTGATGATATCCTACACCAATATTCAATTATTTATCTCCTGGGACTCTATCTGATCTCTTTGTTCATCACCTGTTTATATTTCCATTCATGTTTGTTCATAATACAATTTCCTAGAACCAAAATATATGACACACAACTCTGTTTACCACAATACCATCATTGCCCACACAAAAATCACACAATGTATCACAATATCACTCTTTACAACAATTGGTTCATCACCTTCACCCAAAAATACAAATCTCTCTCTAACCTTGTATCCCAGCCATGTGTGTCATTTGTTGTAATACTATTTGTTCCTTATTTTACTCCCTCTTCCCTTAATTACTATGTCCCTATTCTATCTAAAAAATATGGTTGACACACACGACTGTGATAGCACTCTTTATAAATTTCTCTCCCTTTTTTTTTTCTTTAAACGTGTGGCCACACACTTTACACTCTTTACACTTCTCTTTAATATCTCTCACTCAATACTCCTTCCACTCGCTAATTAATATACTACTTAATTAACTAGTAACACACTTTTGAAGATCCTTTGAACTTTCTCCCCGCTTTGCTACCACTGTGTCTCACTTGCCTGTCTTTGACCTAACGTTGGCCATTGCCCAAAAATGTAGCAGACCAAAAAATGTAGCAGCTTTTTATTTATAATGTAACAGGTTTATGAACACAGGAAGGCGTGATCACACTAGTTGAACCGACTTCTCCCAGAAGCCTGCCCTGTACTGTATGCACTAGGACGACATGGTGAACACCACATCAACGCCCCCTATGCAACCCTACACGTGGTGGACGCAGGCCTTGCCTCGCCTGTGACGCTCCTTCACTGCCGATATGGACTGTCGGAAGTGTCGTAGGCAAGTCCCTCTTGCCCGCATTGACTTGACCGCTGCTCTGCTCTACTGGAGGAAGGACTTGCCACGCCTTGCCTCCGATACGCCTTACACAGAAGATGCAGACAAACAGCTCACTCCATTTTGAGCCATCCCCTGCTTGACTTGAAGAACTCGTCTTACCGCTAAAGGCGGTCTGACTCTCCTTCGACCTTCCTCTGTGGATATCTGGACGGAAGCTCGTTGAGATCTGAGCCCTCGTGAATCCTATCCGCTGCTAGAACACCAGCCAGTTGCACTGGCCAACGACTTGACCACCTGTTACGACTTGACCACCTGTTGACCGTTAGCAGTACTTCGCGCTATTCAATCTATGGTTCAGGACAACCTAATCCGTTCGTCGTCAGGACAAGACAACAAGAACACAGCTAGCATTTCCAACATGTTTCAACACCATTGGAGTTAACAGTTAAACGTTTATTAAACACTAACAAATCCATTCCCAGAAATTTACAAAATGTCCACTGTCACTCTTATAGTGACCTCTCATTCCGACCTGACTCTCGCACTGACAACACGTTCAATGCTCCATAATATTTGTCTCCTCAACATGAGAGAGACCTGCAATAATACAACAGTCTCTGCACTTGTTTAGTGCCAGTGACACTCACAGTTAAATTAATTCCACCGTCTCTGTTCTATGCTAAGTATACACTCATAATGATTCAAAGTCTCTGTTCTACGCTAAGTGGAACACTCATAATAATTCACATATGTTCTAGGTGAAATTGAATACTCACAATGATACAAAGTCTCTGAGTTATCAGAAGCTACCAGCTTCATAGTCAATTCTCTCCATGACTACATCTACTCTCACAATGATACAAAGTCTCTGAGTTATCAGAAGCTACCAGCTTCATAGTCAATTCTCTCCATGACTACATATACTCTAAGTCACTGAAGTTTCGGTGAGAACACTCACAATTTATATATACGTCCCTAGTCTATGCTACTTGAACACTCACAATAATTCACAACCTATTCTAGGTAAACTTGAATACTCACAGTGATTCAAAGTCTCTGAGTTATCAGAAGCTACCAGCTTCATAGTCAATTCTCTCCATGACTATATCTAGTCTAATTCACTGAAGTTTCGGTGAGAACACTCACGATTAATATATACGTCTCTACACATGTGGTGAGCTCTCCACGCTCTGCTAATGTCTCGATGGAATGATTGATATTCAATCTTCCGATGTAGGTGATTACACATATCTCCTAAATCTCATGATACTGTACCCACCTGATTCACAATCAAGTCCTTGCGATAATTGTAACACGAACATTTATCTGTTATTCATAGTACAGCCCTACTGTGCCTAGCTTAATCTGGCATCACAACTAATCACATCTAACTGTCCAGTGTCCAGGAAACTCACACAACTAACTTGAGGGGCTGTCGCCCTCCAACTAACATAGCTACTAACTTTCTCACTAACCTCTCTAGTTCACGGTACCGACTGTATTTCTACAGACGTCCGCATCTGGACCCACTTCTGAATCGAATGAATTCAACCCTCCTCTCACCAACCTGACTTGCGCACACTGATCTCTTAACAGTCACCTCTCAATTTTCTCCTTTGTTCACTAACCTCTGGCTTTTTCCCTGCCCCCCGTGATTCTTGCTTACTCACACCCTTCTCGAGCCCTTGAACACCTATCAGCTCTGCTTCCTAATTATCCCCCCTTTGTTTACATTCTGCCCTTCACTCACTAATTTCCTATCGCTGCTATCTCCTGTTTCAAACTTACTATTGCTATAGCCTGTTTCCACCATACCCCTTCTATACCCTTTTTCAGAAATTCATACAATAAAAAATTGTGAAAGAGGGAAGAAATAAAATGTGACTAGTTAAACAAGCAACTCAGCTCAAGTATTAAAGGTATAGAAATATGAGTGCCAGTTGGAATATCTGCACCCTTTCTAACAGCATTTCAACTTTCATTTCTACAGAACCTCAAATCCACTTTCTGTAACTTTTCTCCCTTGAGTAAAATTGTTTCAAACTATTTAAGTGTACAACTGAAGTGACACACCCTTCCTGGTAGTCACTTTGCCAACCATAAATTTCAGAGTTGTTGGGCACTTCCCCATGTATATGTTCACAATCAACTCCAAGAAACGTGAACTGTAGGGCTGAAATAAAGATACCTGCAAACAAATACCTTGGCACTCTGTACATCTGTGTATATAAATAAACTGAACTAACAGAAATGTGTACAGATTTTACCAATTTCTAATGATTGCATGTGTAAAATGGAATAAAAATCAATTCAAGAAATAATCATTTCAAATACAACTGAGACAATACAACATCCCAGTAAAAGGATAATACAAGGGTGCTCAAAAATTAAGTGGAAAGAAAATTAATGTATAATGAGTCTGAAAAATATCAACCATACATTGCAAAAGTAAGAACAAGATGTTACAAATAAGATGAACAGATATAATTACCAATACTAACAGGAAGTGAGCAAAACAAATTAATGACTAGAATGAGATGAGCAGCATAATTAACAATGAAACCATCAGATGTAGTATCAGCACAGATCAATAAAACAAGAACCACCACCAACATGAGGTAAAACAGACTTCCCACTCAAAAATTACTTAACTGAAGCTGCCATATCCCTTTGTATGCCCCTACAAAGCAGATCTCACTTTAGTGAAATAAAAGTTCACAGATCTCACTTTATTGAAATAAAAGTTCAGTCACCTTAAACATTCAAAAATGTCAGAAGTCATTACTTCACAAATTGCTGATGATGTAGATTTAAATATTCCCAAATAAAAATGAAGCATATTAACACACGTGGAGATGAAACTGATACACTACAATACAGTCCTTTGTAAATAAAGCAAAAATGAACAGAAAAAAAAACACATAACAGCACTAGATATAGAATTTGAAGGCTAACATGAACAAGATGTACAATATAAAGGTTAACATGAGCAAGATGTAATACTGTGGAAGAAAGTCAACAATGTCTAGAGCACAATAAACTGGATGGCAACTTAATGGTCTTACTGAATTCAGAGAGAAACAATACATCATCTCAAAAGTTGTAACCGAGAATTTATTTTCTCACTAACAATGTAAAACAATGCTATAAAGTCACTTTCATAAATGTCTGAAGTTTTACATCACTTGCATAAATGTCTGAAGTTTTACATCACTTTCAGAAATGTCTGAAGTTTTACATCACTTTCATAAATGTCTGAAGTTTTACATCACTTTCAGAAATGTCTGAAGTTTTACATCACTTGCATAAATGTCTGAAGTTTTACATCACTTTCAGAAATGTTTCAGCTATATGGCACTACATGACACCATTATTACATCAGTTTTCAAAATCACACCATGCACTGAATACATTCCAGCTGTAATCGATCATGTTTGATTGCTTACAGATGAAAGTTTTCAGCTTTCACAATAAGGATTGCATATGGTGAGAAAGCTGTCAGTGTGAAAAGGGTTGTGTTGGTAGGAACTGTTAGTAAATTGACTCAAGAAGAAGAAACATCAGTTATTGATAAACTGTGACACGGTCACCCAGTAATGGCAGCAAAAGATCTAAACATAGAGTTTATGATTTCATACATGGGAACCAGTGAATTACACATGAGTTGAGTCATGCTGTTGGTAATGGGTACCATGCTTATTACTGATCTCATCTACAAAGAAAATTGGTGTATGGTAAGTGATGATGATAATATGAAGATAAAGCATGTAAATGGGAGTGTTCCCAAGATCATACTGTCTTGCATAAAGACATATTGGAACTGATTCATAGACAGTGCAAATGCATGCAGTATAATGAGAGGTAAGTTAAAATTTTTAATGCACAAAATTCTCCTCAAAATTAATGTGTCTATTCTGTGCTTTTTATGTCTACACAATTAAGTTTTTCAAAGAAAAATAATTGGGAGTTATAATTGTTGGAGTGATCATGTTATCAAAATGATATAAAGAATTACTTACATTCTACACCATTTCACAGGAAAATAAACAGTAAATATGAGTAATATAAAAAACAGCTTAGAAATAATTTTTTTTGCTATACATGTCTAAAGAAGGGGGAAAAAAACAGCAGAGAGTGTGACATTATCAAAGTTGTCATATTTCCACTGGTGAATAAATATTTTTTTTAAAAATCTAGTTCCAGTAGCTTACGATCCAGCTTCCTGCTCCTGGCCCAATCCTTCTAAAATCAGACCCATAGGTGTCCGTTTCAAACCGACAAACTCCATTTTGTTGGCCAACTTGTTTTTGAAGTTACGCAAGCGCAAAGAAGCATGAATTAGTATCACTGAAAATAAAAAAACAAAAATTATGAATTCAATATACAGTCGAACCTGGTCTTAGGACCACCTGTTTAAAGCGTTTCCCTGGTTATAGGACCGGGTCTACAATTTCCCCGAGTATTTTACTATATGCTAACACTGATTACGGTGCTCACCGTATGACGCGACCAGAGACCAGGCTAAATAACCGCCGCCAATGTTATTTATCCCGTTTACGACGACCAGCCAGTTCTTCTCCGTCTCGCTGGGAGCCATAAACGATCGACACAGGTGTCTGCAGGTGTCGATGTTTTCCCGTATTTAGTGAGTCCCAGATTACAGTGGGACGTGTTACGTTTATCAGTCAATACTGGTGTGAGAAACACGGCAGACACAGATCTATGATTCGTGAAGTGACATCACTTCGCGGTTCCGTCTAGACCAGAGTAGACCATTGCATGGCCCGTATAAATTACAGGAATTAACTAAAGAATTAGTCATTGCCCGCTTAGAGTGTATTCACGTACATGTACAGTATAAGTGGAATCTGTGTATGTGTGTTTTATTTTTGTGTGTTTAACTATCGTGTTTTATGAAAAGTGTCCAACCAGTGGCTATTGTAGACCGACATGTGCACTATGTTCTACTCATGGATTACGCTGATTTGCAGGTTAGTTTTCATAGTGCTTAGGATAAAATTTTTTTTATCGCTCTATTTATTATGTGAAACCTGTGAGGCAGGACCACCTGTCCTATGGGACCAGTTTTTGAAAGTCCCGTGAATGGTCGCCTTAGACAGGTTCGACTGTAATAGAGTTCTTTAAATGTAATAGTCTAGAACACAAACAATATGACAGTGGTAATATTTGGGGAAAAAATTAACAAAATTACATTGTATAAAATTAATTAGACAAGTAAGGAAAGAAAAATTAAGTTTAGAATATAATAAAAGTGAGAAACACTTTACACAAAAAAAAAAACATGAAACATATAAAAAGACCTGGAACAATTTCAGAATGAAAACTTATATATGCCAAATCAATAAAACCCTTATAAAGAAACAAAAGACACATCAAATTACAAATAAAATGATCAGAGTACTGCATTTAAACAGTGTTATGGTTAAACATAAAAAAAAGAAACAAAATTTAGAATTTTAAGTGAATTCATGTTGAATAAAAATCTCTAAATGATCACAGAGAAAACGGTTAAGTTCTAAACGTATAAACTACATAGTCCTTAAAATAAGAATCATAATGTAAAGTTATTGTTGGTTTGTCGCAACTAAAAAAGTCACAGGGACAGATCCCAAAGGGTTCTAGCTGAATTTAAGCACAGACTAATGTGTCGACTAGAATTTAGATGGTTAAAAGCACAATGTCGAGTAATAAATAGCATGAGATTGTTTTTTAGGGTTATGATATTGAGTTATGTGTGGGTCATCATCATTGCACTCTGAACATGACCATAGGTGCTCAGATCCACTTCTCAGCAAGTCCTGCAGTGTCCAGCGACTGACAACTCCAGTTCTGTGATAAGTCTTCTTATACGCCCACTAAGTTTCTATTTTCTGGCTTTGCCCTTCTTAACCTCCATCTGAAGGAGTGACGTAGACTCATGGTTGTCAAAGTCCTGTACCCTTCCCACATCTTGTAAGGCATTGATGACATTCACCCGATCCATTGGTTGACATTCTTCCCATGCAGCTAGCCAACCTGTCCTCTCTTTCGCACTTCTGCATGTCCAGGGATGTAGACAAAGGTAACTATACATATTTTGTATATGTATGTATACTAACTAGTATTCAAAGAGTGGATGCTGTGGATGGTTTAGTGGCCGTGTAAGAAGACTTAACAACCAACATAGAACTGGAGTCGTCAGTCGCTGGACACTGAGGGAATTGCTGAGGAGGGGATCTGAGCACCTATGGATATGTTCGGAGTGCAATGATGATGACCAGCAAATAACTCAATAATTCAAAGAGTGACAAAATCAAAGATCAGATGAAATCTAAACATAAGTAATTAAATGTAATTGCTACAAGAATATAAATAAATACATTTATTTAAAACACATGAACAAATGTGCCTAGGATATACTATCTATCTCTATCTATCTATTGTCCTTTCGAGCCGAAGACGGCACATAGGGCAGAACCACAATCTCAAAAACAGAAACCTTGCGTGCTAAAATGGCACATATTGCAGAGTCTAAAATCTATGGCGCTGTTTCCATAACAATACTTTTTACAATGACAGCTTGTCAAGCCATCGATCAACCTCCTTAGTCGCCTCTTACGACATGCCTGGAAGGTCACAGTGTCACTATTCTTTACCTCCCTCATAATGAGGCCCCGGTAACACACGGGAAATACTAGGATATACTAGGGTTCAAAAATTACATTTGAGAATTCGCTGGTTAGCGATAACACAAAAGAGAACGAAATATACGTACCAGAAAACAGCAGAAGAGAGGAAGAAGAAAATGAAATACTATTTGCAGACAACCAAGTTCTGATACATGAAACAACTTCAAGAACATATCAACAGGCTAAACAACACTTGTTAACAATACAACATGAAGATAAACAAAACCGAAGTAACGGCAATAGCGAGAAAGAAAGAAAAACTAAACATCATAATAGATAATATGACTCTGAAGCAAGTAGACAATTTTAAGTATCTAGGTAGCACGTTAACACAAGACAACAACCAAGAGACAGAGATAGATATAAGGTGTAACAAAGCATGCCAAGTTATAGGCCAAGTATCAACACTATTGAAAAATAAAGCAATAACTACGGAAGCCAAAAGGGCAATATACAAATCAGTTTTTCTACCAACTCTGTGCTATCAATGCCAGAATTGGACGCTGGACTCTAGAACAATAAGAAAGATAACGACCACCGAAATGAAATGTGTCGGAAAATGACAGGAAACAGCTTAAGGAACAGAGTAAGAAACACCGACCTGAGGAAGAAACTCAAAATTGAACCAGCCATCGAATACATAAAGAAACAAGAGATAAATTGGTTCGGCCACATAACACGACAAAAAGAACTAACAATGATTCAAAGAGCCATAAACAAATGCTACGAAAATGCCAGATTAAGAGGAAGACTGAGAAAGAGATAGATAAAGGGAATACTAGAGTCACTAGGAGGGATAACACCAGAAGAGGCCAACAAAAGAGCAAAGAATCGCAGATTGTATCTCCCCTCGACGCCAAGGCAATAGAGGAAGGATAGAAGAAGAAGAAGCTGGTTAGGAATGAAAAATAGAAAGTCCTACCATTCAGCAGACTATAGATCACAGACTATTAATAAACCTTTACCATTCTGTTTCTATATTTCTATCTATCTATCTATTGTCCTTTCGAGCCGAAGACGGCACATAGGGCAGAGCCACAATCTCAAAATCAGAAACCTTGCGTGCCAAAGCGGCACATATTGCAGAGATCACTGCTCTAAAATATATGGCGCTGTTTCCATAACAATACTTTTTACAATGACAGCTTGTCAAGCCATCGATCAACCTCCTTAGTCGCCTCATACGACATGCCTGTTTGGATATTATACATGAATTGCAGATTAATAGTTGTTTTTCTGTAGGTTCTTTTAGTATTATCCTTAGAATTAATATTTGGTCAAGACAGTCTCTCCCAATTCTGAATCCTGCTATGTTCTTCGTGCATAATATCATCTACTGCATTTTGTATTCTGTTCAGCATGATTCTACAGAAAACCTTTGAGACAACTGATAAAAGCGTATACTTACACAATAAAGGAAATGCAATTCCAAACATAAATACAATAACAGCTCCAAACAGATAGACCACAAAATATCCAGCTGCTACGATGGCTCCTGCACAGATGACAGGGTGGTCACGCTTGAATCGGTGAGCCTTGTACTGATTATTTGTGAAGTACACAAACAAGGCAAAACAAGCGGCAAGAGCAATAAAGCCCAGAAGAGTCTGCACTGGATGGATTACCCTGTAGAGGATTGTTGACAAAAAATAAGTTACAATTTTGAAATTCATTCATCCAAACAACAAAGTCAAAAATGTCCACATGTCTGCTGGCATATGTCATCACTCCATAACTTTTTCTTCATTGTTTACTATTTATGATCTTTACCTACCAAACAATTCCCTTCAACTATCCAGTATCTTTTCGGTTTCCTTCCATCTCTTTTTCAAACTATTCTCTTGTTCTCACAATTTATTTCATTTAAGTTTTACCAATCTCAAGAAATTAGAATCAGAATAGCTAAAGCAGCAATGTCTTTCAGAAGCCTTGAAAAGTTGTGGAAATCAAAACTCATCAGCACAAACACAAAACTTAGACTATTCAAATCAAATGTACTATCAACCCTTACGTATGTGTGTGAAAGCTGGAAAACAACAAGAGATATAGAAACAAAGTTGAACGCATTCGAAAATAAATGTCTAAGGAAAATACTTGGTATAGCGTGGAACGAATTCAAAACAAACGGGGAAATTAGAGAAATCGCCAATCAACCACTAATATCTTCAGTAATAAAGAAATGACGATGGTCATATGTTGGACATGTGATGAGAAGAGATAATAACCGAATAGCAAAGCAAGCCCTCATATAGGAAACAACAGGTAAGACGAAAAGAGGAAGACCCAGAGAGACACTGAGAAGTACATTGATGAGAGAGGCAAGAGCAGCAGGATTCAGCTCCCTCAATGAGATAGAGCTGCTTGCACAGAATAGAGACAAATGGCGAGATTTGATAAAATATCTTTAAAAGAATTGAAAACTGCTAGAACAAAAATTCAGATAAGAGAAGGAGTATATTGGTCTACGCAAGATGGGCCGGCTACGGCTCGAAAGGTCAATAGATAGATAGATAGAATCTCATTACAGGATCAAAATGAGCTCTCTTTTAGCTTTGACTTCCTTCAGAACATCTTTGTTACACTTTTTAGCTGTGGTATTCTCAAGATTCTTCTGTATAACCACACTTTGGTGGCCTCCAATAATATTTTTGTCTCTCATGTGTCAACCCACCACCTAACACTGAGGATCATCTTCTTGTTACAAATGGGTTGCACAATATTATTTCTTACTTTTTAGAATGTTGCCTTTGCCTCAGAACTGTGCTATCCTGCACTTCAAGTTAAAATTGATCCCAGGTATCTGAATGCACTGACCTGTTTTAGTACTGACTCACTTACTTTGTTTTTAATTGTATGTCATTTGGATTTATAATTTAAGATAATTGTATACCTCTACTGCTACAGAACAACATCATTAACAATAGTCATGAACAGGATAATGACCAGATCTTTACTTTCCTCTGCCTTTCAACTCAGAGGAAAAATGAAGTGTTGGGAGTCAATGCTCTGGAACAATGCTCCAGCATGGCACTCATGGTGATGTCTGTTTAGGGTTGTCAAACATCCAGCTTTTCTGGGACAGTCTTGGTTTTTAATGAAATAATTCGTTGTCCCAAAAAATGTCTTTCAGGACACCCATTTGTCTCGTTTTTTTACCTGCAAAATGTCTTGCTTAATCAGGCTCATTTTGAAAATCTGTGGCGAGAAATTGTTAGCACACAAGATGGTATTTTTGTCAAATTTCCTATTTATGCTCTACTCTATGGCAGTGAGAAATTAAAAAAACAGAATAACACATAATTAACAGTAACAATGTGGGATTGGCTTGGCAGCAATGAGCTTACAGATGTTCCAAGGTCAACAGCAACTATCTTTCCTGGCATTCCCAAACTGTAGCTTGTAGAGTTTTCATTTCTAACTTTGAATATTTTCTCAACATTCTGATTCTGTCTCTTCTTGTCTTATTCAGTATCTCATTAGGCATCTCTTCTCTGTGGTGACAATTTTTGTTCCCCTTTGCTGTTAATGTTCAAAGTTGTCATTTATAGCTGAATGTTTGGAAGAATATTGTGTTATATCGTGCTCTCTTTGCATTAGACATTGCATGTGTTTCTTTTGTTTGCATATTGGAGCCAATTCATTTCTAAGGATAATCACTTCTTGATTTGCTGTGCATCATCTGTTATCAATTTCCGTTTTTATTTTAAACATATAAAGGATAAGACATTTTAAGTCTGTTGTTTGCTTTAAGTTGTTATTCATAAAGTACTGTGTAGGTTTTTTGGTAACTGCAAAAGTAAAACTGAAACTAAATTGATTTACCACATCCTGGCAATTTTTTCTGCATCAGGAGTCACCCAATTACACAAATATGGAAGATGTGTTTTCATTAGGTCCTTCCAAAAGATATCCTGAGGTTACACTAATTTATAAATCACACTAAGCTCAGGGAATCCCTGATGTCATGGTATAATCCCTTGAAATTTAGATGTAGCAGTTCTCCAATTACAGCCATTTGCACAACATTACAGATAGATTTTTTTAAAATACATTATATATACATATACATATATATATATATATATATATATATATATATAAATAAAGTTGTAATTACACTATAAGTTTGTTTGGAAAGAGTAAACCAAAAATGGATATTTCAATGTATTGTGTTTAACGTGTGAAATTTCCACATAATATAACCAGCAGCTGGTTTTATGTACCAATTTAAATGATCAGGAAATACCACAAACCCCCCACCCCCCTCCTAATTTTAAAAAACCACAATCTCACAATCACAATGATGACTTACAGAGTCTTTACTGGCTTTGCAGTTATGGGTCTTTACAATATGTATTAATATTTAAATTTTATTCTCTTGAAAACTTCTTGCCTTCACACATCCATTTTTTATATACCTACAAGTGCTCATTCTCATTTCTTTTGACTCCCTTTACCTTTGATCCTGCCATGACTTTATCCATTTCTCACAGCTTCTACAGCTAAGTCATTATTATGACTGAAAAGATAACTTTTTACATCAAGCTCATTTGATTTTAGATTTCTTTGACCATTGCTTGTACCCTTAACACATCCTCCAGTCTGTTATCACCGACACAACTTTACTGCACTTAGAATCACAATAATTATCCATTCTCTCCTCTGGCCCTACCTCACAACTCTATGATCCACTTTTAGTTGTGATTGGTTGCGTTCGCCCGATGACTAAAGTATTCTAGAGCATCGTGGTAGACTAGAATATTCCTCTTCATCATCTGCTCTTACAAGGATGTAGTGGACGTGTCTGCGTTGTGTTGTGGTTTGCAGTATAACTGTTATATTTGCGCCTTTCGGCCCAATACATCCAACTTCAGCACGTAGTTGTAATTAAGTGTGACAGAAAAATCTGAGACTTGGTTTTGGTCACCTAAAGAGCTCTGGTGATCACCAACATGGAACACTTTCACTCCGCCACCCAGTTTGTAAGACGTGCCCATGTGTGTGTGTTTGCCTTCCCTAATGCAATTTCCATATTAAGGAGTGGATCATGTAACACAGATGTATATGCTATTACCTGTTAATGCTGCCAGAAGATATACACTGGTGAAACAGATAATTGTTTTTTGTGAGCATCTCCATTACATCTCACTTAATTCTTATAATCATGTGGCAGTACATTTTAACTACTTTAATTGTTCTATCACTTATAACATCCTGACCATTCTGTCACTGATAACATCCTGACCATTCTGTCACTAATATCCTGATCCTTCTGTCACTGATATCCTGACCATTCTGTCACTGATAACATCCTGACCATTATGTCACTGATAACATCTTGACCATTCTGTCACTGATATCCTGATCCTTCTGTCACTGATATCCTGACCATTCTGTCACTATAACATTCTGACCATTCTGTCACTGATATCCTGATCCTTCTGTCACTGATATCCTGACCATTCTGTCACTGATAACATCCTGATCCTTCTGTCACTGATATCCTGACCATTCTGTCACTGATATCCTGATCCTTCTGTAACTGATAACCTCCTGACCATTCTGTCACTGATAACATCCTGACCATTCTGTCACTGATATCCTGATTCTTCTGTCACTGATAACATCCTGGCCATTCTGTCACTGATAACATCCTGACCATTCTGCCACTGATAACATTCTGACCATTCTGTCACTGATAACATCCTGATCCTTCCGTCACTGATAACATCCTGATCCTTCTGTCACTGATAACATCCTGATCCTTCTGTCACTGATAACATCCTGATCCTTCTGTCACTGATAACATCCTGATCCTTCTGTCACTGATAACATCCTGATCCTTCTGTCACTGATAACATCCTGATCCTTCTGTCACTGTTAACATCCTGATCCTTCTGTCACTGATAACATCCTGATCCTTCTGTCACTGATAACATCCTGATCCTTCTGTCACTGATAACATCCTGATCCTTCTGTCACTGTTAACATCCTGGTCCTTCTGTCACTGATAACATCCTGATCCTTCTGTCACTGATAACATCCTGATCCTTCTGTCACTGATAACATCCTGTTCCTTCTGTCACTGATAACATCCTGATCCTTCTGTCACTGTTAACATCCTGATCCTTCTGTCACTGATAACATCCTGATCCTTCTGTCACTGATAACATCCTGGTTCTTCTGTCACTGTTAACATCCTGATCCTTCTGTCACTGATAACATCCTGATCCTTCTGTCACTGTTAACATCCTGATCCTTCTGTCACTGTTAACATCCTGATCCTTCTGTCACTGTTAACATCCTGGTCCTTCTGTCACTGATAACATCCTGATCCTTCTGTCACTGATAACATCCTGATCCTTCTGTCACTGTTAACAGCCTGATCCTTCTGTCACTGATAACATCCTTGTTGTTGGCTTTATAAACATAACAATTCACTTGATAATTAAATTCTTCTCCTACTTAAATTCTTCCCCAGAACATTTCCATCCAGATGTCGATGTCTTACCTCTATACCACCGGTTCCCCAACTTGAAATTAAACAACTTTTTTCATAACTGACTGTACAGACATGAGTGAGGTATCATTGGATTTCTACAAACAAGGGTTATCTAGCTACTATGTTTACAATTAAACTTTTAAATTAATTTTTAAAAAAAGAAGAAAAAAACAAACTATTCATTTTGAAATTGTTATTACAGTACAAAGTTTGAAAACAATGGTCACTAACATTGTATTCCCCATACACCTAGCAAGGCATGCAGGGTACCTTTACTTATTCTACTTAACTAATTTGTGCATCCTGATCGAACTGTGCCTAGATAACTTATTACTTTTAATTATTTAAAATGTAATTAATTCACTTAAAAACATTACTATTTTTTCAGAAAGATGTCCACACACGGTACCGATGACGTTACAATTACAAAGGTTGTTGTGGTTGTCAAATCAATGCTATAAAACTAAATTAAAAATCTTAATCTTCAAAAAATTAAAGCAACAATAGTACAATTGAAAAGGCACTTGTGAAGAAACAAAATCACAACAAAATCACAACTAAATCAGTTTTATCCTGCATTGGCTTTTTTTTTCTGACACTGAACAGGAGTCACTGGATAAGAACCAAAGTCCCTAACTGAAATTTCATGCAATAAATGAGCTCTTCTGAAAGTTATCACACTGCCGTTATTGTTATCATTATGGAAGGGCACGGTATCACTGCAAGCAAATTTAAATCCATAAACGTTGCCATGCGACTATCTAACACATTAAAATGAAGGTCGAGAATGCTCACTGTCAAAGAAAATTCTACTGTAATTTCTCCAGCCCATTTGCACACATTATATATAAGCTTCTTTTTAATACACATTTTGTAGCAATAAAACAATGAAATTATTCAGATCTAATGTGGATTATATTTTTATTTATTTTGCATTCTTCATAAAAGTGTGAAACTTGAAAGCCATCTGAATTTTTCTGCAACAATTTAAATGTGTTACCGGGGCCTCGTTATGAGTATAGAATAGTGAACTGTGACCTTCCAAGCATGTCATAAAAGGTGACTAAGGAGGTTGATCGATGGCTTGACAAGCCGTCATTGTAAAAAGTATTGTTATGGAAACAAAGCCATAGAGCAGTAATCTCTGCAATATGTGCCATTTTGGCATGCAAGGTTTCTGTTTTTGAGATTGTGGTTCTGCCCTATGTGCTGTCTTTGGCTCGAAAGGACAATAGATAGAGAGAATTTAAATGATCCAAGAGAAACCCAAAGCAAACCCTTAAATGGGAATCACAGGGCAAAAGAAAGAGGCAAATCTAGAGAAACACTAAAGAAATCTTTGAGATGACAGAAAACAACAGCAGACTTGGATTTTGAGCCTGTATAGTAACTTTTACTACTTTTAGTTTCATCATCATCATTGTGTGCCCTCTCCGCAACGAAGGTTGGCTACCATGGATTGCCATTCTACTGTTTCTTGCTTTGATGGTGCAGGCTGACATAGACTGACTTGTCCATTTTTTATGTTACTCGTCCATGTTAGTCTTGGTCTGCCTCTTTTGCCTTGTATTTTTCCTTCCAATATTACTTTTAGTAGACTGTTGTTTTGTTTTTTAACATGCCCCAAAAATTTAATTTGTCTTGTCTTAATTGTGTTCAGCAGTTCTCTTTTTATTTTTAGTTGTTTTAAAAACTTCATCGTTTGTTATCTTTTGTTTCCATCCAATTCTACCTATTCTTCTATAAATCCACATTTCTAGTTTCAGTCCTGCTGATATTTGGTTTAAGAGTTAAGTTAATTAATTCCGTCAAAACAAATTACCGGATTACCGTCTCACAGTCATGGATGTGTGAATGACTGTTGAGTCAAAAGACTGTTGTAGGCAGTTCAGTTTCAGCGTTGTATTCAGTGTTTCCTGTAGTGTGTGTAGTGTAACACTACGTCTACAGTAACACCAAGTCAGCCATGTGTGAACTCTACTCTACAATAACTTTGAGTAACCACAGACTCAGAAAAACATAATTTTTTTCTATTTTTGATTTATTGAGAGTAAAGTAATGAGAGTCGAGAGAGATGTGATGACGACACGACAATTATTACTTACCCTACTAGGAGGAATATTAACAATGCAATTAGAAAATAATTTGTTTGATAATATAACAAATTATTCAACACCCTATTTGACCACTTCTCCGGGTCACTCATCTGTGGAATCTGAAATCTAGCGGAGTCAAGGAGAAAATCTCCCATACTACGTAACGGGGCAACTTCTACACTACCCATTTTGTGACCGGAATCGACAGCTATTGTTACGTTGACGTATAAATTAAAGGTTCCCCCCATGTCTTTGCTAGGTGTATGGTTAAAATTTGTGTCCATTTTTTCCCGTGGCAACAAAACACATTTTGGGGGTGATATGGCAGTCACAATACCAAACAAATACCAAGTCCTCCACCAACTAGAAAATACAATAAATATAGAAGATCATTGGAAACAGGTAAAAGATATATGGAAAGAGACATGTGAAGAAACACTAGGGAAAAGAGAACGCCAGAATAAGGCATGGATGACAGCAGGGACCCTGGATAAAATTAAAGAAAGAAAGAACAAGAAAGCAGACATAAATAAAAGCAAAACGAGAAGTAATTAAGCTAAAACACAGGAAGCTTACACAGAGGTGAACAAAGAAGTGAGAAGATGCATTAAAAGGGATAAGAGGAAATATATAGATGAACTAGCCAAAGAGGCAGAAGAAGCAGAAAATAAAGGGAATATGAAAGAACTGTACAACAGCACAAAGAAATTAAGTGGAAAATACAAACAGATCAATGCCTTTATTAAAGACAAGAAAGGAAATCTGCTTAGTAATATAAGGGAACAAATGGAGAGATGGAAAGAGCATTTTGAAGAACTTTTGAACAGACCCAGCTCAAATAATCCTCCAGATATACTACCAGCAGAAGAAGAGTTACACGTTAACTGTGGAAAACCAAGTAAAGAAGAAATAATGAAAGCCATCAAACTATTAAAAGATGGTAAAGCCACAGGACCAGATGAAATTCCTTCGGAAGCCATCAAAGCAGATATTAACACCTCTACCAAGATGTTACATAATCTACTGGATAAAATTTGGGAGAGGGAAGAAATACCTAAAGACTGGAAACAAGGTTATATGATAAAACTACCAAAGAAAAAAAAAGTTTACAGGAGTGCACAAATTATAGGGGAATTAAGCAGAATCATTCTGGAGAGACTAAAAGAAGCCATAGAGAAACATTTGAGAGATGAACAAGCAGGTTTTAGGAAGAACAGATCATGTGCTGATCAAATGACTACTATACGTATAATAGTTGAACAAAGTTTAGAACTAAAATCCCCACTTTATATTGGATTCATAGATTACGAAAAGGCATTTGATAGTTTAGACAGAAGAATGCTTTGGAAGTTGCTGAGTCATTACGGAATCCCCATAAAGTTTATTAACCTGATAAAAACAATGTATGAAGGAATGAAATGTAGTGTGATGCATGAAGGACAGCTTACAAAAGCATTTGAAATAACAACAGGAGTAAGACAGGGATGCCTTCTGTCTCCACTTCTCATTCTACTGGCCATAGATTGGATTATGAAAATAACTCAAAACAACAGAAATGGGATCCAGTGGTCACTGACCAAACAACTTGATGATTTAGAATTTGCTGATGACATAGCTCTCCCATCACACAGCCATCAACAGATGTAGGATAAAATGAGCATACTTGATGAGAGATCACAACAGCTAGGACTGAAGATTAATAGAGTTAAGACCAACATTATGAGAATTAACACAGTTGGCAATAACCAAATAAAACTAGGAGAAATACCTCTTCTAGACGTACAATCTTACATATATCTAGGCAGCAATATCGATAAAGAAGGAGGAACAGAAAATGATACCAAAATAAGGATATCAAAAGCAAGAGAAGCTTTCATTGCACTGGGAAACATATTGAAATCCAAAGAAACTAGGTTAAATACAAAAATATAAATGTTCAACTCAAATGTTAAGTCGGTCCTATTATATGGCTGTGGAACATGGAGAACAACAAAATTGACAATCACGAAGATACAGACTTTCATTAATGTATGCTTACGCAGAATAAAAGAATGGAAGTGGCAGGACAAAATCACTAACATAGAATTATATAACTGTACCAGTCAAATACCAGTGGATAAAGAGATTTAGCGAAGACGTTGGCGCTGGATGGGACACACACTACGGAAGCCAACTTAGAGTATTACACAACAGGCCATTTTTTGGAATCCCCAGGGGAAAAGACAAAGAGGAAGACCAAGGAATTCTTGGAGAGCAGAGATGAAAATGATGGGGAAGGCATGGAATGATCTTTAAAAAAATGGCAAAAAACAGAATGACTTGGAAAATGTTTGTTGAAGACCTATGCTCCACTGGGAGCTAAAAAGGTAGAAGAAGATGGTGGGTATAAGGCCGTTTTTACTTCTAAGAAACTTTTCTGGCACACGTTTTTACAGACTGGGTGAACCCTGGAGCCTTGTCGAAGCAAGTCTAGCAGAAAGACTCTAGTCTAGCAGATTGTATGGCAAAAAGTTAAATTGAATGTTATATATTTATGTTACATGATTGTTCCTTATATCTATCTATCTATCTATCTATCTATCTATCTATCTATCTATCTATCTATCTATCTATCTATCTATCTATCTATCTATCTATCTATCTATCTATCTATCTATCTATCTATCTATCTATCTATCTATCTATCTATCTATCTATCTATCTATCTATCTATCTATCTATCTATCTATCTATCTATCTATCTATCTATCTATCTATCTATCTATCTATCTATCTATCTATCTATCTATCTATCTATCTATCTATCTATCTATCTATCTATCTATCTATCTATCTACCTACCTACCTACCTACCTACCTACCTACCTACCTACCTACCTACCTACCTACCTACCTACCTACCCTACCTACCTACCTACCTACCTACTATCTATCTATCTATCTATCTATCTATCTATCTATCTATCTATCTATCTATCTATCTATCTATCTATCTATCTATCTATCTATCTATCTATCTATCTATCTATTGTCCTTACGGGTCGAAGAGGCGGCACCTATGACATAAACGCTAGACTTTTTTTGTGCTCGACGACCTTTGTTATCAGGTGTCAGACCTTGCACAGGACCTGAATTGTATCTTTCCGACGGCTCTGTACTGAGAGAGACGCTCAATTTCAGCGATGGACATGATGCCCTCTGTTGTTGCCACTCACTTCAGTGCTTTTTAAGTGTTTCTCTTGGTCAACCTCTTTTTTCTTTCACCCTCTTGTTCCCATTAAAGGGCCTGCTTTGAGATTATTTTGTTGTTTCTTCTGATCACATGACCAACATATGACCACCTTCATCTCTTGATTATAGATGACCACATAACCAAATAAATGTTCTGTCATACCTCTTATTTCTACACGTCTTATATTCATTCCATGGTATACGAAGTAGAGGCATTTGTTTTCAAATGCATCCAGTTTGTTTATTTGTTTGTTTTATTTATTTATTTTTTATTTTGTTTAGTTGTTTTCCAGCTCTAGCATGCATGTGAATAATACATTTAATTTGAAAATCCTGAGCTGTGTTTTTGAGCTTAGTAATTTTTGATCTATGCAACAGCAACTATCAGTAAATGATTTACTTCTTAGATTGTTTTTCCTTCAAGGTATATATTTTCTTCTGCGCGGATTTGATTTGTCATTGCTTTTGTCTTATCTTGGGCCATCTCGTGTCATATTTTTCTAGCTATTGTTGACTGGGCATCTGTTTTTCTTGCATCATGTTCACATTGCTATCGATAAGAACTATGCCATCTGCTAAATCCAGGTCCTCCATTTGAGACCCGAGTGTCCATCCAAAGCCTGTATTATCTGTACAGTTTTTCTTCATTATGAAGTCGATGCAAATTAATATATATATATATATAATATATATGGCCCCTGGCCTCGTCTCCTTTCTCCTGCGCCTTTTGTCTTTCGAATCTCATGTAAGCACTGCCTTGTTGATGAGTTGATGTCTCATTTTTGTATTTTTGTTCACCATGTGCTACGATTTGCAGCCAGACTTTCCCAGTTTCTTTCACTGATAGAGAATTCACTCAACGAGGCCCTGTAAACATCCTCATATCTCAGCACTGGTCTGTCATTTGGTCTCTTTCCGTCCTCTAGTTCGGCATACAATATTTTTGGGGAATACGATTGTTTGCCATGCTTCTTACATGACCCAGCCACCTTAGTCTATGACTCTTAAGTGTTGTCATAATGGAAGAGCTTATGGTTTTCATGAATATGGAGTTATGATTATGGAAGGCCCCGGTATCACTACCAACGAATTAAAATCCATAATTGCTCAACCGCCAGTGCCGGTGGAATCATCCGAATTAATATCTCATCTGTTTGAAGAATTCAAACAAAGAGGCACATGCAGTCTCCATCATAGCAGTCTCAGCACATGTCAAAATACATAAGGCGAAATCGCACAGAAAGTGAACACAGCCATTTGTTCCCCGTCGTACGATGTCATCATTCATCGTAAGCAGTAAGTGGAATGGAGTTTGGCTCGTTGTAACACATTAGAGTTGATTAATTTGTCCTGCCATTTGATGTCCATAATGTTTTCAAGGTAACGCACATGAAAGTTGTTTAACTGTTTCGCCTGCCCTGACAAGGTAGTCCAAGTTTCGTATCCGTATAGAAGTGTACTAAGTACACAACTTTGGTAAATTTGAATCATAGTCTTGAGTGTCAATTTGGTGTTGGCCCATTCGCTATCTTTAAGTTAACCAAATGTCGAAGCTGTATTTCTGATTCGGGAATTTATTTCTTCAAGAGAGAGACAGTGATTGTGACCATAGAACCGAGATAGGTGAACTTTCTCACAGCTTCAAGGGCTGTGTTATTTAATGATATAGCTGCGGGGTTAGCTACATCTTGTTGAAGCACCCCAGTCTATTGGATGCTTATTGACAAGGAGAATAAATCACATGATCTAGCTAGATCCATCTCAATGTCAATCATTGACTGCAGGACGGACTCATCAACCAGTGCTGCATCATCAGCGAATAGAGGTTCCTTGATTAGAGGCTCAGTTGTAAAGTGTGACATCAGAAGTGGTAGATTAAATAGAGTCCTCAGATCTTGTACGGATGTAGATGTCTCCAGAGACGGTTTAAACGCATTGTGTAGAAGGGCATAAAACAACTATTCCAAATAGAGTAGGGCAAGGACACATCCTTGTTTGACTCCACAGTTCATCTCAAAGGGCTGGGAAGATCTACTGAAATGGATGGTGGCAGACATATTGTTGTGAAACGACTTGATCATCTTGAGTAATGTAGGAGTGCAGCCAAAATCCTCCAGCACCCTGTATAGATCTGCTCTGCTCACGGTGTCAAAAGTATTTGTGAGATCAACGAAGGCTATACTCAACGAGTCTTCTCTGTTCCTTGCATTTTTCCTGCAGTTGGTGGAGAGTAAAAATCATATCGGTGGTTGATCGTCCAGCTCGGAACTTGCACTGGGTCTCAGGAAAGATACGTTTCGCCAGTTGATGTCGGCGCTTGAAAACAATTCTTCGAATGCCTTTCCAGTAGGCCTATACTAAGGTGAGATATACCCCTAAAGTTGTTGCGATCGCCCTTGTCCCTTTTATTTTTATATAACATTACAATCTTGGCATTTTTCATGTGCTGGGTATATTTCAACTTTTCCAGCATTGGACAAGGAGTTTGTAGAGGTGGGGCATATTTCAAGGTTTCCCTTGAGTATTTCGGCTGGGATGTTGTCATTACCAGAAGATTTTCCGTTTGAGAGATCATAGATGACATCATGAAGGTCTTTCTCAGTAAGTTTGTTGTCCAGTTCAATCAGCACTGAGTATTTTGGGACCAGCTGGTCTAGGAGTGGCTGACTGGTCAGTCTTCAGAATAGAGACATGAGTGATGTTCGACCAATCTTTTCAGCTGTTTAGTTTTGTCACTGGTAGGTTCACCGTTTGTGTCTTTTAAGGGATCAGTTTTTTAGATTGAGTTATTGATTTGAGCCTAGAGTAATCTAAATGTTGTAATACATTGTTCGTGAATAGCCCAGGTCAGCAACTTTTTGGATCGTAGAGCACAGATTTGACCAGTTCTCGTTCGCACATCTTCTTGATTTTATAGTTGTGCTTCTGCTCTTGCTTGTTTGAATTTTTTTTTTTTTATTCTGGTATGGCTAGTTCTTGAAGGTTAGAAAAGCCTTCTTCTTCTCTACAAGTGGCATGGGTTTCATCGAGTTTTCTTGAACTCAATCAATGGTGGAGTGTTTGTCTTTACCAAAAGAAGAGATTGCACAGTCAAAGGATGTACGATTTTAGCCGGTTCCATGAATCATCTACAATGTTTAGGTCTTCTGCTTATCCATGCATTTCTGAAAGGCATTTTTGAACAAGACTTGGTTGTCGAGTAGTTTTGCTGCAGCGATATTCATCTTTGGCCTGGATGGTTCTCTACATTTGTAGATTGTTTTGGTGGTTGCCTTCACTTTTCTGATGACAAGTGTGTGGCCTGTGGCACAGTCTGTGTTATGGTATGTTCGGGTTATTCTCAAATGATCGAAGTGTTGTCTGCAAACTAGGACAAAGTCCAACTGGTGCCAATGCCCGGACCTAGGGCGCCGCCGTATTGCTTTTTGTCTGTTCTTAATTCTTAAAAAAATATTGGTAGCACACGGGTTGTTAAGGGACCACAATTCGACTCTCACCATTTTCGTTCATTTTGCCAAGACCATGATGGCCTAGACATGACGGCCATGAATGATGGCCAGATCCAAT
This sequence comes from Megaustenia siamemsis, assembly GCA_032433765.1. Taxonomy (NCBI): domain Eukaryota; kingdom Metazoa; phylum Mollusca; class Gastropoda; order Stylommatophora; family Ariophantidae; genus Megaustenia; species Megaustenia siamemsis. The sequence continues at coordinate 59,767,896 of JAVIAB010000125.1, read as the reverse complement.
GCGTGCATTTAGATCGCCCAGCACGTAGAGTTGTTCTGCTTTGGGAATTGGATACAAGGTAAATTGAAGCATCTCGTAAATTGATTTTTAGTGTTATTTTGCGCCCTGTTGTACCATTTGGTGTGTTTATAGAATACATTAGCTTATTATGCCTAGAAAAACCCATTCCATGTAGGCGAGGCTGCTCAAGGTTAACCCCCTCCCAGAAAAATGTATAATTTTCCTTGACTGAACCGCAATCCGCCAGCCTTGTTTCCTGGATGGCTGCAATATCAACATGTAGTCTCTGCCGCTCCATATCGATTGGGCTTGTTTTCTTCATGGTTTCTACATTCGTGAGCTTATTATTTAATCCAGGAAATGTGGTCTTAATGTTCCATGTGTCGAGCATGAGAGATGGTATTTTCATACCGTTGTGTCCTAACGTGGGAGGAACTGACGTTATTGTTTGCTTGCCATGTGTGGGCGAATAACCTGCAGTCTGGTCCAAAACACACTACCCACCTCTCGGCTCCTCATCGATGCGATCAGGAGGGACAAGGTCCTTACGTTCGGAATCAAAGTTGAGCTGCAGTGAATGCCAGAAGATGGATAATACACCACCGACTGCCTTAGGGTCCCTCCCTCCGGACTTTCTGTTTGGGTTTACTCCCGTAGCCTTCGAACTCTCCCGAGTCTTCTCACAAGGCAGTGAGCGAACTGGACGAGAAAGCTGCTGTCGAAAATATACATTCGCCGGTGCAACGTTGAAAACAATGACCTATCACCGTTAGATCAATTCTGATTGAAAAGAAGACAGATATTCACTTAACAAAGATAGCTCCAAATAACAAGGAAGCTAAAAATGCATCATTGTTCCACTCAGGTATCAAACTGGAACAATTTTCATTCAATGCTGTGGAAACTGCACACAAAAAGCTGTCGTGAAGATCAATGATAATGTTAATAATGTTTGGTTGTATTCCATATTGCCTGAGTATGTTCTATAACGAGTCTCTATATGTGCTGTCGATGTTCATTCATTACTAATATATTACATGAATGACGACATATAAGAGACAAAGAGGAAGACCAAATTATTCGTGAAGAAGACAGGTGGAAGCAAAGATGAAGATGATGGGGAAGACATGGAATGATTTTAAAAGAATGTCAAGAAACAGAACGGCCTTAAAAGTGTTTGTTGAGGATCTATGCTCCACAGGGAGCTGAAAGTGTTTGTTGAAGAGCTATGTTCCACAGGTAGTTGAAAGGTAGAAGAAGAAGTAATTCACTGCTAGATCTGTAAACTATGTCTTGTTTTTAAGTCTATATCTGAGCCCTTTTTATTAATTGTTCTTCTAAGAATTTCTTTTGATCTTTGCTGTTTCCTTTTGCCACACGGAATCCACATGAATAGCTGACGCGGTTCTTCTCTTCTCTTCTCTTCTCTTCTGTTCTCTTCTCTTCTGTTCTCTTCTCTTCTGTTCTCTTCTCTTCTCTTCTTCTCTTCTCTTCTCTTCTCTTCTCTTTCTTTTTTTATCTTTCTTTCTTGTTCACTTTGAGCATATTGCTGCCGTACTTTCAGAGTCTTCTCTGTTTAAAAAAACAACACTGAAAACGTCTTCTTGTTAGTATTTTCTTATAATCTCTCTCTCTCTCTCTCTCTCTCTCTCTCTCTCTCTCTCTCTGCGATCAAGACTCAATCAGAGTAGGACTCCAGACTCTCACACGAAGACAGCTGTCTGTTTAAGCCTGTTAGATCTACTCCGCTTGAATACCCGTTAAAACGTTGTACTGTGTTCTGAGCCAGTGGCCCAGTGCATCCGATTTCAGCCAGCATTTTGTTCAGGTTTGTTTTCCTTAGCCTTTGATTGTCCCTAATCTTCCTGCAAGGCAGCGGATGATCTTTTATGTAGGAGGATTCTGCCCTTAGATGGCCGGCCCTCCCAGGTTTACGAGCACCATCTGCTCGAGTCACTAGAGGTGACTAACACAGACATGCGACTTATAATATGAGGAAACTGCAACAAGGAACGCTTTTCATGCATAGCCTTCAATTGTTCCCGCCGCCTATCCCCATATACCGGTAACTTACGTCCTCTTGAAAATGATGATCGTCGTAGCAATTGATGATGTTAGGCCATCGTTGTTGACTCCAATTCCGAACATATAGACACACAGTTAGTCGTCAAATTACCCCCGTCGCACATCAAATAGCAGACCGTAAGATTAGCGCACGGCCGGTCTAGGGAACCATTACGATGACGTAGCACACAACAATGTCGAACACACAATCTCGCTCCCTTTAGATTTCTGATTACTCTAGTGTAAGCAGCCTACGACGAACAAAACCAAATTCCCCAAAGAGATAAAACTGCGGCTGACGAAGTCATAATCTTATTTGGTGTAAGCGACGTGGTGATAATTACAAAGAATGCCACAACAATTTTGGCCAAACTTTCTTGCACGTAGGATGAGGTCTTGCAGAGGACGTTAACATGGAATGCTCCATGGCACCGCTGATACTCTGCTACATGGTCAGGTATATGACCTTCTACTATTAACCTGCAACCTTGTGAAGTGGGGAAGCACACGTGACAACCGATGTTGCTGCCATGGATGTTAGACGATGGAACATGTTCTTTGCTCAAGCAATACGTCATTAGGTCAAGGGCGTTACTCGTAGTGACACAACAATGTGCTGCATGATTTGGCTGCCGTTGTAGACGGGCCACACATGAAAGGTCAGTAGTAAAGTTCGACCAGCTACAAGAAATATAAATTTATTTAGTGCTAGGAAGGTCACACTCTCTTAGAAAAACAACTAGAACGGCTCAACTATTCTGGACATAGTGAAAGACTGGGATATGGTTGTCGAGGGAAGTATACACAGTGCATCAAGAGATATAAGATGCGTCCAGACGTTGTACTATTCACACCAGCTATGACTGACGTCATCCAAATAGTGCTCACAGTGTTTTTCAAATTAATGATAGAGTAACAGCATAACTAGCCAAGGACCACGCCACCGAGCTGAGACAGCAGGGATACCAAGTCAAGATGGCATCTGTGGAGGTCGGTGCACTAGGCCTCCGGCTGAATTCCTCTACGACCTCTTAAAGGGGGAATTAAGGGGGAAATGTGAACAAGAGAAATGAAGCTGAATCAGAAGCTGAGACATATACAAAAAATTCCATGAGGTTCAGACGATTATGTGATTAGTGTGCCTCATCATCATCATCATCATCATCGAGTGCCTTCTCCGCAACGAAGGTTGGCTGCCATGGAGCGCCAATCTGCTCTGTCTCTTGCTTTGATGGTGCAGGTTGTCATAGGCTGATTTGTCCATCTTTTGATGTTACTCGTCCATGTTAGTCTTGGTCTGTCTTTTACCTTGTATTTTCCCCTCCAGGATTACTTTTAGTAGGCTGTTGTGTCTTTTAACATGGCCCAAAAATCGCATTTGTCTTGTTTGAATTGTGCTTAGTAGTTCTCTTTTCATTTTTAGTTGTTTTAAGACTTCGTCGTTTGTTTTCTTTTCCTTCCATCCAATTCTACATATTCTTCTATTAATCCACATTTCAAAGGCTTAAATTCTCTGTTCTGTTTTCTTGTCTAATGTCCATGTTTCTGCACCATACAGGAATATTGAGAAGATGTAACATTTTGCTATTCTTAGTTTTATCTATCTATTGACCTTTCGAGCCGTAACCGGCCCATAGGGCGTAGACCAAGATACACCTTCTCCTATATGAATTTTTGTTCTAACAGTTTTCTTTTAAAGATATTTTATCAAATCTCGCCATCTGTCTCTGTTCTGTGCAAGCAGTTCTATCTCATTGAGGGAGCCGATTCCTGCTGCTCTTGCCTCTCTCATCAATGTTCTTCTCAGTGTCTCCCTGGGTCTTCCTCTTTTTCTTTTACCTGTTGTTTCCCATATGAGGGCTTGCTTTGCTATTCGATTATTATCTCTTCTCATCACATGTCCAACGTATGACCATCGTCTTTTCTTTATTACTGAAGATATTAGTGGTTGATTGGCGATTTCTCTAATTTCCTCGTTTGTTTTGAATTCGTTCCATTCTATACCAAGTATTTTCCTTAGACATTTATTTTCGAATGCGTTCAACTTTGTTTCTATATCTCTTGTTGTTTTCCAGCTTTCACACGCATACGTAAGGGTTGATAGTACATTTGATTTGAATAGCCTAAGTTTTGTGTTTGTGCTAATGAGTTTTGATTTCCACAACTTTTCAAGGCTTCTGAAAGACATTGCTGCTTTAGCCAGTCTGATTCTAATTTTTTTGCTCGTATCCCCTTCTCGATCAATGTGACTTCCAAGATAGATGAAGTGATCGATCTCTTCTACTGGTTTGTTTTCCATGTATATTTTGTCACTTGTTGGAATTAAACTTTTCATGACTTTAGACTTTTCATGATTGACCTCAAGCCCAATTTTGCTGGCTATTGATGATAGTTCATTTGTGTTTTCCTGCATCGTTTTTATCTGATTGCTGATGAGAACTATGTCATCAGCAAAGTCCAGGTCCTCCAAATGGTCTCCTTGTATCCATTCGATGCCTTTATTACCAGTGCAGCATTTCTTCATTATGAAGTCCATAACAATTCCAAATAACAAGGGCGATAAAATACATCCTTGTTTAACCCCAGTTTCTATTGGGAAACATTCGCTCAGTCCTTCCTCTGTTCGAACTGCACATGTGTAACCATCATACATGTCTTTGATAATATTTATGATTTTTGATGGTAAGCCATATTGCTTCAGAATTTTCCACAAAGAATCTCTATGAATACTATCAAATGCTTTTTTGAAGTCGATGAAGTTAAGTACAAAAGGTTTTTGCTTTTCAATGTGTTCCTCCAATATAAGTCGTAGAGTGAAAATGTGGTCAAGACAGCTTCTCCCTTTTCTAAACCCAGCCTGTTCTTCACGCATTACTGTATCTATTGAATCCTTTATTCTATTTAGGATGATTTTACAGAATAATTTTGAGGCAACTGACAAAAGTGTCACGCCTCTCCAATTGTTACAATCTCTAAGATTGCCCTTTTTTGGGATCTTAACAATGATTCCTTTTTTCCATTTATGAGGTGTCTTCTCTGTTTTCCAAATTCTTAGTTTTAGCCCTGGTGTTATTTGTTTTGATGTTAGTATGTTCTTCGTGACAATAAAATTACTTTTTGCCATTCCTATTCTTTTGTTTATTTCAGTTGTATATTTTCCATCACTGGTTATAGTATGTCCAAGGTAGTTGTGGTTCTGAACTGTCTCCAGGTCTATTCCTTCTATTTTGATATCCACTTGTGGGTTTTGAGTATCTTCTTTGTTTATGATCATAGTTTTAGTCTTTTTGATATTCATATCTAGTCCATATTTTTTGCTTGTCATGTTTGTTTCATTAAATAATTGTTGTATATCTTTAGGATTTTCTGCTAGCAGTACAGTATCGTCAGCATATCTTAGGTTATTGATTATCTTTCCATTAATTTGTTGGCCTGGCATCTCTATGGTGTTTTTATATAGTGTGCTTACATTTATACATTAACCGCCCCAGACTAAAATAAAAAACAAGTTTCTAGTATATAGACAATATAATCACGTCTGCAATACCGACAGTTCAAAGCAGTGAAGTTCCCAGACCAACATATCGTTCTCATCTGTTATCAGCTGCAGACCAGCCCTGCAATGCCGAGGTATGATAAGAAACAGCCACGAGTGCATATAAAGACGTCACTTAGAGAAGCAAGCCCTTTTAGGCTGTTGTCACATCGGAGAGAAAACTGGTGTGCTAGGTTAAAGCTAAGACATTCGTTATGGACCGCGTATGGACCGGGTATGGGCCGTAGATTCAATCAGAACGGTTGCCTTCAAAATCAAAGCAGCAGGAGATCGACGCCATGAAGTCATGACCCAGGCAGTTCTCCCTTTCCGCCCCCCCCCCCAACACTCAGAAGTCAAGAAGCTAAAGGGCCGAAGCACTTGCTCGAATAGGGTAGTCTTCTGATGTTCATATTGTCTCCTACTGCGTAAAAAGTTTTCTGCAAATTTAATATATCTTTTTTGTCAAATCATCAGCTGATATAACTTGCAGTTTAATCAATTCTTTAAAAAGACTCTTGTAGGTTATGGAACATTTTAGTGCTGGTAGCTCCAAACGGGAAATAAAGCAATTATTAGGCATATCTTAATCCACTGATAAGCATTAGAAAAAGATCGCATGAAGTAACTAACAAGCTAAACGCTGTAATTTGTAACTTCCAACGTTCATTTGTCCTGTCATGTTGAAAAAACTGTGTTGACTGACCTTTAAGATCTTCTGTGTATAAGAGCGAGGGCATGATATTTGTTGTTGTTGTAATTTACTATTGCTACTTTCATTTTTTTTCTTGTCAAATGCTATGTCTCAAAGAATGTTAGGTCCAGTGTGGTAAGTGGTAAATGCAAGCACACTTATCAATATCAGCGTCAGTTGGCTGTGATACCGAGGCCTTCCATAACCAATAACACTTATCAATATCAGCGTCAGTTGGCTGTGATACCGAGGCCTTCCATAACCAATAACACTTATCAATATCAGCGTCAGTTGGCTGTGATACCGAGGCCTTCCATAACCAATAACACTTATCAATATCAGCGTCAGTTGGCTGTGATACCGAGGCCTTCCATAACCAATAACACTTATCAATATCAGCGTCAGTTGGCTGTGCTTACAATCAGGATCGTCGACTCCCTTGTATTGTAGCCAGGAATATAAGGATATAGGGAAATAATGGAGTTAGGGAAAATGTAAGGAGAATGGAGAGAAACATCGTATGTGTGGAGAAAGTGACATTCACGGGATGATTTGTGAACTGTTTGTTTGGGTGAGTAGAGATGGGAAAGTCTCGTGATTATGGGGACTAGTGAGAAGCACGGAGGAGTGAATAGGCTTAAGGGAAGTGTTAGTTGAGATAGAGGCTATGACATGAAGTGATTTCATTGGCTGGGAAATTACTTAGGCAGTTTTGATTGGCAGAGGTACGAGATACTTAAGGCCTTGCAGAGGGTTTCCAGAAGGAGAAATCACACGTAAGCTGAGGAAATAGAGACTGGCCGCGTCGCTAGGGCGTGAGACCATTGTACCAGCAACAGAGCAAACGCTCTTTGTTAGTTAGGAGTTAGTAGGATGGAGTTTCTATACCAGTGAGGAACTTAGATGGAAGCGAAGTAAATAGAAAGATAGTCGAGCTAAGGTAGGCTCTTGTGGCAGTACCCGAGCAAAAGCTCTTTATTAGTAGAAGTGGATAGGATGGATTTTCAGTCAGAATAGATACGAGATGGAAACTAAGTAACTAGGACGACACAGTTGAGCTAAGTTAGTAGGACGGAACAAACGCTCTTTTAGTGAGAAGTGATTTAGTGTTTTAGTAGAGAGCATTGAGAGTGATTACCAGAGTCGGAGGTAAATTATATTTCCTTAGCATGTGCTTTGATAGCCGAGTGGCGATGTCATGATGCTGGTCTTTGTTTATTCATGCATTTCTGTTTGTTGGACTCTGCCAGTGAAGTCTTACTATTCTTTTATACGAAAAACTTGCGTTTACAAACCATTTCATGTAGACTGTGTGCTGTATTCCAACTCGACGAACAAATCTGACACAAATCGAAGTACGTAAATTGGACAGCATGACACCCACTGTCATTGAAGAAGAGAGCGAGCGAGATGGAATCACGCCAAAAAAGTCTCGACAATTAAAACCTTCTACATATATACATTTGGAGCCCTCTCCATAGTTGGGGCCTTCTTTCTACCGAATCTATAGTATAGCAAAAACTTACTTCGTCTCGTTTTGGACGTGTTCATCAATAATTTACTCTGTATGTTGACTAATGTGGACATGTTCATCAATAATTTACTCTGTATGTTGGCTAGTGTGAACATGTTCATCAATAATTTACTCTGTATGTTGACTAGTGTGGACATGTTCATCAATAGTTTACTCTGTATATTGGCTAGTGTGGACATGTTCATCAATAGTTTACTCTGTATATTGGCTAGTGTGAACATGTTCATCAATAGTTTACTCTGTATATTGGCTAGTGTGAACATGTTCATCAATAATTTACTCTGTATGTTGGCAAGTGTGGACATGTTTCATCAATAGTTTACTCTGTATGTTGGCAAGTGTGGACATGTTTCATCAATAGTTTACTCTGTATGTTGACTAGTGTGGACATGTTTATCAATAATTTACTCTGTATGTTGGCTAGTGTGGACATGTTCATCAATAACTTACTCTGTATATTGGCTAGTGTGAACATGTTCATCAATAATTTACTCTGTATGTTGACTAGTGTGGACATGTTCATCAATAGTTTACTCTGTATATTGGCTAGTGTGGACATGTTCATCAATAGTTTACTCTGTATATTGGCTAGTGTGAACATGTTCATCAATAGTTTACTCTGTATATTGGCTAGTGTGAACATGTTCATCAATAATTTACTCTGTATGTTGGCAAGTGTGGACATGTTTCATCAATAGTTTACTCTGTATGTTGGCAAGTGTGGACATGTTTCATCAATAGTTTACTCTGTATGTTGACTAGTGTGGACATGTTTATCAATAATTTACTCTGTATGTTGGCTAGTGTGGACATGTTCATCAATAACTTACTCTGTATATTGGCTAGTGTGAACATGTTCATCAATAATTTACTCTGTATGTTGACTAGTGTGGACATGTTCATCAATAGTTTACTCTGTATATTGTCTAGTGTGGACATGTTCATCAATAGTTTACTCTGTATATTGGCTAGTGTGAAAATGTTCATCAATAGTTTACTCTGTATATTGGCTAGTGTGAACATGTTCATAAATAATTTACTGTGTATGTTGGCAAGTGTGCACATGTTTCATCAATAGTTTACTCGGTATGTTGGCAAGTGTGGACATGTTTCATCAATAGTTTACTCTGTATGTTGACTAGTGTGGACATGTTTATCAATAATTTACTCTGTATGTTGGCTAGTGTGGACATGTTCATCAATAACTTACTCTGTATATTGGCTAGTGTGAACATGTTCATCAATAATTTACTCTGTATGTTGGCTAGTGTGAACATGTTCGTCAATAATTTACCCTGTATGTTGGCTAGTGTGAACATGTTCATCAATAATTTACTTTGTATGTTGGCTAGTGTGGACAGGTTTCAATAATAATTTACTCTGCATGTTGGCTAGTGTGAACATGTTCATCAATAATTTACTCTGTATGTTGGCTAGTGTGGACAGGTTTCATCAATAATTTACTCTGTATGTTGGCTAGTGTGAACATGTTCATCAATAATTTACTCTGTATGTTGGCTAGTGTGGACATGTTTCATCAATAGTTTACTCTGTATGTTGGCTTGTGTGGACATGTTTCATAAATAATTTACTCTGTATGTTGGCTAGTGTGGACAGGTTTCATTAATAATTTGTTCTGTATGTTGGCTAGTGTGAACATGTTCATCAATAATTTACTCTGTATGTTGGCTAGTGTGGACATGTTCATCAATAATTTACTCTGTATGTTGGCTAGTATGAACATGTTCATCAATAATTTACTCTGTATGTTGGCTAGTGTGGATATGTTTCATCAATAGTTTACTCTGTATGTTGGCTAGTGTGGACATGTTTCATCAATAGTTTACTCTGTATGTTGGCTAGTGTGGACATGTTTCCTCAATAGTTTACTCTGTATGTTGGCTAGTGTGGACATGTTTCATGAATAGTTTACTCTGTATTTTGGCTAGTGTGGTCATGTTCATCCATAGTTTACTCTGTATGTTGGCTAGTGTGGATATATTTTTTATTAATAGTTTACTCTTTATTTTGGCTAGTGTGGACATAATTTTGATTAATAGATGTTGGCTAGTGTGAACATGTTCATCAATAATTTACTCTGTATGTTGGCTAGTGTGGACATGTTTCATCAATAGTTGAGGCTGTGTTGGCTAGTGTGGACATGTTTCATCAATAGTTTACTCTGTATGTTGCCTAGTGTTGACATGTTTCCTCAATAGTTTACTCTGTATGTTGGCTAGTGTGGACATGTTTCATCAATAGTTTACACTGTATGTTGGCTAGTGTGGACATGTTTCATCAATAGTTTACTCTGTATGTTGGCTAGTGTGGACATGTTTCATCAATAGTTTACTCTGTATGTTGGCTAGTGTGGACATGTTTCATCAATAGTTTACTCTGTATGTTGGCTAGTGTGGACATGTTTCCTCAATAGTTTACTCTGTATGTTGGCTAGTGTGGACATGTTTCATAAATAGTTTACTCTGTATTTTGGCTAGTGTGGTCATGTTCATCAATAGTTTACTCTGTATGTTGGCTAGTGTGGATATATTTTTTATTAATAGTTTACTCTTTATTTTGGCTAGTGTGGACATAATTTTGATTAATAGATGTTGGCTAGTGTGAACATGTTCATCAATAATTTACTCTGTATGTTGGCTAGTGTGGACATGTTTCATCAATAGTTGAGGCTGTGTTGGCTAGTGTGGACATGTTTCATCAATAGTTTACTCTGTATGTTGCCTAGTGTTGACATGTTTCCTCAATAGTTTACTCTGTATGTTGGCTAGTGTGGACATGTTTCATCAATAGTTTACACTGTATGTTGGCTAGTGTGGACATGTTTCATCAATAGTTTACTCTGTATGTTGGCTAGTGTGGACATGTTTCATCAATAGTTTACTCTGTATGTTGGCTAGTGTGGACATGTTTCATCAATAGTTTACTCTGTATGTTGGCTAGTGTGGACATGTTTCATCAATAGTTGACGCTGTGTTGGCTAGTGTGAGATCAGCCCATCCAAAACGGGGTCAATTCATGAGAGTCCCTGCTCCAGCTGTGCAGCTTTTTATTGATATATTATTGTATCGACCTAGGCTGCTCAACAAGAGATTGTTAAGAAAGAAGGTAGCTCACGAGATGTTTCATTTATTGTTTCTGTCAACTCATTGAAATTGACATTAGGAAGACCATCTTTACAGTGAGAAAATGAATAATCGTGTCTCTTCTGAGTTGACTTTGGATGAAACTCGTGACACCACTGATACATTTCATGCCAGCCATATTCTATATCATAGTTTAGTAAATTTATGTAAGATCAATTCATAGCCATATATAGAAGAAGGCCTGAGTATACATACGGAAATTCGCAGAAAACACCCAACTAGCGTGACTATTCCAGCTTTGCAAGAAGGGACGGCACTGAGTAGATTTACGCCAGTCTTCTATAGTTCGTATAGGTGAACGTGTCACGCCTGTAGGGATTTCCCCTGTGCTGCCCTCTGGATTTCTCTATTGTTGGCTGTGATCCATTTCTATATTCATTGAAGACGCAGGCGAACGCACGTAGCATTGCAGGTTGGGTTATTGATGCGTCTCCTGCATACTCAATAGAAGGAGGAGAGTGGCGACCCGTGACAGATCTGGACAAAGATAGGCTATGGTGTCCAAGATCCAATGGCAAACTGTTGTTTCAATTAGACAGCCATTGGTTAATCCCACAATTAGCTAAAGTAAAAATAGACTGTTAAAGTGAACTCTCTTATACTAGCATCCTCCACATGGCCAGACCTACAGTATCCTGCACGGTCGAAGTCCTCAGTACTCGCCTTAAGCAAAAGTCGCAGGACTGTTTCCTGTTACCGCTGCTGTCTGCAGCTGCCATGAGTGTCAGGGAGAACGTTCTCAGCTTCAAGATGAGATGCAGCATTTCAGTCATGGTCTAGATCTTTGGCACACATTTCATTCTTCTTGGCAAAGCGGTGACGTGATAGCTGCTATTTAGCGTGATAGCCACTATTTAGCGTGATAGCTACTATTTAGCATGATAGCTACTATTTAAACACGTTAAAAGGCAAATGAGTAAGGAAAGAAGAAGAAGCAACAACTACTGATGTTATCGTTTGTGACAGACAAATAGGGGATTGCAAGGGAAGATGATGAGATAAAGAATTGCAAGGGAAGATGATGAAATAAGGGATTGTAAGGGAAGATGATGAGATAAGGGATTGCAATGGAAGATGATGAGGTAGGGGATTGCAAGGGAAGATGATGAGATATGGGATTGCAAGGGAAGATGATGAGATAAGAGATTGCAAGGGAAGATGATGAGGTAGGGGATTGCAAGGGAAGATGATGAGATAAGGGATTGCAAGGGAAGATGATGAGATAAGAGATTGCAAGGGAAGATGATGACATCACAATTATGACTTCACAAATGATGTGAACAACAAAACAGCGATGTTTAAACTCATCAACGACTGTGAATAGTTGCACATCAATTTGTTATCGTCGTCTTGGTCCGTTCATATCAACATTGTTCATTTAATATAGCATATCTACTTACGTCAGTAAATGCAATCACAACACAGTTTGGTGACTATAATATCTCCTTATCTATTACTGTCTTTGATTCTATGATGCTCAATGAGGTTAACACCGGTCTCGAGTCATCTTATGGCCTCGTTTGATTACTTCCACAGTCAATGATTATTGACTGGAGTTATATTGATTAACGTCTCTACCACAGTTAGTAGCTTCTCACCAAGACTTCGCTGGCACTTGGCTTGAGTTATTCAAAGAGCCAGTGGTGGGGTGTACTAAATGTACCATGCCATAAATCACTCAAACCCTGCAAGTGAGAGATCCCGCGAAGGTAAAAGAAAGAGTGAAAGAAAAGACCAAGTAGTGGACTGGGAGATGGGTGAGAAAGATATAGGCTCTACAGAATGGAAGGCCTAGAACTGGAAGAGTAGAAAGGTAGGTCAACGATGGCAGGGAGTGAGTACCGGAGGAAGAGATGATGAGAGGAAGAATAAGGAAACCGGTAGTCAAGTAGGTAGGGAGAAGGGCGTTAGAGGGGTGGTCCGGATGAAGTAAGTTACTCGAGAGGTAGGGAAGTATAGAGGAGGAGAAATGGAGAGGAGGGGTGAGAAGCAGATATGTAGGAAGTGGATAGGAGGAGAGGCGGTAGGTCAGAAGTGAACAAAGAGAGAGGGAGTCTGGAGGACTTAAGTTATTCACTTCTGTCTTTGTCGATATGAATTATCTTTTGATGCAATCATCTGGAACAAAAATTCGAAGTATTAAATATAACACAATTATTTACATCAAAGCCGTCAATCGACCATTTCCGTGTTCCCAATGATGTAATGCTCAATCCTTCGGGTTGATTGGTGTAATGGTGTTGTCCATCTGGTCCCGGTTTAGTATGTGCTACACATCGCTAGAGCAGCTAAAGCAGCTAGAGCAGCTACAACAGATCTGTTTGACCGAGGTAAGCTTTCTTTGTGATTCAGTTAGCGTGCTCGCACAGACCGAAATGTGTTGTAACCGACGTCACTGGTTGGAGTCTCCGAAGACGTCAACGTTGTTTAAAGTCTTCTTCATTTTTGTGCCAGATCACGCGGGTGTAAGGGGTAATGAATGAGCAGTCAGACTTGCTGGACTGGCTGACGTGAAGAGTGAACAAGCAATGGAATGGAATGACGCTCGAAACTTTCGCAAGAAGACATGATGGGTACATGATTCGGGCAGTGAAGCTATATCCTTGAATAGACTGCACGATCATCGAGTCAAAAAGGTGATGTCAGACAAGAGTGCTATTCCAGGAGCCAAACTAGACTGGTAACTCAAACACAAAACTGGAGTTGTCAGTTGTCACACATTGGAAGATATACATTGAGAGATATACATTGAGAAATACACATTGAGAGATATACATTGAGAGATACACATTGAGAGATATACATTGAGAGATACACATTGAGAGATATACATTGAGAGATACACATTGAGAGATACACATTGAGAGATTCACATTGAAAGATACACATTGAGAAATATACATTGAGAGATATACATTGAGAAATACACATTGAGAGATATACATTAAAAGATACACATTGAGAGATATACATTGAGAGATACACATTGAGAGATACACATTGAGAGATACACATTGAGAGATATACATTGAGAGATACACATTGAGAGATACACATTAAGAGATACACATTGAGAGATACACATTGAGAGATACACATTGAGAGATATACATTGAGAAATACACATTGAGAGATATACATTGAGAGATACACATTGAGAGATACACATTGAAATATACACATTGAGAAATATACATTGAGAGATATACATAGAGAGATATACATTGAAAGATATACATTGAGAGATATACATTGAGAGACATACATTGAAAGATATACATTGAAAGATATACATTGAGAGATGTACATAGAGAGATATACATTGAAAGATATACATTGAGAGATATACATTGATATATATATTGACAACCTGCACCATCAAAGTAAGAGACAGAGCAGAGTGGCGCTCCATGGTAGCCAGCCTTCGTTGCGGAGACGGCATTCGATGATGATGATGATATATATTGAGAGGTGCACATTGAGAGATATACATTGAGAGATACACATTGACATATACACATTGAGAGATATACGCTGGATAAGCACTAATTTAGGTACGCGATGAGCAGTGAGGATGATCCGTTGACTAAACTACAACACTAGTCTAATGATTTCACTCCCTGCCAAAAGGACGAGTCATTCACTGTTGTCGGAGAAGTGAGGCCTTTTCTTTGACTGCTCAGACATGTTCATTATTTCACAAAAACGAAAATCATCAATAAAAGAAACATGTTTGTATTCGTGATGCCAGGTTATTGCCGTAATTGAGACTTAATCTTGAAAGAATTAGTGGATAGCGACTAGTTAGTTGAATCGCTCTCATTGTTCCTTGTCGCCTGTGGACAGCGACTAGTTAGTTGAATCGCTCTCATTGTTCCTTGTCGCCTGTAGATAGCGACTAGTTAGTTGAATCGCTCTCATTGTTCCTTGTCGCCTGTAGATAGCGACTAGTTAGTTGAATCGCTCTCATTGTTCCTTGTCGCCTGTGGACAGCGACTAGTTAGTTGAATCGCTCTCATTGTTCCTTGTCGCCTGTGGATAGCGACTAGTTAGTTGAATCGCTCTCATTGTTCCTTGTCGCCTGTGGATAGCGACTAGTTAGTTGAATCGCTCTCATTGTTTCTTGTCGCCTGTGGATAGCGGCTAGTTAGTTGAATCGCTCTCATTGTTCCTTGTCGCCTGTAGATAGCGACTAGTTAGTTGAATCGCTCTCATTGTTCATTGTCGCCTGTGGATAGCGGCTAGTTAGTTGAAACGCTCTCATTGTTCCTTGTCACTGTGGATAGCGGCTAGTTAGTTGAATCGCTCTCATTGTTCCTTGTCGCCTGTGGATAGCGACTAGTTAGTTGAATCGCTCTCATTGTTCCTTGTCGCCTGTGGATAGCGACTAGTTAGTTGAATCGCTCTCATTGTTCCTTGTCACTGTGGATAGCGGCTAGTTAGTTGAATCGCTCTCATTGTTCCTTGTCACTGTGGATAGCGACTAGTTAGTTGAATCGCTCTCATTGTTCCTTGTCACTGTGGATAGCGACTAGTTAGTTGAATCGCTCTCATTGTTCCTTGTCGCCTGTAGATAGCGACTAGTTAGTTGAATCGCTCTCATTGTTCCTTGTCGCCTGTGGATAGCGACTAGTTAGTTGAATCGCTCTCATTG
Organism: Megaustenia siamemsis; assembly: GCA_032433765.1. Lineage (NCBI taxonomy): Eukaryota > Metazoa > Mollusca > Gastropoda > Stylommatophora > Ariophantidae > Megaustenia > Megaustenia siamemsis. The sequence goes on along the minus strand of JAVIAB010000125.1, from coordinate 59,752,251 downwards.
TTCCTTGTCACTGTGGATAGCGACTAGTTAGTTGAATCGCTCTCATTGTTCCTTGTCACTGTGGATAGCGACTAGTTAGTTGAATCGCTCTCATTGTTCCTTGTCGCCTGTGGATAGCGACTAGTTAGTTGAATCGCTCTCATTGTTCCTTGTCGCCTGTGGATAGCGACTAGTTAGTTGAAACGCTCTCATTGTTCCATGTCGCCTGTGGATAGCGACTAGTTAGTTGAATCGCTCTCATTGTTCCTTGTCGCCTGTGGATAGCGGCTAATTAGTTGAATCGCTCTCATTGTTCCTTGTCGCCCGTGGATAGCGGCTAGTTAGTTGAATCGCTCTCATTGTTCCTTGTCGCCTGTGGATAGCGACTAGTTATTGGTCGTTTCAAATCTAAATGTTCACGATTAACATGAAATATCTCCTCTTTCCCTGCACTTACAAACTTGATTTTTTGCATCTGGCCTTGTTTTTCCAAGGTCCCACCGATTTCACAAAATTTAATGATGTAGGAAGTATGCTTCATCATGAAGCAGCACTTTCCTTTGATCTCAGTGAATTTACGGATCTTTTTGCTCCTGGAGAAAATAATTTACCGTACATTAATGGAAATCAGCTTCTCGATATAGGCGTCTCTACACAAATTGAAAGCTGGAGGCGTTTATCAACTGTTTACTTTCTATTGTTTACTTTCTTTAAAATACTATGAGAATGTCAATGTTATAGCCTTTACAGACGGTCTAAAACAAATCAGCGTATAAACAGTTCCATTAATGAAAACTAATTAAACAATATACAACAAAGAATACATTTAAAAAAATTAATTATCCGTTGCGAGCGATAACGAGATTGACATATCAAGCAAAGTTATTGTTTATGGGTACGCATGTGACTAAAGAGTCCGATGTAAGCACGGGATCCTCTTCACTGTAAAGGGCTACATTGTTCGTTTATGTCTTTCCATGTGACTTTCATTATTTTACGTAAACAAGACATATGAAAGTGATTTAGTTTCTTTGCATGCCTGCAGTACACATATCAAGAATCTTTACATTTTCAAAACGTTATCAACTTTAGCTAAAGATTGATCATGCGGACATATAAAAACGTCCATTATTATTTCATTTATTCTGAATCAGAGGAGTCTAACATATTGATTACTAATCTGGGCTGAACGAACGATAGTCCATCTTTTTTCCAATAGTCATTTTCTTCTTTTAAGACATGATCTTCACATTTGCACCAAAAATCTTTGTCAATCTGTGATAGAGCAGCATATGTCAGTCCTTTTATATCGCATAGTTTAAAACTTGTATTCTCAGCTGCCACCTGCCCTTTAATTTTTGCCCAAACGAGTTCAATGGGGTTTAATTGTGGATGATAAGGGGCAGTCTCAAGCACGTATGACCATGCTGTTGAATGATTTTGTCTATTTGGAATACTTTGGTCTTTTGCGATTTCTTAACAAGTGACAGTAATTCAGGTTTCAAAAATCCCTCGTTAAATGGAATTCCTTCCTTTCTTAGCCAAATCTTTATAACATCTTTTGTACTGGTAGATGTAGGAATTTTGTCTTCTTCTGCCACAGCGTTGTGGTACGACGCGTTGTCCATTACCAGACAGGATGGTCTGTCTAGAATTGGAATAAGAGTATTTTCAATCCACTCTCTAAATATATGGCCATTCATCTCGGTGTGATAGTCCCTGTTGTCAGTATAATTAGAGGTGAATATAAGTTCTGCATTTTTCACCAACCCTTCTTTTCGGCTGCCTGCATGTGCCATTATAATACGCTGTCCTTTTCCAGTGGGTACACATCTTTTAATACTTCCATCTGATAACTGCCATTCCTTTGCACTTGTGTGGTGAGAATTTATCCAAGATTCATCTAGAAATACAATATCATAACCTTGGTTACGCATTTCCCGTACTTCACGTAAATATTTACTCCTCATAGAAACTAAGTGCGGCTTCTCGCAGATGACATTTCTACCACTATCGTACTTTCTAAACGTAAAACCGATGCTTCTAACAGTTCTCCATAATGTTGTTTTCGACACAACAATGTCATTTTCTGCTCTCAGTCGAATTTTCAGTTTTCTTAAAGTCACAGTTTCTTTGGAATCGAACATTTTACAAATTGCTCTTCTAATCACTTCCTTGTCAAAACTATCTACTACTTTCTTTCTTCCTAGCGTCCTAGTCTTGATTGAACTGGACACTCCGTTAGCTTTAAGCACTTGTTTGAAAAAGCGTTTGCTTATACCCAATGCGTGAATAGTTCTCTTTTCTGGCTTTGAGATGCTTCGATACAGTTTTCCACGCTTAGCTTCTATGCAAAAATATTTATACACCTTTATTGCCACTGATTGCAATGTAAGGAACTTTACTTTTATACCCATTGACTAACAGATCACAAATTTAACGAAATTACCCAATAATTAGGATACGCCGTTGCACATAAATCACAACAAAACGACAGGAAATGGGATGCACCGGATATAAAATTATAACTATGACGCGTTTTATGTGTTTTTTAGTGCTTAAAACAGGGAAATTGGCGCGCATTACGTTCAAGATGACAAGTCCGTGGGTGCTCACTCATATGAAGCGGTAATTCCTCCAAATATATGGTTTGACCAAAATGCCTTAAATTTGTATACTTCAAATAAAGAATATTTAAAACTATACGTTTGTTGGTGAGGAAATGAATGTACTTCTTGGGACCAAAAAATCACAAGACCATATGCAAAATTTCAGCATTATCAATCAATTGGTTGCAGAGATATGGAATTTTAAACACCTTCAAAATATTTTGAAACGACCAATAGTTGAATCGCTCTCATTGTTCATTGTCGCCTGTGGATAGCGACTAGTTAGTTGAATCGCTCTCATTGTTCCTTGTCGCCTGTGGATAGCGACTAGTTAGTTGAATCGCTCTCATTGTTCCTTGTCACTGTGGATAGCGGCTAGTTAGTTGAATCGCTCTCATTGTTCCTTGTCACTGTGGATAGCGGCTAGTTAGTTGAATCGCTCTCATTGTTCCTTGTCGCCTGTGGATAGCGGTTAGTTAGTTGAATCGCTCTCATTGTTCCTTGTCACTGTGGATAGCGACTAGTTAGTTGAATCGCTCTCATTGTTCCTTGTCACTGTGGATAGCGACTAGTTAGTTGAATCGCTCTCATTGTTCCTTGTCACTGTGGATAGCGACTAGTTAGTTGAATCGCTCTCATTGTTTCTTGTCGCCTGTGGATAGCGACTAGTTAGTTGAATCGCTCTCATTGTTCCTTGTCGCCTGTGGGTAGCGACTAGTTAGTTGAATCGCTCTCATTCTTCCTTGTCGCCTGTGGATAGCGGCTAGTTAGTTGAATCGCTCTCATTGTTCCTTGTCGCCTGTGGATAGCGGTTAGTTAGTTGAATCGCTCTCATTGTTCCTTGTCGCCTGTGGATAGCAGCTAGTTAGTTGAATCGCTCTCATTGTTCCTTGTCGCCTGTGGATAGCAGCTAGTTAGTTGAATCGCTCTCATTGTTTCTTGTCGCCTGTGGATAGCAGCTAGTTAGTTGAATCGCTCTCATTGTTTCTTGTCGCCTGTGGATAGCAGCTAGTTAGTTGAATCGCTCTCATTGTTCCTTGTCGCCTGTGGATAGCAGCTAGTTAGTTGAATCGCTCTCATTGTTTCTTGTCGCCTGTGGATAGCAGCTAGTTAGTTGAATCGCTCTCATTGTTCCTTGTCGCCTGTGGATAGCGGCTAGTTAGTTGAATCGCTCTCGTTGTTCCTTGTCGCCTGTGGATAGCAGCTAGTTAGTTGAATCGCTCTCATTGTTCCTTGTCGCCTGTGGATAGCAGCTAGTTAGTTGAATCGCTCTCATTGTTCCTTGTCGCCTGTAGATAGCGGCTAGTTAGTTGAATCGCTCTCATTGTTCCTTGTCGCCTGTGGATAGCGACTAGTTAGTTGAATCGCTCTCATTGTTCCTTGTCGCCTGTGGATAGCAGCTAGTTAGTTGAATCGCTCTCATTGTTCCTTGTCGCCTGTAGATAGCGGCTAGTTAGTTGAATCGCTCTCATTGTTCCTTGTCGCCTGTGGATAGCGACTAGTTAGTTGAATCGCTCTCATTGTTCCTTGTCGCCTGTGGATAGCAGCTAGTTAGTTGAATCGCTCTCATTGTTCCTTGTCGCCTGTAGATAGCGGCTAGTTAGTTGAATCGCTCTCATTGTTCCTTGTCGCCTGTGGATAGCGGCTAGTTAGTTGAATCGCTCTCATTGTTCCTTGTCACTGTGGATAGCGGCTAGTTAGTTGAATCGCTCTCATTGTTCCTTGTCGCCTGTGGATAGCGACTAGTTAGTTGAATCGCTCTCATTGTTCCTTGCCACTGTGGATAGCGACTAGTTAGTTGAATCGCTCTCATTGTTCCTTGTCACTGTGGATAGCGACTAGTTAGTTGAATCGCTCTCATTGTTCCTTGTCGCCTGTAGATAGCGACTAGTTAGTTGAATCGCTCTCATTGTTCCTTGTCGCCTGTGGATAGCGACTAGTTAGTTGAAACGCTCTCATTGTTCCTTGTCGCCTGTGGATAGCGACTAGTTAGTTGAATCGCTCTCATTGTTCCTTGTCGCCTGTGGATAGCGGCTAGTTAGTTGAATCGCTCTCATTGTTCCTTGTCGCCCGTGGATAGCGGCTAGTTAGTTGAATCGCTCTCATTGTTCCTTGTCGCCTGTGGATAGCGACTAGTTAGTTGAATTGCTCTCATTGTTCCTTGTCGCCTGTGGATAGCGACTAGTTAGTTGAATCGCTCTCATTGTTCCTTGTCACTGTGGATAGCGACTAGTTAGTTGAATCGCTCTCATTGTTCCTTGTCACTGTGGATAGCGGCTAGTTAGTTGAATCGCTCTCATTGTTCCTTGTCGCCTGTGGATAGCGGCTAGTTAGTTGAATCGCTCTCATTGTTCCTTGTCGCCTGTGGATAGCGGTTAGTTAGTTGAATCGCTCTCATTGTTCCTTGTCACTGTGGATAGCGACTAGTTAGTTAAATCGCTCTCATTGTTCCTTGTCACTGTGGATAGCGACTAGTTAGTTGAATCGCTCTCATTGTTCCTTGTCACTGTGGATAGCGACTAGTTAGTTGAATCGCTCTCATTGTTTCTTGTCGCCTGTGGATAGCGACTAGTTAGTTGAATCGCTCTCATTGTTCCTTGTCGCCTGTGGATAGCGACTAGTTAGTTGAATCGCTCTCATTCTTCCTTGTCGCCTGTGGATAGCGGCTAGTTAGTTGAATCGCTCTCATTGTTCCTTGTCGCCTGTGGATAGCGGTTAGTTAGTTGAATCGCTCTCATTGTTCCTTGTCGCCTGTGGATAGCAGCTAGTTAGTTGAATCGCTCTCATTGTTCCTTGTCGCCTGTGGATAGCAGCTAGTTAGTTGAATCGCTCTCATTGTTTCTTGTCGCCTGTGGATAGCAGCTAGTTAGTTGAATCGCTCTCATTGTTTCTTGTCGCCTGTGGATAGCAGCTAGTTAGTTGAATCGCTCTCATTGTTCCTTGTCGCCTGTGGATAGCAGCTAGTTAGTTGAATCGTTCTCATTGTTTCTTGTCGCCTGTGGATAGCAGCTAGTTAGTTGAATCGCTCTCATTGTTCCTTGTCGCCTGTGGATAGCGGCTAGTTAGTTGAATCGCTCTCATTGTTCCTTGTCGCCTGTGGATAGCAGCTAGTTATGTGAATCGCTCTCATTGTTCCTTGTCGCCTGTAGATAGCGGCTAGTTAGTTGAATCACTCTCATTGTTCCTTGTCGCCTGTGGATAGCGACTAGTTAGTTGAATCGCTCTCATTGTTCCTTGTCGCCTGTGGATAGCAGCTAGTTAGTTGAATCGCTCTCATTGTTTCTTGTCGCCTGTGGATAGCGACTAGTTAGTTTAATCGCTCTCATTGTTCCTTGTCGCCTGTGGATAGCGGCTAGTTAGTTGAATCGCTCTCATTGTTCCTTGTCACTGTGGATAGCGGCTAGTTAGTTGAATCGCTCTCATTGTTCCTTGTCACTGTGGATAGCGGCTAGTTAGTTGAATCGCTCTCATTGTTCCTTGTCACTGTGGATAGCGACTAGTTAGTTGAATCGCTCTCATTGTTCCTTGTCGCCTGTGGATAGCGGCTAGTTAGTTGAATCGCTCTCATTGTTCCTTGTCACTGTGGATAGCGGCTAGTTAGTTGAATCGCTCTCATTGTTCCTTGTCGCCTGTGGATAGCGGTTAGTTAGTTGAATCGCTCTCATTGTTCCTTGTCACTGTGGATAGCGGCTAGTTAGTTGAATCGCTCTCATTGTTCCTTGTCACTGTGGATAGCGACTAGTTAGTTGAATCGCTCTCATTGTTCCTTGTCGCCTGTGGATAGCGACTAGTTAGTTGAATCGCTCTCATTGTTCCTTGTCGCCTGTGGATAGCGACTAGTTAGTTGAATCGCTCTCATTGTTCCTTGTCGCCTGTGGATAGCGACTAGTTAGTTGAATCGCTCTCATTGTTCCTTGTCGCCTGTGGACAGCGACTAGTTAGTTGAATCGCTCTCATTGTTCCTTGTCGCCTGTAGATAGCGACTAGTTAGTTGAATCGCTCTCATTGTTCCTTGTCGCCTGTAGATAGCGACTAGTTAGTTGAATCGCTCTCATTGTTCCTTGTCGCCTGTGGACAGCGACTAGTTAGTTGAATCGCTCTCATTGTTCCTTGTCGCCTGTGGATAGCGACTAGTTAGTTGAATCGCTCTCATTGTTCCTTGTCGCCTGTGGATAGCGACTAGTTAGTTGAATCGCTCTCATTGTTCCTTGTCGCCTGTGGATAGCGGCTAGTTAGTTGAATCGCTCTCATTGTTCCTTGTCGCCTGTAGATAGCGACTAGTTAGTTCGATCGCTCTCATTGTTCATTGTCGCCTGTGGATAGCGGCTAGTTAGTTGAATCGCTCTCATTGTTCCTTGTCACTGTGGATAGCGGCTAGTTAGTTGAATCGCTCTCATTGTTCCTTGTCGCCTGTGGATAGCGACTAGTTAGTTGAATCGCTCTCATTGTTCCTTGTCGCCTGTGGATAGCGACTAGTTAGTTGAATCGCTCTCATTGTTCCTTGTCACTGTGGATAGCGGCTAGTTAGTTGAATCGCTCTCATTGTTCCTTGTCACTGTGGATAGCGACTAGTTAGTTGAATCGCTCTCATTGTTCCTTGTCACTGTGGATAGCGACTAGTTAGTTGAATCGCTCTCATTGTTCCTTGTCGCCTGTAGATAGCGACTAGTTAGTTGAATCGCTCTCATTGTTCCTTGTCGCCTGTGGATAGCGACTAGTTAGTTGAATCGCTCTCATTGTTCCTTGTCACTGTGGATAGCGACTAGTTAGTTGAATCGCTCTCATTGTTCCTTGTCACTGTGGATAGCGACTAGTTAGTTGAATCGCTCTCATTGTTCCTTGTCGCCTGTAGATAGCGACTAGTTAGTTGAATCGCTCTCATTGTTCCTTGTCGCCTGTGGATAGCGACTAGTTAGTTGAAACGCTCTCATTGTTCCTTGTCGCCTGTGGATAGCGACTAGTTAGTTGAATCGCTCTCATTGTTCCTTGTCGCCTGTGGATAGCGGCTAGTTAGTTGAATCGCTCTCATTGTTCCTTGTCGCCCGTGGATAGCGGCTAGTTAGTTGAATCGCTCTCATTGTTCCTTGTCGCCTGTGGATAGCGACTAGTTAGTTGAATCGCTCTCATTGTTCCTTGTCGCCTGTGGATAGCGACTAGTTAGTTGAATCGCTCTCATTGTTCCTTGTCGCCTGTGGATAGCGACTAGTTAGTTGAATCGCTCTCATTGTTCCTTGTCACTGTGGATAGCGGCTAGTTAGTTGAATCGCTCTCATTGTTCCTTGTCACTGTGGATAGCGGCTAGTTAGTTGAATCGCTCTCATTGTTCCTTGTCACTGTGGATAGCGACTAGTTAGTTGAATCGCTCTCATTGTTCCTTGTCACTGTGGATAGCGACTAGTTAGTTGAATCGCTCTCATTGTTCCTTGTCACTGTGGATAGCGACTAGTTAATTGAATCGCTCTCATTGTTTCTTGTCGCCTGTGGATAGCAGCTAGTTAGTTGAATCGCTCTCATTGTTCCTTGTCGCCTGTGGATAGCAGCTAGTTAGTTGAATCGCTCTCATTGTTCCTTGTCGCCTGTGGATAGCAGCTAGTTAGTTGAATCGCTCTCATTGTTCCTTGTCGCCTGTAGATAGCAGCTAGTTAGTTGAATCGCTCTCATTGTTCCTTGTCGCCTGTGGATAGCAGCTAGTTAGTTGAATCGCTCTCATTGTTTCTTGTCGCCTGTGGATAGCGACTAGTTAGTTGAATCGCTCTCATTGTTCCTTGTCGCCTGTGGATAGCGGCTAGTTAGTTGAATCGCTCTCATTGTTCCTTGTCGCCTGTGGATAGCAGCTAGTTATGTGAATCGCTCTCATTGTTCCTTGTCGCCTGTGGATAGCAGCTAGTTAGTTGAATCGCTCTCATTGTTCCTTGTCGCCTGTAGATAGCGGCTAGTTAGTTGAATCGCTCTCATTGTTCCTTGTCGCCTGTGGATAGCGACTAGTTAGTTGAATCGCTCTCATTGTTCCTTGTCGCCTGTGGATAGCAGCTAGTTAGTTGAATCGCTCTCATTGTTTCTTGTCGCCTGTGGATAGCGACTAGTTAGTTGAATCGCTCTCATTGTTCCTTGTCGCCTGTGGATAGCGGCTAGTTAGTTGAATCGCTCTCATTGTTCCTTGTCACTGTGGATAGCGGCTAGTTAGTTGAATCGCTCTCATTGTTCCTTGTCACTGTGGATAGCGGCTAGTTAGTTGAATCGCTCTCATTGTTCCTTGTCACTGTGGATAGCGACTAGTTAGTTGAATCGCTCTCATTGTTCCTTGTCGCCTGTGGATAGCGGCTAGTTAGTTGAATCGCTCTCATTGTTCCTTGTCACTGTGGATAGCGGCTAGTTAGTTGAATCGCTCTCATTGTTCCTTGTCGCCTGTGGATAGCGGCTAGTTAGTTGAATCGCTCTCATTGTTCCTTGTCACTGTGGATAGCGGCTAGTTAGTTGAATCGCTCTCATTGTTCCTTGTCACTGTGGATAGCGACTAGTTAGTTGAATCGCTCTCATTGTTCCTTGTCGCCTGTGGATAGCGACTAGTTAGTTGAATCGCTCTCATTGTTCCTTGTCGCCTGTGGATAGCAACTAGTTAGTTGAATCGCTCTCATTGTTCCTTGTCGCCTGTGGATAGCGACTAGTTAGTTGAATCGCTCTCATTGTTCCTTGTCGCCTGTGGACAGCGACTAGTTAGTTGAATCGCTCTCATTGTTCCTTGTCGCCTGTAGATAGCGACTAGTTAGTTGAATCGCTCTCATTGTTCCTTGTCGCCTGTAGATAGCGACTAGTTAGTTGAATCGCTCTCATTGTTCCTTGTCGCCTGTGGACAGCGACTAGTTAGTTGAATCGTTCTCATTGTTCCTTGTCGCCTGTGGATAGCGACTAGTTAGTTGAATCGCTCTCATTGTTCCTTGTCGCCTGTGGATAGCGACTAGTTAGTTGAATCGCTCTCATTGTTCCTTGTCGCCTGTGGATAGCGGCTAGTTAGTTGAATCGCTCTCATTGTTCCTTGTCGCCTGTAGATAGCGACTAGTTAGTTCGATCGCTCTCATTGTTCATTGTCGCCTGTGGATAGCGGCTAGTTAGTTGAATCGCTCTCATTGTTCCTTGTCACTGTGGATAGCGGCTAGTTAGTTGAATCGCTCTCATTGTTCCTTGTCGCCTGTGGATAGCGACTAGTTAGTTGAATCGCTCTCATTGTTCCTTGTCGCCTGTGGATAGCGACTAGTTAGTTGAATCGCTCTCATTGTTCCTTGTCACTGTGGATAGCGGCTAGTTAGTTGAATCGCTCTCATTGTTCCTTGTCACTGTGGATAGCGACTAGTTAGTTGAATCGCTCTCATTGTTCCTTGTCACTGTGGATAGCGACTAGTTAGTTGAATCGCTCTCATTGTTTCTTGTCGCCTGTAGATAGCGACTAGTTAGTTGAATCGCTCTCATTGTTCCTTGTCGCCTGTGGATAGCGACTAGTTAGTTGAATCGCTCTCATTGTTCCTTGTCACTGTGGATAGCGACTAGTTAGTTGAATCGCTCTCATTGTTCCTTGTCACTGTGGATAGCGACTAGTTAGTTGAATCGCTCTCATTGTTCCTTGTCGCCTGTAGATAGCGACTAGTTAGTTGAATCGCTCTCATTGTTCCTTGTCGCCTGTGGATAGCGACTAGTTAGTTGAAACGCTCTCATTGTTCCTTGTCGCCTGTGGATAGCGACTAGTTAGTTGAATCGCTCTCATTGTTCCTTGTCGCCTGTGGATAGCGGCTAGTTAGTTGAATCGCTCTCATTGTTCCTTGTCGCCCGTGGATAGCGGCTAGTTAGTTGAATCGCTCTCATTGTTCCTTGTCGCCTGTGGATAGCGACTAGTTAGTTGAATCGCTCTCATTGTTCCTTGTCGCCTGTGGATAGCGACTAGTTAGTTGAATCGCTCTCATTGTTCCTTGTCGCCTGTGGATAGCGACTAGTTAGTTGAATCGCTCTCATTGTTCCTTGTCACTGTGGATAGCGGCTAGTTAGTTGAATCGCTCTCATTGTTCCTTGTCACTGTGGATAGCGGCTAGTTAGTTGAATCGCTCTCATTGTTCCTTGTCACTGTGGATAGCGACTAGTTAGTTGAATCGCTCTCATTGTTCCTTGTCACTGTGGATAGCGACTAGTTAGTTGAATCGCTCTCATTGTTCCTTGTCACTGTGGATAGCGACTAGTTAGTTGAATCGCTCTCATTGTTTCTTGTCGCCTGTGGATAGCGACTAGTTAGTTGAATCGCTCTCATTGTTCCTTGTCGCCTGTGGATAGCGACTAGTTAGTTGAATCGCTCTCATTGTTCCTTGTCGCCTGTGGATAGCGGTTAGTTAGTTGAATCGCTCTCATTGTTCCTTGTCGCCTGTGGATAGCAGCTAGTTAGTTGAATCGCTCTCATTGTTCCTTGTCGCCTGTGGATAGCAGCTAGTTAGTTGAATCGCTCTCATTGTTTCTTGTCGCCTGTGGATAGCAGCTAGTTTGTTGAATCGCTCTCATTGTTCCTTGTCGCCTGTGGATAGCAGCTAGTTAGTTGAATCGCTCTCATTGTTTCTTGTCGCCTGTGGATAGCAGCTAGTTAGTTGAATCGCTCTCATTGTTCCTTGTCGCCTGTGGATAGCGGCTAGTTAGTTGAATCGCTCTCATTGTTCCTTGTCGCCTGTGGATAGCAGCTAGTTAGTTGAATCGCTCTCATTGTTCCTTGTCGCCTGTGGATAGCAGCTAGTTAGTTGAATCGCTCTCATTGTTCCTTGTCGCCTGTAGATAGCGGCTAGTTAGTTGAATCGCTCTCATTGTTCCTTGTCGCCTGTGGATAGCGACTAGTTAGTTGAATCGCTCTCATTGTTCCTTGTCGCCTGTGGATAGCAGCTAGTTAGTTGAATCGCTCTCATTGTTTCTTGTCGCCTGTGGATAGCGACTAGTTAGTTGAATCGCTCTCATTGTTCCTTGTCGCCTGTGGATAGCGGCTAGTTAGTTGAATCGCTCTCATTGTTCCTTGTTCACTGTGGATAGCGGCTAGTTAGTTGAATCGCTCTCATTGTTCCTTGTCACTGTGGATAGCAGCTAGTTAGTTGAATCGCTCTCATTGCTCCTTGTCGCCTGTGGATAGCGACTAGTTAGTTGAATCGCTCTCATTGTTCCTTGTCACTGTGGATAGCGACTAGTTAGTTGAATCGCTCTCATTGTTCCTTGTCACTGTGGATAGCGACTAGTTAGTTGAATCGCTCTCATTGTTCCTTGTCGCCTGTAGATAGCGACTAGTTAGTTGAATCGCTCTCATTGTTCCTTGTCGCCTGTGGATAGCGACTAGTTAGTTGAAACGCTCTCATTGTTCCTTGTCGCCTGTGGATAGCGACTAGTTAGTTGAATCGCTCTCATTGTTCCTTGTCGCCTGTGGATAGCGGCTAGTTAGTTGAATCGCTCTCATTGTTCCTTGTCGCCCGTGGATAGCGGCTAGTTAGTTGAATCGCTCTCATTGTTCCTTGTCGCCTGTGGATAGCGACTAGTTAGTTGAATCGCTCTCATTGTTCCTTGTCGCCTGTGGATAGCGACTAGTTAGTTGAATCGCTCTCATTGTTCCTTGTCGCCTGTGGATAGCGACTAGTTAGTTGAATCGCTCTCATTGTTCCTTGTCACTGTGGATAGCGGCTAGTTAGTTGAATCGCTCTCATTGTTCCTTGTCACTGTGGATAGCGGCTAGTTAGTTGAATCGCTCTCATTGTTCCTTGTCGCCTGTGGATAGCGGTTAGTTAGTTGAATCGCTCTCATTGTTCCTTGTCACTGTGGATAGCGACTAGTTAGTTGAATCGCTCTCATTGTTCCTTGTCACTGTGGATAGCGACTAGTTAGTTGAATCGCTCTCATTGTTCCATGTCACTGTGGATAGCGACTAGTTAGTTGAATCGCTCTAATTGTTTCTTGTCGCCTGTGGATAGCGACTAGTTAGTTGAATCGCTCTCATTGTTCCTTGTCGCCTGTGGATAGCGACTAGTTAGTTGAATCGCTCTCATTCTTCCTTGTCGCCTGTGGATAGCGGCTAGTTAGTTGAATCGCTCTCATTGTTCCTTGTCGCCTGTGGATAGCGGTTAGTTAGTTGAATCGCTCTCATTGTTCCTTGTCGCTTGTGGATAGCAGCTAGTTAGTTGAATCGCTCTCATTGTTTCTTGTCGCCTGTGGATAGCAGCTAGTTAGTTGAATCGCTCTCATTGTTCCTTGTCGCCTGTGGATAGCAGCTAGTTAGTTGAATCGCTCTCATTGTTTCTTGTCGCCTGTGGATAGCAGCTAGTTAGTTGAATCGCTCTCATTGTTCCTTGTCGCCTGTGGATAGCGGCTAGTTAGTTGAATCGCTCTCATTGTTCCTTGTCGCCTGTGGATAGCAGCTAGTTAGTTGAATCGCTCTCATTGTTCCTTGTCGCCTGTGGATAGCGGCTAGTTAGTTGAATCGCTCTCATTGTTCCTTGTCGTCTGTGGATAGCAGCTAGTTAGTTGAATCGCTCTCATTGTTTCTTGTCGCCTGTGGATAGCAGCTAGTTAGTTGAATCGCTCTCATTGTTCCTTGTCGCCTGTGGATAGCAGCTAGTTAGTTGAATCGCTCTCATTGTTTCTTGTCGCCTGTGGATAGCAGCTAGTTAGTTGAATCGCTCTCATTGTTCCTTGTCGCCTGTGGATAGCGGCTAGTTAGTTGAATCGCTCTCATTGTTCCTTGTCGCCTGTGGATAGCAGCTAGTTAGTTGAATCGCTCTCATTGTTCCTTGTCGCCTGTGGATAGCAGCTAGTTAGTTGAATCGCTCTCATTGTTCCTTGTCGCCTGTAGATAGCGGCTAGTTAGTTGAATCGCTCTCATTGTTCCTTGTCGCCTGTGGATAGCGACTAGTTAGTTGAATCGCTCTCATTGTTCCTTGTCGCCTGTGGATAGCAGCTAGTTAGTTGAATCGCTCTCATTGTTTCTTGTCGCCTGTGGATAGCGACTAGTTAGTTGAATCGCTCTCATTGTTCCTTGTCGCCTGTGGATAGCGGCTAGTTAGTTGAATCGCTCTCATTGTTCCTTGTCACTGTGGATAGCGGCTAGTTAGTTGAATCGCTCTCATTGTTCCTTGTCACTGTGGATAGCGGCTAGTTAGTTGAATCGCTCTCATTGTTCCTTGTCACTGTGGATAGCGACTAGTTAGTTGAATCGCTCTCATTGTTCCTTGTCGCCTGTGGATAGCGGCTAGTTAGTTGAATCGCTCTCATTGTTCCTTGTCACTGTGGATAGCGGCTAGTTAGTTGAATCGCTCTCATTGTTCCTTGTCGCCTGTGGATAGCGGCTAGTTAGTTGAATCGCTCTCATTGTTCCTTGTCACTGTGGATAGCGGCTAGTTAGTTGAATCGCTCTCATTGTTCCTTGTTGCCTGTGGATAGCGACTAGTTAGTTGAATCGCTCTCATTGTTCCTTGTCGCCTGTGGATAGCGACTAGTTAGTTGAATCGCTCTCACTGTTCCTTGTCGCCTGTGGATAGCGGTTAGTTAGTTGAATCGCTCTCATTGTTCCTTGTCGCCTGTGGATAGCGGCTAGTTAGTTGAATCGTTCGCATTGTTTCTTGTCACCTCGCATAGACACAGCATTCAATGTCACTTTATGTAACTGACAGCAGGAAAATAAAAGAATTTGAAAAGAAGTGTTTTCATTCTTTTTACTTCCCAACAAACTGCTCACGTCTAGCTTTTATTGAGCCTCTCTGTACTCATTTTATTTTCACTTTTTAAAAATTGCATTATTATTTTTATATTTTTTGTCCGCCTTTAATTTGTCTTCCTTCCGGAGTACATTACATGGCAGTTCTTGGAATTCAGTTTAGATCTCCTTCGATGACGTGCTTATCCATCTGGATCGTCTTTTTGTTATTCAATTCCAGTTGGTTGTCCCGTTGAACTGTTCATGCTTGATGACTTTGTTCAATCAAGAAAATGGAAATTCTCATCAGGCGTGTTGTTTGAAACCATGATAGTTCCCTTGCCTGTAGTTTCCCAGCTTCTAGATTTAAAGAGAAAGTACTTGACGGTACGCAGCGCTTGTATATCCTTAGTTACAAGATCCTTCTGTCATTTTCTGCGTTAACTCAATAACTGCGCTCGCCCGGCCTTGAAATAACGTCAAGTGGGTGTAGAGACGTCATAGTTTAAGCTGTCCATAAGCTGCAATTCTGAGCAAGTGCAGGAAGGCTGTATTTCTTAACATGCACCGGAATGTTCTATTTATTAACGATTACGTTAATGCTACTAGTGTATTTGTGAACAAGCAGGTGAATACTTCTCTACGTAGTTTCATAGAGTTTATTTGATTAGAAATTTTTAATGGAAGGGAAATCTTCAAACAGTGTACAGAGAGGACTCAGCTGGAAAAGTAGGCAACGTGGACACAGAGGACATCGTAAATAAAGTGGGCACAGAGGACATAGTAAATAAAGTGGGCAAAGAGGACATAGTAAATAAAGTGGGCACAGAGGACATCGTAAATAAAGTGGGCACAGAGGACATAGTAAATAAAGTGGACACAGAGTACATAGTAGATAAAGTGGGCACAGAGGACATAGTAAATAAAGTGGGCACAGAGGACATAGTGGGCACAGAGGACATAGTAAATAAAGTAAGCAAAGTGGGCAAAGTTGGCAAAGAAGACATAGTGGTCAAAGTGGGTAAAGTGGGCAAAGAAGACATAGTGGTCAAAGTGGGCAAAGAAGACATAGTGAACAAAGTGGGTAAAGTGGGCAAAGAAGACATAGTGGTCAAAGTGGGTAAAGTGAGCAAAGAAGACATAGTGCTCAAAGTGGGCAAAGAAAACATGGTGGGTAAAGAAGACATGGTGGGCAAAGTGGGTAAAGAAGACATGGTGGGCAAAGTGGATAAAGAAGACATGGTGGGCAAAGTGGGTAAAGAAGACATGGTGGGCAAAGAAGACATAGTGGGCAAAGTGGGCAAAGAAGACATGGTGGGCAAAGTGGATAAAGAAGACATGGTGGGCAAAGTGGGTAAAGAAGACATGGTGGGCAAAGTGGGTAAAGAAGACATGGTGGGCAAAGTGGATAAAGAAGACATAGTGGGTAAAGAAGACATAGTAGGCAAAGTGGGCAAAGAAGACATAGTGGTCAAAGTGGGCAAAGAAGACATAGTGGGCAAAGTGGGCAAAGAAGACATAGTGGGCAAAGTGGGTGGGCAAAGAAGACATAGTGGTCAAAGTGGGCAAAGAAGACATAGTGGGTAAAGTGGATAAAGAAGACATAGTGGGCAAAGTGGGTAAAGAAGACATGGTGATCAAAGTGGATAAAGAAGACATAGTGGTCAAAGTGGGCAAAGAAGACATAGTGGGCAAAGTGGGTAAAGAAGACATAGTGGTCCAAGTGGGCAAAGAAGACATAGTGGTCAAAGTGGGCAAAGAAGACATAGTGGGCAAAGTGGGTAAAGAAGACATAGTGGTCAAAGTGGGCAAAGAAGACGTAGTGGGCAAAGTGGGTAAAGAAGACATAGTGGTCCAAGTGGGCAAAGAAGACATAGTGGTCAAAGTTGGCAAATAAAACATAGTGGGCAAAGTGGATAAAGAAGACATAGTGCTCAAAGTGGGCAAAGAAGACATAGTGGTCAAAGTGAGTAAAGAAGACAAATTGGCAAAGAAAACATAGTAGACAAAGTGGACAAAGACGACAAAGTGGGCGGCGGGGACATAATGGGCAAAGTGTGAAAAAATCTCATAGTGGGAAAATAGATCTAAGTGAACAAAGAGGAGAAATTGAACAAAGTGGGTAAAGCGGCAAAACGGAGAATAGCTATAAAGTGGACAAAGTAACAAAGTGGGAAAAATGAACAAAATAATGTTAACAAACTGGGCAAAGCGGATAGAGTGAGCAAAGTGAACATACCAACAACATAATCAAAGTATTGAGCATATCCTTCATCGCATAGACACACTTCATAACCTGTGCTCGAAAGTCACATATAAGAGGGTAAGTATATTTACATTCTCAGTGGTTAGTGAACTGGACTACAAAGGACAAGGGGTAGGGTTCGATCCCAACCGACGGCTTCCGGGTTCACCCAGCCTCAAATGGGTACCGGATTTTTTTTCTTGGAAAGTAAAGCAGCACGGGCGTAAAACCGACCACATTACCCCAAAAATCATGTGCTTGAAGGTCTGTAAAATATAAGGTCACTAACACCATATTTCCCTATACGCAACTTGGCGTGACGGGGGTACTTTACTTTTTACTACATTTACATTCACAAATTACTCGCGGGCTATAGTGTTGTCATCGTACACCAAAAACTCCACCCATGTGATAATCCACCAATCATTACATCCTGCTGTGAGCCTTGCTCCAATTACACTGCAGAAATAGCATCAATAATGAAGTCACATTGAAGAATATTGATGGATTGTGAAAACAACTCAGTCCTATCATCATCTGAGATCTCCACTATTGTTCAACTAATCGGCCATATCTTTTGTTTCCTCTCTCATGAAGGTTACGCTGAAATGGTGCGTGTGCAAGTTGAAATAACAGCCAATGAATTAGCAGATAAATTATATCCAACAGTAATAGCGTTTTCTCAGACTTAAACATTCGCGCTAGTAACAACGTATGTCAACAATGCTAGTAACAATGTATGTCAACAAAAATAGAATAGACGTATATCAACAATGCTAGTAACAATGTATGTCAACAAAGATAGAATAGACGTATATCAACAATGCTAGTAACAACGTATGTCAACAACGCTAGAATAGAAGTAAATCAACAATGCTAGTAACAATGTATGTCAACAACGCTAGTAACAATGTATGTCAACAAAGATAGAATAGACGTATATCAACAATGCTAGTAACAACGTATGTCAACAACGCTAGAATAGAAGTATATCAACAATGCTAGTAACAACGTATGTCAAAAACGCTAGAATAGAAGTATATCAACAATGCTAGTAACAATGTATGTCAACAACGCTAGTAACAATGTATGTCAACAACGCTAGAATAGAAGTATATCAACAATGCTAGTAACAATGTATGTCAACAACGCTAGAATAGGAGTATATCAACAATGCTAGTAACAATGTATGTCAACAACGCTAGAATAGAAGTATATCAACAACGCTAGTAACAATGTATGTCAACAACGCTAGAATAGAAGTATATCAACAATGCTAGTAACAATGTATGTCAACAACGCTAGAATAGACGTATATCAACAATGCTAGTAACAACGTATGTCAACAACGCTAGAATAGAAGTATATCAACAATGCTAGTAACAACGTATGTCAACAACGCTAGTAACAATGTATGTCAACAACGCTAGAATAGAAGTATATCAACAATGCTAGTAACAATGTATGTCAACAACGCTAGAATAGAAATATATCAACAATGCTAGTAACAATGTATGTCAACAACGCTAGAATAGAAGTATATCAACAACGCTAGTAACAATGTATATCAACAACGCTAGAATAGAAGTATATAAACAACGCTAGTAACAATGTATGTCAACAACGCTAGAATAGAAGTATATCAACAATGCTAGTAACAATGTATGTCAACAACGCTAGAATAGAAGTATATCAACAACGCTAGTAACAATGTATGTCAACAACGCTAGAATAGAAGTATATCAACAACGCTAGTAACAATGTATGTCAACAACGCTAGAATAGAAGTATAACAAACAACGCTAGTAACAATGTATGTCAACAACGCTAGAATAGAAGTATATCAACAATGCTAGTAACAACGTATGTCAACAACGCTAGTAACAATGTATGTCAACAACGCTAGAATAGAAGTATATCAACAATGTTAGTAACCATGTTAGTCAACAACGCTAGAATAGAAGTATATCAACAATGCTAGTAACAATGTATGTCAACAACGCTAGAATAGAAGTATATCAACAACGCTAGTAACAATGTATGTCAACAAAGCTAGAATAGAAGTATATCAACAATGCTAGTAACAATGTATGTCAACAACGCTAGAATAGAAGTATATCAACAATGCTAGTAACAATGTATGTCAACAACGCTAGAATAGAAGTATATCAACAATGCTAGTAGCAATGTATGTCAACAACGCTAGAATAGAAGTATATCAACAATGCTAGTAACAATGTATGTCAACAACGCTAGAATAGAAGTATATCAACAATGCTAGTAACAATGTATGTCAACAACGCTAGAATAGAAGTATATAAACAACGCTAGTAACAATGTATGTCAACAACGCTAGAATAGAAGTATATCAACAACGCTAGTAACAATGTATGTCAACAACGCTAGAATAGAAGTATATCAACAATGCTAGTAACAATGTATGTCAACAACGCTAGAATAGAAGTATATCAACAACGCTAGTAACAATGTATGTCAACAACGCTTGAATAGAAGTATAACAAACAACGCTAGTAACAATGTATGTCAACAACGCTAGAATAGAAGTATATCAACAATGCTAGTAACAACGTATGTCAACAACGCTAGTAACAATGTATGTCAACAACGCTAGAATAGAAGTATCTCAACAATGCTAGTAACAATGTATGTCAACAACGCTAGAATAGAAGTATATCAACAACGCTAGTAACAATGTATGTCAACAACGCTAGAATAGAAGTATATCAACAATGCTAGTAACAATGTATGTCAACAACGCTAGAATAGAAGTATATCTACAATGCTAGTAACAATGTATCTCAACAACGCTAGAATAGAAGTATATCAACAATGCTAGTAACAATGTATGTCAACAACGCTAGAATAGAAGTATATCAACAATGCTAGTAACAATGTATGTCAACAACGCTAGAATAGAAGTATATCAACAATGCTAGTAACAATGTATATCAACAACGCTAGAAAAGAAGTATATAAACAACGCTAGTAACAATGTATGTCAACAACGATAGAATAGAATTATATCAACAACGCTAGTAACAATGTATGTCAACAACGCTAGAATAGAAGTATATCAACAATGCTAGTAACAATGTATGTCAACAACGCTAGAATAGAAGTATATCAACAACGCTAGTAACAATGTATGTCAACAACGCTAGAATAGAAGTATATCAACAACGCTAGTAACAATGTATGTCAACAACGCTAGAATAGAAGCATAACAAACAACGCTAGTAACAATGTATGTCAACAACGCTAGAATAGAAGTATATCAACAATGCTAGTAACAATGTATGTCAACAACGCTAGAATAGAAGTATATCAACAACGCTAGTAACAATGTATGTCAACAATGCTAGAATAGAAGTATATCAACAACGCTATTAACAATGTATGTCAACAACGCTAGAATAGAAGTATATCAACAATGCTAGTAACAATGTATGTCAACAACGCTAGAATAGAAGTATATCAACAATGCTAGTAACAACGTATGTCAACAACGCTAGAATAGAAGTATATCAACAATGCTAGTAACAATGTATGTCAACAACGCTAGAATAGAAGTATATCAACAATGCTAGTAACAATGTATGTCAACAACGCTAGAATAGAAGTATATCAACAACGCTAGTAACAATGTATGTCAACAACGCTAGAATAGAAGTATATCAACAATGCTAGTAACAATGTATGTCAACAACACTAGAATAGAAGTATATCGACAATGCTAGTAACAATGTATGTCAACAACGCTAGAATAGAAGTATATCAACAATGCTAGTAACAATGTATGTCAACAACGCTAGAATAGAAGTATATCAACAATGCTAGTAACAATGTATGTCAACAACGCTAGAATAGAAGTATATCAACAACGCTAGTAACAATGTATGTCAACAACGCTTGAATAGAAGTATAACAAACAACGCTAGTAACAATGTATGTCAACAACGCTTGAATAGAAGTATATAAACAACGCTAGTAACAATGTATGTCAACAACGCTAGAATAGCAGTATATCAACAATGCTAGTAACAACGTATGTCAACAACGCTAGTAACAATGTATGTCAACAACGCTAGAATAGAAGTATATCAACAATGCTAGTAACAATGTATGTCAACAACGCTAGAATAGAAGTATATCAACAATGCTAGTAACAATGTATGTCAACAACGCTAGAATAGAAGTATATCAACAACGCTAGTAACAATGTATGTCAACAACGCTAGAATATAAGTATATCAACAATGCTAGTAACAATGTATGTCAACAACGCTAGAATAGAAGTATATCAACAATGCTAGTAACAATGTATATCAACAACGCTAGAATAGAAGTATATAAACAATGCTAGTAACAATGTATGTCAACAACGCTAGAATAGAAGTATATCAACAATGCTAGTAACAATGTATGTCAACAACGCTAGAATAGAAGTATATCAACAATGCTAGTAACAATGTATGTCAACAACGCTAGAATAGAATTATATAAACAACGCTAGTAACAATGTATGTCAACAACGCTAGAATAGAATTATATCAACAACGCTAGTAACAATGTATGTCAACAACGCTAGAATAGAAGTATATCAACAATGCTAGTAACAATGTATGTCAACAACGCTAGAATAGAAGTATATCAACAACGCTAGTAACAATGTATGTCAACAACGCTAGAATAGAAGTATATCAACAACGCTAGTAACAATGTATGTCAACAACGCTAGAATAGAAGTATAACAAACAACGCTAGTAACAATGTATGTCAACAACGCTAGAATAGAAGTATATCAACAATGCTAGTAACAATGTATGTCAACAACGCTAGAATAGAAGTATATCAACAACGCTAGTAACAATGTATGTCAACAACGCTAGAATAGAAGTATATCAACAACGCTATTAACAATGAATGTCAACAACGCTAGAATAGAAGTATATCAACAATGCTAGTAACAATGTATGTCAACAACGCTAGAAAAGAAGTATATCAACAACGCTAGTAACAATGTATGTCAACAACGCTAGAATATAAGTATATCAACAATGCTAGTAACAATGTATGTCAACAACGCTAGAATAGAAGTATATCAACAATGCTAGTAACAATGTATCTTAACAACGCTAGAATAGAAGTATATCAACAATGCTAGTAACAATGTATGTCAACAACGCTAGAATAGAAGTATATCAACAATGCTAGTAACAATGTATGTCAACAACGCTAGAATAGAAGTATATCAACAATGCTAGTAACAATGTATGTCAACAACGCTAGAATAGAATTATATAAACAACGCTAGTAACAATGTATGTCAACAACGCTAGAATAGAATTATATCAACAACGCTAGTAACAATGTATGTCAACAACGCTAGAATAGAAGTATATCAACAATGCTAGTAACAATGTATGTCAACAACGCTAGAATAGAAGTATATCAACAACGCTAGTAACAATGTATGTCAACAACGCTAGAATAGAAGTATATCAACAACGCTAGTAACAATGTATGTCAACAACGCTAGAATAGAAGTATAACAAACAACGCTAGTAACAATGTATGTCAACAACGCTAGAATAGAAGTATATCAACAATGCCAGTAACAATGTATGTCAACAACGCTAGAATAGAAGTATATCAACAACGCTAGTAACAATGTATGTCAACAACGCTAGAATAGAAGTATATCAACAACGCTATTAACAATGAATGTCAACAACGCTAGAATAGAAGTATATCAACAATGCTAGTAACAATGTATGTCAACAACGCTAGAATAGAAGTATATCAACAATGCTAGTAACAACGTATGTCAACAACGCTAGAATAGAAGTATATCAACAATGCTAGTAACAATGTATGTCAACAACGCTAGAATAGAAGTATATCAACAATGCTAGTAACAATGTATGTCAACAACGCTAGAATAGAAGTATATCAACAACGCTAGTAACAATGTATGTCAACAACGCTAGAATAGAAGTATATCAACAATGCTAGTAACAATGTATATCAACAACACTAGAATAGAAGTATATCGACAATGCTAGTAACAATGTATGTCAACAACGCTAGAATAGAAGTATATCAACAACGCTAGTAACAATGTATGTCAACAACGCTAGAATAGAAGTATATCAACAACGCTAGTAACAATGTATGTCAACAACGCTAGAATAGAAGTATATCAACAACGCTAGTAACAATGTATGTCAACAACGCTAGAATAGAAGTATATCAACAACGCTAGTAACAATGTATGTCAACAACGCTAGAATAGACGTATATCAACAATGTTAGTAACAATGTATATCAACAACGCTAGTAACAACGTATGTCAACAACGGTAGAATAGAAGTATATCAACAATGCTAGTAACGACGTATGTCAACAACGCTAGAATAGACGTATATCAACAACGCTAGTAACAACGTATGTCGACAACGCTAGAATAGACGTATATCAACAATGCTAGTAACAACGTATTTCAACAACGCTAGTAACAACGTATGTCAACAACGCTAGAATAGACGTATATCAACAATGTTAGTAACAACGTATGTCAACAACGCTAGTAACAACGTATGTCAACAATGCTAGTAATAACGTATGTCAGCAACGCTAGTAACAACGTATGTCAACAATGCTAGTAACAACGTATGTCAACAACGCTAGTAATAACATATGTCAACAACGCTAGTAACAACGTATGTCAACAACGCTAGTAACAACGTATGTCAACAACGCTAGTAACAACGTATGTCAACAACGCTAGTAACAACGTATGTCAACAACGCTAGTAACAACATATGTCAACAACGCTAGTAACAACGTATGTCAACAACGTTAGTAACAACGTATGTCAACAACGCTAGTAACAACGTATGTCAACAACGCTAGTAACAACGTATGTCAACAACGCTAGTATCAACGTATGTCAACAACGTTAGTAACAACGTATGTCAACAACGCTAGTAACAACGTATGTCAACAACGCTAGTAACAACATATATGTCAACAACGCTAGTGTCAACGTATGTCAACAACGCTAGTATCAACGTATGTCAACAATGCTAGTATCAACGTATGTCAACAACGCTAGTAACAACATATGTCAACAACGCTAGTGTCAACGTATGTCAACAACGCTAGTATCAACGTATGTCAACAACGCTAGTAACAACATATGTCAACAACGCTAGTATCAACGTATGTCAACAACGCTAGTAACAACGTATGTCAACAACGCTAGTAACAACATATGTCAACAACGCTAGTGTCAACGTATGTCAACAACGCTAGTATCAACGTATGTCAACAACGCTAGTATCAACGTATGTCAACAACGCTAGTAACAACGTATGTCAACAACGCTAGTAACAACATATGTCAACAACGCTAGTGTCAACGTATGTCAACAACGCTAGTATCAACGTATGTCAACAACGCTAGTATCAAGGTATATCAACAACGTTAGTAACAACGTATGTCAACAACGCTAGTAACAACGTATGTCAACAACGCTAGTAACAACATATGTCAACAACGCTAGTGTCAACGTATGTCAACAACGCTAGTATCAACGTATGTCACCAACTCATTCACGACAAGAATGTTGGAATCTGTCGATCAAAGACAAACATGATCGCATTGCCTTTAAATAGATCATTTCTTTCTTTCTTTCTTTCTTTCTTTCTTTCTTTCTTTCTTTCTTTCTTTCTTTCTTTCTTTCTTTCTTTCTTTCTTTCTTTTTTTCCTTCCTTCTTGTGTTCACCCATCGACTATTCCACTTCGTCGTCCACCCGTACGACTTGAGCTGAGCTCGCGCGCGGTGCTCGTGGCATACATCAACCTGTGGTACATGTGCCACTTGCACCAACAACACCTGTCTTTGACCTTATTTCTGAGTACGATGTTACCTTTTCTCTTAGATCCAATTGGCCCGATTGATGAATCTGTTCTGAGAGGAAGTAGGATCTAGTTCAGCTGTTGTTGCCGCTGATGCAACTAGTCAGCTACGAGTCACAAAGAGCCTAGGAGCTGCAGGAACGACTTTGAGTTCATTTCCGGATAACGAATTGATAGCTTACGTTAGCAGGCATATTGTAGTAGCAAGACGGTCTGTTGTATTGTTCACGACTGATTGTTGTTTCAGCTAAACTATTACTCGCTTTATCTCCTGATGTTATTTGTGGAATGTCATGGTGACCCTAATATATCTCTATGGCGGTGACATCTGCGTTAGTCAAATCACAAATGGTGTCGTCATATTACTTTTGTGCACATAGTTTTTTTTTTAATTCTTTGTTTTTTCTTCCTAGATCTCTGAAAACTATTTTTAGTTTGTGTTTTAGCTCTGACTTTTGTGAGGAAATACATTTTCATAGCCAAGATTTTATTTCTGATTCTCTCCAAAACATCGCTCTAAATACTTGTTTGACTTATAGCATTAGAGATCTTCTGTTTCCTGAACCGAACCCTATAGGATATCTTCAGCTG
Organism: Megaustenia siamemsis; assembly: GCA_032433765.1. NCBI lineage: Eukaryota > Metazoa > Mollusca > Gastropoda > Stylommatophora > Ariophantidae > Megaustenia > Megaustenia siamemsis. The sequence continues at coordinate 59,727,194 of JAVIAB010000125.1, read as the reverse complement.
GGGGATGTAATGCATTCCATGTGTATCGTATAATTTACAATTGTTGTGTTTGCTTAACTTCTCAGTTACGGCCATCCAGTTTTTAACCTTTTTGTACATTGATTTGTTCTCTCTCTCTCTCTCTCTCTCTCTCTCTCTCTCTTTCTTATCAGAACTCTCTTGCCTGTTTTGACAAAATAGCTTTGGTTACATCACTACCCAGTTTACAATTTAGTTATATAGTTATATCGTCATCGGCGCCTTCATCATCATCGTTATTATGATCATCGTCTTGTGTAGCTTTTTTTCTGTTTGTAACTTGTCTCCCATGACAGCTGCTCTAAAGTCATCTCTGTGCTGAGCGAGATGTTCAGCGTCTGCAGTAATCAATCTAGTTTTTCATCGATCTCTGGTCCGCAATTAAAGAACTTATTGCTGTCTTGTACATCAGATACCCACTTTGTTCGCACCCATAGTTGCTATAGTTAAAAAAAAAATGTGGGGCTCTTAAAAACCTAAGCGTTGATACTAAACGTAATATATATATATATAATATTTTGAAAGTTCCTTGGCTTTGATACTATACCAGTTCCTTGGCTTTATTACTATAGCAGTTCCTTGGCTTTATTACTATACCAGTTCCTTGGCTTTATTACTATACCAGTTCCTTGGCTTTATTACTATAGCAGTTCCTTGGCTTTATTACTATAGCAGTTCCTTGGCTTTATTACTATAGCAGTTCCTTGGCTTTATTACTATAGCAGTTCCTTGGCTTTATTACTATAGCAGTTCCTTGGCTTTATTACTATAGCAGTTCCTTGGCTTTATTACTATAGCAGTTCCTTGGCTTTATTACTATAGCAGTTCCTTGGCTTTATTACTATAGCAGTTCCTTGGCTTTATTACTATAGCAGTTCCTTGGCTTTATTACTATAGCAGTTCCTTGGCTTTATTACTATACCAGTTCCTTGGCTTTATTACTATAGCAGTTCCTTGGCTTTATTACTATAGCAGTTCCTTGGCTTTATTACTATAGCAGTTCCTTGGCTTTATTACTATACCAGTTCCTTGGCTTTATTACTATAGCAGTTCCTTGGCTTTATTACTATAGCAGTTCCTTGGCTTTATAACTATAGCAGTTCCTTGGCTTTATTACTATAGCAGTTCCTTGGCTTTATTACTATAGCAGTTCCTTGGCTTTATTACTATAGCAGTTCCTTGGCTTTATTATTATACCAGTTCCTTGGCTTTATTACTATAGCAGTTCCTTGGCTTTATTACTATAGCAGTTCCTTGGCTTTATTACTATAGCAGTTCCTTGGCTTTATTACTATAGCAGTTCCTTGGCGTTATTACTATAGCAGTTCCTTGGCTTTATTACTATAGCAGTTCCTTGGCTTTATTACTATAGCAGTTCCTTGGCTTTATTACTATAGCAGTTCCTTGGCTTTATTACTATAGCAGTTCCTTGGCTTTATTACTACAGCAGTTCCTTGGCTTTATTACTATAGCAGTTCCTTGGCTTTATTACTATACCAGTTCCTTGGCTTTATTACTATAGCAGTTCCTTGGCTTTATTACTATAGCAGTTCCTTGGCTTTATTACTATAGCAGTTCCTTGGCTTTATTACTATACCAGTTCCTTGGCTTTATTACTATACCAGTTCCTTGGCTTTATTACTATACCAGTTCCTTGGCTTTATTACTATACCAGTTCCTTGGCTTTATTACTATAGCAGTTCCTTAGCTTTATTACTATAGCAGTTCCTTGGCTTTATTACTATACCAGTTCCTTGGCTTTATTACTATACCAGTTCCTTGGCTTTATTACTATAGCAGTTCCTTGGCTTTATTACTATACCAGTACCTTGGCTTTATTACTATACCAGTTCCTTGGCTTTATTACTATAGCAGTTCCTTGGCTTTATTTCTATAGCAGTTCCTTGGCTTTGATACTATACCAGTTCCTTGGCTTTATTACTATACCAGTTCCTTGGCTTTATTACTATAGCAGTTCCTTGGCTTTATTTCTATAGCAGTTCCTTGGCTTTGATACTATACCAGTTCCTTGGCTTTATTACTATACCAGTTCCTTGGCTTTATTACTATACCAGTTCCTTGGCTTTATTACTATAGCAGTTCCTTGGCTTTATTACTATAGCAGTTCCTTGGCTTTATTACTATAGCAGTTCCTTGGCTTTATTACTATAGCAGTTCCTAGGCTTTATTACTATAGCAGTTCCTTGGCTTTATTACTATACCAGTTCCTTGGCTTTATTACTATACCAGTTCCTTGGCTTTATTACTATAGCAGTTCCATGGCTTTATTACTATAGCAGTTCCTTGGCTTTATTACTATAGCAGTTCCTTGGCTTTATTACTATACCAGTTCCTTGGCTTTATTACTATACCAGTTCCTTGGCTTTATTACTATAGCAGTTCCTTGGCTTTATTACTATACCAGTTCCTTGGCTTTATTACTATACCAGTTCCTTGGCTTTATTACTATACCAGTTCCTTGGCTTTATTACTATACCAGTTCCTTGGCTTTATTACTATAGCAGTTCCTTGGCTTTATTACTATAGCAGTTCCTTGGCTTTATTACTATAGCAGTTCCTTGGCTTTATTACTATAGCAGTTCCTTGGCTTTATTACTATAGCAGTTCCTTGGCTTTATTACTATAGCAGTTCCTTGGCTTTATTACTATACCAGTTCCTTGGCTTTATTACTATACCAGTTCCTTGGCTTTATTACTATAGCAGTTCCTTGGCTTTATTACTATAGCAGTTCCTTGGCTTTGATACTAAACCACCGGCTTGTTGCAGGAGCTACTGAGTTAAGTTCTCTGTGCACATCGTGAGCTGTGTGTCTCATCCGTTTTGATCATGTTTCGATATTCCAATTGTTTACGATGAATGATGATATCGAATGACAGAGAGCAGTTGGCTGTGTTCACTTTTTGCGCGGTTTCGCCTTATGCCTTTTGGCGTGTACTGAGACTGCTAAGATGGGGACCACAGTTACCTTTCTTTGTTTGGGAGATGAGATATTAATTCGGATGATTCCACTGGCACGGGCGGTTGAGCAATTATGGATTTTAATTCGTTTGCAGTGATACCGGGGCCGTCCATAACTAAATAACAAAATAAGTAAACCAGTTCCTTGACTTATGTCGTGCAGTTCTTTTAATTTAATCATAGTTATGTTTTTATTTCTTGGATAGTCTTCCTATAGTTCGTAATCAATGAACCATTAAATATTCAAAACTGTCTATTCTTATCGATAGTTCATACTTATAATGTTTATAGTGTATTAATGGACAACTCTTGTTTTTACAGTTATAACTATCAATACACATTATAAGTGTATGTATATATGTGTGTGTGTGTACGTGCGTGCGTGTGTGTGTGTGTGTGTGATTAAAGACATATCTCATAAGTGGTCTGGCAGTCACTGACATAAACTTTAGTTAAATTCTTATTTTTCCTTTCGGCTCCATGTGGAGCATAAACCGATAATTTCCCATAATTCTACGTGAGTCATTTTGTCCAGCCATCTCCATCCTTTTATTCTGCGCAAGCATCCATTCATTAGTTCAGTGAATTAGTTCAGTTAGACAATTCCAATGTTTTTTTCGCTTCACAAACTTGAACAATTTTACAAAACCATTTTAAGAAGAAGCGAAACGCCGTAACTACTGGCATCTCCACACATACATGCTACAACATTCCTACGGCTAGAACTAAAATGCTAATGTTAAATTTAAACAAGCAGCTGTGAAGTTTACAATAGCTCGTCATTGACGGACTTGATTTAATTGACGTTTCTCTCAACGGATTTACGGAAATCTACTGTAAAAATAGCCATATTGCTGAAATGATATAGTCTTTTATAAGAAAGGTAACGAAACCAAGGTGCCCTCCAGGAGATACTGACTTTAATGCTCTGTGCACACCGAGAGCTGTGCGTTTGATACGTTTTAATCATGTTTCGATATTCCGATTGTTTACGATGAATGATGATATCGTATGACAGGGAACAGTTGGCTGTGTTCACTTTCTGTGCAGTTTCGCCTTATGTCTTTTGGCGCATGCTGAGACTGTTATGATGGGGACTACAGCTAACTTTCTTTGTTTGGGAGATGAGATAGTAATTCGAATGATTCCAACTGCACGGGCGGTTGAGCAATTATGGATTCTAATTCGTTTGCAGTGATACTGGGACCTTCCATAACCATAACCATATTGGGCTGTTCTCCGGTAGAATTTCATGGCTGACTCCACACCTCAACAAACAGCAGAGTTGGTTCTGCCCCTTGGAAACAGTCTAACCAGCCTGGTCAATCGAGGAGGGGTCAAAGAAGTAAGGCAAATCGGCACCTAAAAATGACATACTGAAGACGGATGTGTCGGGTCGAAAGGCGCAGGTCTCACGGCTTGATGTGAACTGTCGACACAACTCATTTACGTCCACCTACGCTCTTTAAAGGGAGGACGACGAAGAGGAATGATTGTTTAGGTGAACGATGAAGAACAAGTTTGCAAAAGGGGAACAAATATTTGTTATAGTTTTTAGAATTTATTATGGCTTTTTTCTTTGCGCCTTGTCATATGGATCTGAATCATGGAAATATGACAACAGTCAAGAAAATTGTTGACGCCACAGTAATGCGTTTTTAAAGAAGAATGTTGAGAATGCCATGGACAGCTAAAAAGAATAATGGGGGTGTCATAAAAAAGGCCAAAGCAAAAACAAAGTTAATTTCTAATATCAGAAGGAAACAAGTCAATATAAAAAGAAAAAAAAACCAACATATACACCAGAGATTGAAAGAATATTTGTGAAGACTTATTGAACATGGTACTAACCACCAATAACACAACAATATCCTCACAGGAAAGCACAAACACTGAATCCAACATCATGAGAGATGGGATGGAAGAAGTAATCAAATATAAATAACATACCAGTAGAAATAATAGCAGCAGCAGGAGAAACAGGAGTTACATGGCTGCACAGAAAATTTAATGCAACATGGCACCAACAGAAGATTGACAACAGGCAATCATTGCACCAATATGGAAAAGAAAAGTAGCATGAGAGATTGCAATCAATATAGAGGTAGTTCCTTTCTCAGCCATGTTGGAAAGTTATACGCCAAAACTGGAAAAAAGGCTGAGACCAATAATATAACTGCAGTTAAGTGATTCTCCAATGGGTTTTTAAAAAAATAAACGATGTACTGACGCGCTGGTCACCCTAAAACAGGCAGAAGATAAGACAGAAATACCAAAACAGAAAACAACGAGGCTTCAATAAACGTTGGGAGAACACCAGACCCAAGGGCCGGCTACGAAAGACATGGATTGACGAAATATTAGAAACACTAGGAAACATAACAACAGCAGAGGCCAACAGAAGAGCAAAAGATCACAAATTATATCTCCCCTCGAAGCTGAAAGGCAAATGAGGAAGGAAAAAAATAGTAGAGAAGGAAACAATCTTTATATTTTTGGGCATGTTCTGAGAATGTAACAATTAGGGTGATTTATAACAGCTGGAAAACGTGATTGAAGAAGAAATAGAAAAAAACAGTGATAACAGATTGAGGACAATTTAAGAGATGATTTGGTAGGAAATAAATAACAGAATTTATAACATCTAAGAGATAGAGTGCTGTGGAGCGACATGATCTCTTTCGCCAACAGGCATGGTATTTGATGATGGTGTTAGTTCTTCTTCAATGTTGTCATCTTTGCTTGACACTTTTATGGAATATTGAGTATATTTTCGTGAAACATTAATACTTGTTGTCTTCTTTGCTGATTTGAGCACAGTGTTCGAATGTGATACATGCGGGAACCTTCAACATCAGACACAGCACCCCTTGCAGCACTGGACTAACAATAGCGACGTCTTGCAACGAAAAAGCCTTGGACTGGAGTTGTTGTACATAAGATGTCAGTTTCATATTTCTATGTTCTATGGTAGCAACGTGGTTTATTTTTATGGCTCGGATTTTTATGACATGTCATAATTTTTTTCCAGACACGTATTTTAAAAAAAAATCCAAGTTCATTTCAACGTTTCATGTCTTTCTGAACATTGTGACGCTGTTCTTATTGGTCAGAACAATGTATATTGTGACCATAATTTAGGTTGATGCAATTTGTAACCAAATTAGGGGCATTAATGCAATTTGTAACCATATTAGGGGCATTAATGCAATGTGTAACCATATTAGGGGCATTAATGCATATTTTTTTACAAGGACACTCATGTGGTTAGAGTCACCGGCCCTGGAGATGCGGGAGTACTGGAGAAATGAAAGAGCGGAGAGGTTAGCTAGCTGCGCTGTCGCCGAAAACGGTAAACCAATGGATCGGGCGGACATCATCAATGCCCTCTGAGATGTGGGAAGGGCACTGGACTTCGACAACCATGAGTCCACGTCACTCCTTCGGATTAAAGAGATGGGAGTTAAAATGGACACGGCCAGAAACGAGAAACATAGTGGGCGTGTAAGAAGACTTATCAACCAACTGAGAAGTGGAGTCGTCAGTCGCTGGACACTTCGAGACTTGCTGAGGAGGGGATCTGAGCACCTTTAGACATGTTTCGGAGTGCAATGATGATGATCACCCGTATATAACTCATTAACTCAATGCATATTTTTTGTTATATTTGTCGTCATTTTAACTACAATAAAACTTTCCTTCAGATGACTCTTTATTAAGCGGGAAAAAATTGGCTTTGTACTTCTATTGCTATGAAACACGTAAACTTGCATGGATAAATACAACATGTATATAACTCAGACAGCGCATTTTAAAATAAATATTTGGATGGAACATTAAAGATCACTTTTAGTTGATTTACCGTAACTCAGAATAAACGTTTGAAGTGCAAGTATAAAAAAGACATTTGACCTAAGAGCAAAAAAAAAAAAAAAAAAAAAAAAAAAAAGTGTGAAAGAAATTGCAGACACTGAGCGAGAAGTTCAGTGAAGTAAAATGTGTCTAAAAGTTTTTAAGAGTTAAAGTCTGAGAAATGCGCGGCCTCAGAAATTGCTCATCAAAAACAAAAGCAGAGCCTGACGCAAAGGACGTAGACGCCTTGGTGGATAAATTGATAGATCATCTGAATAAAGCAAACAAAGAAATATGAATCCAATTGGAAAAAAAAATACAACAGAAATACGGGTTAACCCTATCCATAACACAGTAGACACCATATGTCACGTGTCACGCGATCAAACGATCAGTTTCTATAAACTAGAGAGAGATAGCTTGGTATATTAGTGTCCTCGATTCTAAACATTTATGATTTAACGTTTTTTTCAGTAGCAAATGTGTAATAAATTATGTCATATTTCGCTCTATTTATCACTTTTAGGTCATAGTTTGCATTTTAGGTCATAAATACAACATTAATTAGATGACTTTTAGGCCATATTTGACATTTTGTAGGTAATAAAAATCCGGGCTCTACCCTGTAGTATCCTCTATAGATAGACTTAGTGTCTGCAACGTTTTGAATCCTATTAATAAATTAAAAAGCTGTAACAATGTCTTGATATATTACTTCTTATTATTGTTCTCAACAACAAATAAAATGGTTTGGCCACGTGATACGACAGAAAGACATAAACACAATACAATGAACCTTTAATAAACGTTGCGAGAACACCAGATTAAAGGGGCGACCACACAAAAGATGAATTGATGGAATATTACAGTCATCAGAAAACATAACAGCAGCTGAGGCCAAAAGAAGAGCAAAAGACTGCAAATTATATCTCCCATCGACAATGAAATGCAAATGTGGAAGAACAAAAGAAGATCATTATTCTACAAACTATTAGTTCGGTTCTCCTGTGCGTAATGAAGCAAACTAGCTGATGTATTCGTGTACTTTATATCTCAACATTATCAACTGAATAAATACAAGTATTGCTTACATGTATCTCTCTTAATCATAACCATCATCATGGCTGATTGATGACAGTGCAGTGTCATTTGGTTACAATGATTGATTGATTGATTGATCTAAAGATCTGCTAACTACAGCTGCCGGAATGAGAGGGTTGCGTATTCTTGTTGTTATGATGATAATGTGATGCCATGGTTTACTTCTAGTCTATAGTTATATGCTTGTTCTTTTCTGGCTATTTTTCACTGTTAGATGTCTCTTTTATGTCTTTTTGTTGTTACATGTCTGCTTTCTGTCTTTTTACTATTACATGTCTGCTTTCTGTCTTTTTACTTGTTATATGTCTGCTTTCTGTCTTTTTACTTGTTACATGTCTGCTTTGTGTCTTTTTACTGTTACATGTCTGCTTTGTGTCTTTTTACTTGTTACATGTCTGCTTTCTGTCTTTTTACTTGTTACATGTCTGCTTTCTGTCCTTTTACTTGTTACATGTCCGCTTTCTGTCTTTTTACTTGTTACATGTCTGCTTTCTGTCTTTTTACTTGTTACATGTCTGCTTTCTGTCCTTTTACTTGTTACATGTCTGCTTTCTGTCCTTTTACTTGTTACATGTCTGCTTTCTGTCCTTTTACTTGTTACATGTCCGCTTTCTGTCTTTTTACTTGTTACATGTCTGCTTTCTGTCCTTTTACTTGTTACATGTCCGCTTTCTGTCTTTTTACTTGTTACATGTCTGCTTTCTGTCCTTTTACTTGTTACATGTCTGCTTTCTGTCTTTTTACTTGTTACATGTCTGCTTTCTGTCCTTTTACTTGTTACATGTCTGCTTTCTGTCCTTTTACTTGTTACATGTCCGCTTTCTGTCTTTTTACTTTTTACATGTCTGCTTTGTGTCTTTTTACTGTTACATGTCTGCTTTCTGTCTTTTTACTTGTTACATGTCTGCTTTCTGTCCTTTTACTTGTTACGTGTCCGCTTTCTGTCTTTTTACTTGTTACATGTCTGCTTTCTGTCTTTTTACTTGTTACATGTCCGCTTTCTGTCTTTTTACTTGTTACATATCTGCTTTCTGTCTTTTTACTTGTTACATGTCCGCTTTCTGTCTTTTTACTTGTTACATGTTCGCTTTCTGTCTTTTTACTTGTTACATGTCTGCTTTCTGTCTTTTTACTTGTTACATGTCCGCTTTCTGTCTTTTTACTTGTTACATGTCCGCTTTCTGTCTTTTTACTTGTTACATGTCTGCTTTGTGTCTTTTTACTGCTACATGTCTGCTTTGTGTCTTTTTACTGCTACATGTCTGCTATCTGTCTTTTTACTGCTACATGTCTGCTATCTGTCTTTTTACTGCTACATGTCTGCTATCTGTCTTTTTACTGCTACATGTCTGCTATCTGTCTTTTTACTGCTACATGTCTGCTATCTGTCTTTTTACTGCTACATGTCTGCTATCTGTCTTTTTACTGCTACATGTCTGCTATCTGTCTTTTTACTGCTACATGTCTGCTATCTGTCTTTTTACTGCTACATGTCTGCTATCTGTCTTTTTACTGCTACATGTCTGCTATCTGTCTTTTTACTGCTACATGTCTGCTATCTGTCTTTTTACTGCTACATGTCTGCTATCTGTCTTTTTACTGCTACATGTCTGCTATCTGTCTTTTTACTGCTACATGTCTGCTATCTGTCTTTTTACTGCTACATGTCTGCTTTCTGTCTTTTTACTGTTCATTAATGCGTGCCTTCTCAGCGTTGAAGGTTGCCTACCATGAGCGCCATTCCGCTCTGACTCTTGCTTTGATGGTGCAGATTGTCATAAACTGTCTTGTCCATCTTTTGATGTTACTCGTCCATGTTAGTCTTCGTCTGCCTCTGCCTCTATTAACCTGTATTTTCCCTTCCAATATTACTTTGAGTAGGCTGTTGTGTCTTTTAACATGCACCAAAAGTTTCATTTGTCTTGTTCTAATTGTGTCTAGTAGTTCTCTTTTAATTTTTAGTTGTTCTAAAATTTCATCATTTGTTCTGTTTTCTTTCCATCCAATTCTACCAATTCTCCTATATATCCACATTTCAAAGGCATGCATTTTCTGTTCTGTTTTCTTGTCTAATGTTCATGTTTCTGCACCATACAGGAATGTTGAGAAGATATCACATTTTAGTCCTGCTGTTATTTCACAAACAATAATAACACATACAATACAGCTATCCCTTTACTGTTACATGTCTGTTTTCTGTTTTTTTTATTGTTGGGAAATCATTTTACTGTTACATGTCTGTTTTCTGTTTTTTTATTGTTGGGAAATCATTTTCTGACCTTTTTTTTATAATTATACATTTTGTATCCTTTCTTTTACTAGAAGCGTCCTTTCTGCCTTTTCTATTGTTATAGTGCATTCTCTGTCTTTTCTGTTGTTTGATGTATGTTTTGCCTTTTCTACTGGTAAGCCTGCGTTCTGTCTCTTTTCTATAGACAACCGTGTCTATCGTCTCCTTTATAACGTTCACTTGTGTATTTTTTGTTCTTTCCTCAAGTGTGCGTTTCCTATATTTTTTGTTTGTCCATTATTTCCAGTACACTATCAAATATACACGTGCGTGATTACAATTTATGTTTGTTTAGTATCAGTACTGCCAATATGCCATATCTTATACAAGAATTTGCGTTATAAATCTACTGTACTTAATGTGTTTAATGGATCGCGTTGATCAAGTTAAACTTGTTTGGCACCGGTTCGTTTCGATAGATTCGTGACACTGAATTTGCTTGAATCTCTACCACCAGCTCAGTGATATTGACACCACGGATCTAATGTAGCTGCAAGTATTCATTTCAATTATTTATTTGCTCTACATTGAAGAACAATTAGGCCGGGCCAATTTCCTACAAGAAAATAAAGGAATCAAAACGTGAAAGCTCAGTTCTAGGATAATGCGCATGTCTGCTCGCGTGAGAGAATCTCATCTCTCGTGCACCTGTCAGTCACACAACACAAAAACAAAGACGTCCAACACCACACGATTTCCGGAACAAATGAGACAAAATGAAGAATTAAAGACAACACACGAGTTTTATTTGAATTTTATTTTGATGAAGCAAAAGACTCAATTTTGATTTCAGAGCAGCACATTCAAAAGTTGTCAAATTATTTTTGTTTGTTTTAGTTGTGGGTATAACAGCTTAATCTTTGAATATTTGAATTCTCTTGGACTTTGTAAAACTTGTGTAGTAATTCCGCTGATATACATTGATGCTATTATCAGGGGAGATAACGCTACCACATATTTGTTTAAGAACGAGAAAACACGATAACAACTGCACGTTGAGAAACTGTCATGACTCTCTATTTGCACAATGGACGTCTGCGTTTATTTTCCAATAAAGCCGGGCAAGTTATCTTCCAACCTATGGTTCAGCAACATTCTCGACAAGCGCTTCCTAAGGCCATTGTTTTGTAGCAGTGCTGCCAGTCTCTCACTGTTTGACAGAGATGTCTCTTCATTTTCTTCATTTCGTTTCCTCTTGCCTAAAAACTCCGAATACCTTTTATCGACGTCCTCAAAACTTGGTGTACTTTGTAAAGGCAAATCTGAGATGCGGTTGAAGTAAAATTTCTGTAGCTCGCCATCTTGTGAGAATGGCCTGATTCTATAACTGCTATCGATGCCATCTTTATTCTGGTCTCTCTTGCCAACAAATTCGTAGGGTGATCGCTTGCCCAAAAAGTCGTAGCGTTTCTTCTTGCCCACAAATTCATAAGGCGATCGCTTGCCCAGAAAGTCGTATCGTTTTCCAATAAAGTCGTACTGGTTTCGCTTGCCCAAAAAGTCGTATCTTTTCTTGCCTACGAAGTCATAATTTCGTTTTCCCACAAATTCGTACTCTCGTTTAGACATTTCGTCATTAGACAGTTCATTATACAGACCACTGACCAGATTTTTCAGAGCCGTGTTTTCCATGGCGTCCTTGTCAAAGATAGCGTTGCCATGCTGTTCCTGCCCGACTCTTTGTAGATTACCCAACACCGAGTTGAGATCATTGTCCTCGGGTTTCACAACGCCTTTATCTTCACCAAGTCCATTTCTTTTACCAATGAACTCGCTGAACCGTTTAGCTATCACAGGTCCACTTATCCCTTCACCGGCTGTGGCTAACATTTCTCCATTGCTGCGATATGATTGGGAGCCGCCATCTTCAAATACCTGTTGTGAGTAGCCATCGAGCTTGCTAGAAGTGTTGTCGCCATCTTGGTTCTTGACTGTCAGAGCTAACAGTTTGCGTTCCTGATCTGCTGCAGCAGCTACTGCGTCTGCTCCGTCGACAAAGAGGTCTGGAGATCGTTCAGTTCTTCCATGATCTTCGTTCATCTTCACGTTTCCTGTAAAATTAAACAAAGTTAAATGTCAACAGAATAAGGACACCAGATGTCCAAATAATACAATTATCTTGATCTATTGAGGAATGTGATAGATAAAATCCGTAACGTTATCACCAACTTCTACGTTTTTTCTAATATTCTATTCCCTCCTAAATTCATGTTTATAATCAAGAATTTTCTTCAACAAGTCAGAATGGAGAAAGATTAATAGAATTATGTTTAATAGAAAATTTAGTTATAGGTGGGACATTATTTCCACACAAAAATATTCACAAAACAACATGGATATCTCCTGATGATAGAACCTCCAATCAAATTGACCACCTATGTATTAAACAACAATTCAGATCATCATTAATAGATGTAAGAGCTTACAGAGGTGCTGATGTTAATAGTGACCACAACCTGTGCATTGGGAAAATAAGATTAAAATTTAGAAACCAACAGAAGAGGTCAATTACACATAAAATTTATAGTCATAAACTGAAAGATGAAGCCATAAAGGAAAAGTTTAACATAGAGCTAATTAATTGTTATACAGCACTCGGTGAAATAGACTTAGATATCAATGAGATGTGGGACTCACAGAGCAAAATACTAATGACAGCAGCAGAAGCAAGTGCTGGACTGAAGAAAATGGAAAAACGAGCTTGGATCTCAGACACCACGTGGAAATACATCAAAGAAAGAAGAGAAGCGAAGAGAGCCATGACTAATGTAAAGACAGATCTTGGAAAGGTTCTGGCAAAAGCAACATACAAAGAATTAGACAACAAAGTGAAAAGTTCAGCAAGAAGAGATACAAGAGCTTATATAGACAATTTGGCAGAGAAAGCAGAAACAGCTGCAATTACAGGAGACAGCAGAACTCTTTATACTGTGCAAAAGATGCTGACAAACACCTATACATCCAGTGGAACACCAATTCTAGACAGATCTGGATCAATGCTAACAACAAGCGCAGACATAAAAGCCCGTTGGGCGGAACACTTCAAAGAAATTCTTAACCGTCCACTACCCCACAGTTTAATAGATTTTGAAACTGAAACACCAGCAGCAGAATTAAATGTAAATTTAGATGACTTCACCTTGAGTGAAATAGAAACCACCTTAAAGCTTATGACCAATAACAAGGCTGCTGGAGAGGATAAGTTAACAGCTGAGATCCTCAAGGCAATTGATAGCCATAATCTAATACATCTCCAAAAAATGTTCAACATCATTTGGAAAACAGAGAAGACGCCTCATAAATGGAAAAAAAGGAATCATTGTTAAGATCCCAAAAAAGGGCAATCTTAGAGATTGTAACAACTGGAGAGGCGTGACACTTTTGTCAGTTGCCTCAAAGTTATTCTGCAAAATCATCCTAAATAGAATACAGGATTCAACAGATACAGTAATGCGTGAAGAACAGGCTGGGTTTAGAAAAGGGAGAAGCTGTATTGACCACATTTTCACTCTACGACTTATATTGGAGGAACACATTGAAAAGCAAAAACCTTTTGTACTTAACTTCATCGACTTCAAAAAAGCATTTGATAGTATTCATAGAGATTCTTTGTGGAAAATTCTGAAGCAATATGGTTTACCATCAAAAATCATAAATATTATCAAAGACATGTATGATGGTTACACATGTGCAGTTCGAACAGAGGAAGGACTGAGCGAATGTTTCCCAATAGAAACTGGGGTTAAACAAGGATGTATTTTATCGCCCTTGTTATTTGGAATTGTTATGGACTTCATAATGAAGAAATGCTGCACTGGTAATAAAGGCATCGAATGGATACAAGGAGACCATTTGGAGGACCTCGACTTTGCTGATGACATAGTTCTCATCAGCAGTCAGATAAAAACGATGCAGAAAAACACAAATGAACTATCATCAATAGCCAGCAAAATTGGGCTTGAGATCAATCATGAAAAGACTAAAGTCATGACTAGTTTAATTCCAACAGGTGACAAAATATACATGGAAAACAAACCAGTAGAAGAAATCAATCACTTTATCTATCTTGGAAGTCGCATTGATCGAGAAGGGGATACGAGCAAAGAAATTAAAATCAGAATAGCTAAAGCAGCAATGTCTTTCAGAAGCCTTGAAAAGTTGTGGAAATCAAAACTTATCAGCACAAACACAAAACTTAGGCTATTCAAATCAAATGTACTATCAACCCTTACGTATGCGTGTGAAAGCTGGAAAACAACAAGAGATATAGAAACAAAGTTGAACGCATTCGAAAATAAATGTCTAAGGAAAATACTTGGTATAGCATGGAACGAATTCAAAACAAATGAGGAAATTAGAGAAATCGCCAATCAACCACTAATATCTTCAGTAATAAAGAAAAGACGATGGTCATACGTTGGACATGTGATGAGAAGAGATAATAACCGAATAGCAAAACAAGCCCTCATATGGGAAACAACAGGTAAAAGAAAAAGAGGAAGACCCAGGGAGACACTGAGAAGAACATTGATGAGAGAGGCAAGAGCAGCAGGAGTCGGCTCCCTCAATGAGATAGAACTGCTTGCACAGAACAGAGACAGATGGCGAGATTTGATAAAATATCTTTAAAAGAAAACTGCTAGAACAAAAAATCCATATAGGAGAAGGTGTATCTTGGTCTACGCCCTATGGGCCGGTTACGGCTCGAAAGGTCAATAGATAGATTATTTGGTTTTTTGCTTAGCTTCAAAATAACTCTTGATTTACTGTCAAAACTCGATTGTTGTATTGTCAAATTCAATCTTTCTATTGCCAAAACTCGATTTTCCATAGTTATGTTGTGAAATGTCGACTATTATAATGTTCTGTTGTCAACATTCGATTCTTTTATTGCTCAACTGACAAACGTCAACACTCGATTCTTTTATTGCTCAACTGACAAACATCAACACTCGATTCTTTTATTGCTCAACTGACAAACGTCAACATTCGATTCTTTTATTGCTCAACTGACAAACGTCAACACTCGATTCTTTTACTGCTCAACTGACAAACGTCAACATTCGATTGTTTTATTGCTCAACTGACAAACGTCAACATTCGATTCTTTTATAGCTCAACTAACAAACGTCAACATTCGATTCTTTTATTGCTCAACTGACAAACGTCAACATTCGATTCTTTTATTGCTCAACTGACAAACGTCAACACTCAATTCTTTTACTGCTCAACTGACTGACAAACGTCAACATTCGATTCTTTTATTGCTCAACTGACTGACAAACGTCAACACTCGATTCTTTTACTGCTCAACTGACTGACAAACGTCAACACTCGATTCTTTTACTGCTCAACTGACTGACTAACGTCAACATTCGATTCTTTTATTGCTCAACTGACAAACGTCAACACTCGATTCTTTTACTGCTCAACTGACAAACGTCAACATTGGATTATTCTATTGCTCAACTGACAAACGTCAACATTCGATTCTTTTATTGCTCAACTGACAAACGTCAACATTCGATTTTTTTATTGCTCAACTGACAAACGTCAACATTCGATTCTTTTATTGCTCAACTGACAAACGTCAACACTGGAATCTTTTATTGCTCAACTGACAAACGTCAATATTCGATTCTTTTATTGCTCAACTGACAAACGTCAACATTCGATTCTTTTATTGCACAACTGACAAACGTCAACATTCGATTCTTTTATTGCTCAACTGACAAACATCAACATTCGATTCTTTTATTGCTCAACTGACAAACGTCAATATTCGATTCTTTTATTGCTCAACTGACAAACGTCAACACTGGAATCTTTTATTGCTCAACTGACAAACGTCAATATTCGATTCTTTTATTGCTCAACTGTCAAACGTCAACATTCGATTCTTTTATTGCACAACTGACAAACGTCAACATTCGATTCTTTTATTGCTCAACTGACAAACATCAACATTCGATTCTTTTATTGCTCAACTGACAAACGTCAACACTCCCAGACAAAGATCCTCAAATACACCTTGAGCTGAGAAATAAAGGGGATACAACTTTCAATTTTCGGTTAATTTTTTTTGGTTTTCATTTTGGTCATTCTATATGTGTTTGTATGTGTAGGTTTGTGTGCAGGTGTGTATGTGTAGATGTGTTTGTGAGTGTGGAGGCTCGTATGTGTAGGTGTGTATGCAGGTTTGTGTAGGTGTGTATGAGCTGTGTGTTCATATATACTTAATTGTCCACAGATCCGCACTTCTTTCATTCACACTTTGAAGTGGGGTCTGTAACTTTTCTGAGAGAAATCGTTTATTATGTGTGTTCTAGAGTAGCGAAAACGTTCAGAAAAAGGCAAAAACAAAAAAAGAGCTAATTTCCAATATTTGGAAGAAACAATCATCATTCTTTGGTCATGTAATGAGAAGAGAACATCTGGAATATATTGTAACAACTGGGAAAATTGAGGGACGAAGAGATAGAGGGAAGCAAAAAGAAAAGATACCAGATAGTTTAAAAGAATGGCTTGGCAGAAAGTCAACAACAGAAATGATAAATAACTGTCGAGATCGAAAGTTGTGGAGAGAAATGATCACCTACGCCATCAGGCCCGGCACTTAATGATGATTATGTGTATTATCATCGTCATGGGTGGTGACAGGAACGATTCTTTTCAAGCTAAAATAAAAGAATCCTATTTGACTTGGTCTGGTTTCCACTTCTTTTCACATCCCATACATATCTTCCCTGACTTCCTGTGCTTCTCGCACCCACAATATGGCTCACTGCTACACTTTAAAAAAAAAAATGTGTGTATGTGTCCTTATTTTCCCTGTCACCATTCTCTTGATTATGCTATCGTGTTATGTTTGTTTAAATTACGATGTTTGATCTGGTATTCATGCGCAACCGCCTCAGACACAATCTTTGTTCTCGAAAAAGATATCTTAGATTTCCTTGTCAATTTACCATCTTCGACTCTACAATAGATTCTCGCCCTCCTAAATCCAGGTACTTGTTTGCTAGTTTGTCTTCAGACACTATAAGTGTACACAATGTGAGCTGGAAAATATGTATTCTGTACATCATGTGTTGTGAATCACAGCGCAGTCATAGTTGCAAAATGCAGGGGAAATAACTGATTTGTTAGGCATAGTTCTATAGAACGTGACTTGATTTGACTTTTACGTAGAATTACTGCTCTTGGTCCTAATCTGATTACTTAGCGCGTGAATGGTTGCATGATTCATCAATCTCTGGCACATGCTTACATGCATTTATTACTGTATGATGTGCATCTGATACCCTTTTAAACTACCAATTCAAGAGTTGGTCTATACTAATATTCTCTAATATGTTAAACCTACTTGCGATTTAAATATAAATAAATATCTATTGACCTTTCGAGCCGTAGCCGGCCCATAGGGCATAGATCCAGATACTCTTTATCCTATCTAAATTTGTATTCTAGCAGTTTTCAATCCTTCTAAAGATAGTTTGTCAAATTTTGCCATTTGTCTCTGTTCTTTACAAGCAACTATCTCATTGAGGGAGCCGATTCCTGCTGCGCTTGCCTCTCTGATCAATTTTGTTCTCAGTGTCTCTCTGGGTCGGCCTCTTTTCCTCTTACCTGTTGTTTCCCACATGAGGGCTTGCTTTGTTATTCGGTTATTATCTCTCCTCATCGCATGTCCAACATATGACCATCTTCTTTTCTTGATTACTGAAGATATTAATGGTTTATTGGTGATTTCTCTAATTTCCTCGTTTGTTTTGAATTCGTTCCACGCTATACCAAGTATTTTCCTTAGACATTTATTTTCGAATGCGTTCAACTTTGTTTCTATACCTCTTGTTGTTTTCCACCTCTCACATGCCCACGTAAGGGTTGATAGTACATTTGATTTGAATAGTCTAAGTTTTGTGTTTGTGCTGATTAGTTTTGATTTTCACAAATTTTCAAGGCTTCTGAACGACATTGCTGCTTTAGTTATTCTGATTCTAATTTCTTTACTTGTATCCCCTTCTCGATCAATGTGACTTCCAAGATAGATAAAGTGACCGACCTTTTCTACTGGTTTATTTTCCATGTGTATTCTGTCATCTGTTGGAATTAAACTTTTCATGACTTTAGTCTTTTCATGATTGATCTCAAGCCCAATTTTGTTGGCTATTGGTGATAGTTCATTTGTGTTTTTCTGCATCGTTTTTATCTGACTGCTGATGAGGACTATGCCATCAGCAAAGTCGAGGTCCTCCAAATGGTCTCCTTGTATTCATTCAATGCTTTTGTTACCAGTGCAGCATTTCTTCATTATGAAGTCCATAACAATTCCAAATAACAAGGGCGATACAATATTTGCTTGTTTAACCCCAGATTCTATTGGAAAACATTCGCTCAGTCCTACATCTGTACAAACTGCACATGTGTATCCATCATACATGTCTTTGATAATATTTATGATCTTTTATGGTAAGCCATATTGCTTCAGAATTATCAACAAAGAATCTCTATGAATGCTGTCGAATGATTTTTTGAAGTCATACATTCTCTATCAGGTTTGTTAATGAAACCTAGACCTGATACAGAATGTATATATACATATATATATATATATATATATATATATATATATATATATATATATATATATATATATATCAAGATAATTCCATTTTATTCTCCATCTTATTCTATAGGAAATTGTTAGGAGTTGTTAAATTGGGTCTTATCACTGGCGGGGAAAATAGACATACATGAGCATTTCCTCTCCTTATTGTTGTTAGTTAAGATGTGAGAAACAGATTTAGTAGAACAAGTAGAATTGTAACGTAGAACATGGATGAATGTAACATTGATCTTGGAGAAATGTAACGTAAAACAAGTAGAAATGTAATGTTGAACACGTAGAAATGTAACATTGAACTTGTAGAAATGTAACGTAAAACAAGTAGAAATGTAACATTGAACATGTAGAAATGTAATGTAGAACAAGTAGAAATGTAATGTTGAACATGTAGAAATGTAATGTTGAACATGTAGAAATGTAACATTGAACATATAGAAATGTAACATTGAACATGTAGAAATGTAATGTTGTACTTGTAGAAATGTAATGTTGAACATGTAGAAATGTAACATTGAACATGTAGAAATGTAACATTGAACATGTAGAAATGTAACATTGAACATGTAGAAATGTAATGTTGAACATGTAGAAATGTAACATTGAACATGTAGAAATGTAACATTGAACATGTAGAAATGTAACATTGAACATGTATAAAAGTAATGTTGAACATGTAGAAATGTAATGTTGAACATGTAGAAATGTAATGTTGAACATGTAGAAATGTAACATTGAACATGTAGAAAGGTAATGTTGAACATGTAGAAATGTAATGTTGTACTTGTAGAAATGTAATGTTGAACATGTAGAAATGTAACATTGAACATGTAGAAATGTAACATTGAACATGTAGAAATGTAATGTTGAACATGTAGAAATGTAACATTGAACATGTATAAATGTAACATTGAACATGTAGAAATATTATGTTGAACATGTAGAAATGTAATACTGAACATGTAGAAATGTAACATTGAACATGTAGAAATGTAACATTGAACATGTAGAAATGTAATGTTGAATATGTAGAAATGTAACATTGAACATGTAAAAATATAATGTAGAACAAGTAGAAATGTAATGTAGAACAAGTAGAAATGTAATGTTGAACATGTAGAAATGTAATGTAGAACAGTTAAAAATGTAATGTAGAACAAGTAGAAATGTAATGTAGAACAAATAGAAATGTAATGTTGAACATGTAGAAATGTAATGTAGAACAGGTAAAAATGTAATGTTGAATATGTAGGAATATACTGTTGAACATGTAGAAATGTAATGTAGTACAAGTAGACATGTAATGTTGAACATGTAGAAATTTAACATTACAATTCTATGGTAATGTTATACATGTAATGTAGAAATGTAACGTTGAACAAGTGGAAATATAATATTGAACATTTAGAAACGGAACAAGAAAGATCGAGATATGTCTTTGCATAAACAGCGAGCTACTGAAAACATTATTGTGCAAACACCTATCCATCTGCTCCAAATGACTTCACACCTATGGGTTTGTCTGGACTGCTGTTATTGCACATGTAAGAACAATCAGCAACGAAAGGCTTTGTTTTCTTGTGACGATCACTTTAGCCGTAGCCACCAAGTCATAAGGTAACTGCCACGTAAACAAGTGTTGTCAATATTCATTTTGTTTCTGAGCTTTTCTTATCAAATTGTATCACTGCTAGTTTCGTAGAATCGCGTGATTTGATTCAGATTTCCAAAGGATAAATATTTATATTCATTATTTCATTTATGTTCTATTGTTTCTGTAAGTAGCCCAAGAAGACCTCCACTAATAAATGTTACAATGGCTCCCACACATAACACTGTCTTCAACGATTCCGTTTCAATTATTCTTCGTTTTACATTTCTTTGCTTGCGGTCCAGAACTTACTTACCCTGACTTCTAGAATATCCACCATTTTGATGACATCTATAGCAGTAATACAATGTGCTCCTTGTTGAATATTCACGTCCGTGATTTATCTCCATTTATTCCTAACCTTTATCCATTTGTTCTTGTGAGCATGCACACTTTCCCAAAACAAAATATATCTCATTTGAATGGGCATTCCATTCACATCTTTTCATTGTTCTATCTCCCAACGAAATACCACGAAGTTCATTGTTCTATCTCCCAACAAAATACCACGAAGTTCATTGTTCGATCTCCCAACGAAATACCATGAAGTTCATTGTTCTATCTCCCAACGAAATACCACGAAGTTCATTGTTCTATCTCCCAACGAAATACCACGAAGTTCATTGTTCTATCTCCCAACGAAATACCACGAAGTTCATTGTTCGATCTACCAACGAAATACCACGAAATTTATTGTTCGATCTCCCAACGAAATACCACGAATTTCATTGTTCTGCATAATAACCTTATCAAGAATAATTTAACAAATCAATGGTTCCATGTAACTAAACATCGAATTGTTCTATATTAATTTGCTTATTAAAAATAATTTAACAAATCAATGGTTCCATGTAATTAAACATCAAATTGTTCTGTATTATTTGCTTATTAAAAATGATATAACAAATCAATGGTTCCAAGTAATTAAGCATGGAATTGTTCTGTATTGTTAACTTATTAAAAAATAATTTAACAAATCAATGGTTCCATGTAATTAAACATCAAATTGTTCTGTATTGTTAGCTTATTAAAAAATAATTTAACAAATCAATGGTTCCAAGTAATTAAGCATGGAATTGTTCTGTATTATTAGCTAATTTAAAAAAAAAAAATTCAAAATAATGTTTCTATGACGTAGAAAAGACACTGTTTGTGGATAATCACATTAACAAAAATAAATGAATAAAACGATGCTTGAATGAGATCGAATTGCTTTTAGTAATGGCGTTAACATAAATAAATGAGCAACACTATGTGTTCTTGGATGTGCAAACTTGGAATTATTATTGCTAACAATAAATAAATATTTGCACTTCTCATGTGACTACTTTTACCTCAGGTAGTAGCTGTCGCAAAAGCCTCGCTTCAGTGGCTACTAGCGCAAGTGGACGCTCTAACGCCGTTTCGCTGTTGATGCTCAACGCTGGAAAGATGATGTTCTATCCGCCATATTGAGCCCGGAAGCCTCGCTTTCGCTGCTTGCCATCTATGCTTCACTTACCACAGCATGTACACATACATACTAGATGTCGTAAGGGTACTTATATTTCTTTTTTAGAAAAGTTACATTACAAATAATATACATATATACCAATTTAATTATTTTAATTATAATAATTATTATTCAACAACAACTTAAATGGTTTGGCCACCTGGTCAGAATGAATCCTTACCAATCACCACCAATGGCGTTCTTCTCGAGAATGCATGGATAAAGACCAAGAGGAAGACCCCGAAGAAGATGGATAGATGTAGTGACAGAGACATGTAACAACAAAGGAAAATCACTAATTCAGACAGTTCGAGTAGCACAAGAACGACAAATGATATCGTCCCTAAGGACATTAATAATGTCGACGCGGTCCATTGTTTTTCCGCACCCAGCCACAGAAAAAGCTGGCAACTGTTAACATATAATCTAGAGACACTATGTCACTGTATAACTATAAAGATATCCGTAAGTGCTATAGCACTCATTTAGAAGTGAATACATTGTGATAAGGGAGCCACGATAGCTCAGTGCTTAGTCAACTCGACTACAAAGGACAAGAGGTAGGGTTCGATCCCAACCGACGGCTTCTGGGTTCACCCAGCCTTAAATGGGTACCTGATTTTTTTCTGGGAAGGCAAGACGGCGTAATACCGACCACATGACCCCAAAAATCATGTGCTGAAGGTGTGTAAAATATATGGTCACTGACACAATATTCCATATACGCCACTTGGCGTGACGTGGGCTCTTTACTTGTTTACATTTTAATAATGTTTCATTGAGTACAATAAGGAATGTACATAGCTGAACAGGTGCACCACCTGTAGATGCTCAGTCTCATTTAGCAGGTAAAGTAAACACATACAGGTGGCTTCCTTGACAAACGGTTAGCACGAGATAAGCCAACATCCTCATCTCTCACACCCACTCGTTTTATCCGCGTTCATTTTTAATCCGCGCAACCTGAGTGCAATCAACACATACTTCAACGGAATCTGGAAGGACGTGGTTGCAAGATATCACAGTGAACTAGGATGGACTGCTGCAGACGCTGGACATCTGGCGCAGGACAGAGAAGATTCCAGAGCAGTTGTAAATGGAGCAAAGTTCCACCATGGACAAGCTAGATGAAAGTGATGATGATTTCAGCAAAAGTACGATCTCTCTACTGTCATTAATCGTCACTACTGCTGCACTTGGTGCCTGCACACTTTCTTCTCCATTTGTTACAACATGGCCAAGCAATACACATTTTTACTTTTATCATCATGATGTGCCATACCAGTTAGCGCAGGCTATCATGTCCTTCCACAATCTTCTATCCACAGTGCATCGTATCAGTTCTGTTGTTGACTGTTTTCCAAGCCATGACACCAAGCTATCCAGTATTGTCTCTCTTTGTCGTCCGCGATCTCTCTTTCCTACTAATTAGTCAGCTGTAACCAAGTATTCCCAATTTTCTCTCTCACGATACGCTAGAAAAATGTTGATTGTTTCTTTCTTATGTATTTTTAGGAGCTCCCTTTTTGTGTTGGCCTCTGTGAGAACTTCCTTGTTGGTCTTTTTAGCTGCCCAGGGAACTTTCAACATTCATCGGAGAAATCTATGTGGTCTCTAATCGTCTTTTCATCTCTTTGTTTATTATCCATGATTCGCTTGCATAGGTCAGAAGGTTGTACACCGATGAATTGTCTTTCTCATTTCTATTGAAATAGACTTGTTGCGCAAGATGTTTTTAATTTTCTGAAATGCTAATTTGGCCTGAGCTGTTCTGCTTTTTATTTCTGTGGTGCATCTTCCATCTGATGTTATTATTGTGCTCAAATATTTGACGCGTTGCACTTGTTTCAGATTTGTCCTGTTTATTTGTATGCTGCATGATGGTGATGATTGTTTCTTCTATATGACCACTACTTATGTTCTCTTACTATTCAATCTGAGACTTTTTTTGTTGCTTTCTTTTGCTATTATGTCTAACATTTCTTCTTCGTCTCTGCTATTAAGACTGTGCCATTCGTATATCGCAAATTGTTTATGTCGTGACCGCTGACTTCAATTCCTTTTTTTGTCTACCATTGGTCTCTATTAAATTGTCTATTATTGATAATATTTTCGCTGTAAAGTGAGAACAAATCCGATAACAGAACACATCACTGACTGACTCCTTGTTGTATTTATTGAAACGGTTCTGTTTGGCTGCTAATTCTTATGGCTGCTGTCACCGAATGTTTGCATCATTTATGTCAAGCGAGTCAAGCTCATGTGATGAACAAACACATGCAGCCCTCATACTAGACGTTGTTAGACCACAGTGATAATAGTCTCATACTAGACCTTCTAAGACCACAGTGATAAAAGTCTCATACTAGACCTTCTAAGACGACAGTGATAAAAGTCTCATACTAGACCTTCTAAGACGACAGTGATAATAGTCTCACACTAGACCTTCTAAGACCACAGCGATAATAGTCTCACACTAGACCTTCTAAGACCACAGCGATAATAGTCTCACACTAGACCTTCTAAGACCACAGCGATAATAGTCTCACACTAGACCTTCTAAGACCACAGCGATAATAGTCTCATACTAGACCTTGTTAGACCACAGTGATAATAGTCTCACACTAGACCTTCTAAGACCACAGCGATAATAGTCTCATACTAGAACTTGTTAGACCACAGCGATAATAGTCTCACACTAGACCTTGTTAGACCACAGGGATAATAGTCTCATACTAGACCTTGTTAGACCACAGTGATAATAGTCTCATACTAGACCTTGTTAGACTTCAGTGATAATAGTCTCATACTAGACCTTGTTAGACCACAGTGATAATAGTATCATACTAGAACTTGTTAGACCACAGCGATAATAGTCTCATACTAGACCTTGTTAGACTTCAGTGATAATAGTCTCATACTAGACCTTGTTAGACTTCAGTGATAATAGTCTCATACTAGACCTTGTTAGACTTCAGTGATAATAGTCTCATACTAGACCTTGTTAGACTTCAGTGATAATAGTCTCATACTAGACCTTGTTAGACCACAGTGATAATAGTATCATACTAGAACTTGTTAGACCACAGTGATAAAAGTCTCATACTAGACCTTGTAAGACGACAGTGATAATAGTCTCACACTAGACCTTCTAAGACCACAGCGATAATAGTCTCACACTAGACCTTCTAAGACCACAGCGATAATAGTCTCACACTAGACCTTCTAAGACCACAGCGATAATAGTCTCACACTAGACCTTCTAAGACCACAGCGATAATAGTCTCATACTAGACCTTGTTAGACCACAGTGATAATAGTCTCACACTAGACCTTCTAAGACCACAGCGATAATAGTCTCATACTAGAACTTGTTAGACCACAGCGATAATAGTCTCACACTAGACCTTGTTAGACCACAGGGATAATAGTCTCATACTAGACCTTGTTAGACCACAGTGATAATAGTCTCATACTAGACCTTGTTAGACCACAGGGATAATAGTTTCACACTAGACTTTCTAAGACCACAGTGATAAATGTCTCATACTAGACCTTGTTAGACAACAGCGATAATAGTCTCATACTAGACCTTGTTAGACCACAGCGATAATAGTCTCATACTAGACCTTGTTAGACCACAGTGATAATAGTATCATACTAGACCTTGTTAGACTTCAGTGATAAAAGTCTCATACTAGACCTTGTTGGACTTCAGTGATAATAGTCTCATACTAGACCTTGTTAGACCACAGTGATAATAGTATCATACTAGAACTTGTTAGACTTCAGCGATAATAGTCTCATACTAGACCTTGTTAGACCACAGTGATAAAAGTCTCATACTAGACCTTGTTAGACCACAGCGATAATAGTCTCATACTAGAACTTGTTAGACCACAGCGATAATAGTCTCATACTAGACCTTCTAAGACGACAGGGATAATAGTCTCATACTAGACCTTCTAAGACCACAGTGATAAAAGTCTCATACTAGACCTTGTTAGACCACAGCGATAATAGTCTCATACTAGACCTTGTTAGACCACAGCGATAATAGTCTCATACTAGACCTTGTTAGACCACAGCGATAATAGTCTCATACTAGACCTTGTTAGACCACAGCGATAATAGTCTCATACTAGACCTTGTTAGACCACAGTGATAATAGTCTCATACTAGACCTTGTTAGACCACAGTGATAATAGTCTCATACTAGACCTTGTTAGACCACAGTGATAATAGTCTCATACTAGACCTTGTTAGACCACAGTGATAATAGTCTCATACTAGACCTTGTTAGACCACAGTGATAATAGTCTCATACTAGACCTTGTTAGACCACAGCGATAATAGTCTCATACTAGACCTTGTTAGACCACAGCGATAATAGTCTCATACTAGACCCTGTTAGACCACAGTGATAATAGTCTCATACTAGACCTTGTTAGACCACAGCGATAATAGTCTCATACTAGACCTTATTAGACCACAGGGATAATAGTCTCATACTAGACCTTGTTAGACTACAGTGATAATAGTCTCATACTAGACCTTGTTAGACCACAGCGATAATAGTCTCATACTAGACCTTGTTAGACCACAGGGATAATAGTCTCATACTAGACCTTGTTAGACTACAGTGATAATAGTCTCATACTAGACCTTGTTAGACCACAGCGATAATAGTCTCATACTAGACCTTGTTAGACCACAGGGATAATAGTCTCATACTAGACCTTGTTAGACCACAGTGATAATAGTCTCATACTAGACCTTGTTAGACCACAGCGATAATAGTCTCATACTAGACCTTGTTAGACCACAGGGATAATAGTCTCATACTAGACCTTGTTAGACTACAGTGATAAAAGTCTCATACTAGAACTTGTTAGACCACAGCGATAATAGTCTCATACTAGAACTTGTTAGACTACAGTGATAAAAGTCTCATACTAGAACTTGTTAGACCACAGCGATAATAGTCTCATACTAGACCTTGTTAGACCACAGCGATAAAAGTCTCATACTAGACCTTGTTAGACTTCAGTGATAAAAGTCTCATACTAGACCTTGTTAGACCAGAGCGATAATAGTCTCATACTAGACCTTGTTAGACTTCAGCGATAATAGTCTCATACTAGACCTTGTTAGACTTCAGCGATAATAGTCTCATACTAGACCTTGTTAGACTTCAGTGATAAAAGTCTCATACTAGACCTTATTAGACTTCAGTGATAATAGTCTTATACTAGACCTTGTTAGACTTCAGCGATAATAGTCTCATACTAGAACTTGTTAGACCACAGTGATAAAAGTCTCATACTAGACCTTGTTAGACCACTGTGATAAAAGTCTCATACTAGACCTTGTTAGACCACAGTGATAATAGTATCATACTAGAACTTGTTAGACCACAGCGATAATAGTCTCATACTAGACCTTGTTAGACCACAGCGATAAAAGTCTCATACTAGACCTTCTAAGACGACAGGGATAATAGTCTCATACTAGACCTTCTAAGACGACAGTGATAATAGTCTCACACTAGACCTTCTAAGACCACATCGATAATAGTCTCATACTAGACCTTGTTAGACCACAGGGATAATAGTCTCATACTAGACCTTCTAAGACGACAGTGATAGTAGTCTCATACTAGACCTTGTTAAACCACAGCGATAATAGTCTCATACTAGACCTTGTTAGACCACAGTGATAACAGTCTCATACTAGACCTTGTTAGACCACAGTGATAATAGTCTCATACTAGACCTTGTTAGACAACAGTGATAATAGTCTCATACTAGACCTTGTTAGACTTCAGTGATAATAGTCTCATAGATTAGAATGATTAGCTCAAGAGTGACTTTCAACAGACTTTTAGCAACATGTTGTTTCTATAATAAATAACATTAACTTATTATCTCCAGTTGACTTAATGAGTTCATGCTCTAATACATTTGTCAGTATTTTATTATTAGTGATGTATTCGTATACGGTTGTTATAGTTTGTAAATAAATACTATATTTCCGTAAATTGTGCGTCACTAATGAGATAGCAGACAGAATCATCTGATAAGGCTCTCTGAAACATTAACTAGCAACACTGCTCTGAAAATTATAAAACGGGTGAGGGGGTGACTGTTATATGTTTCGAAATAATTGTTTCGTTTCTCTTTTCTGCGACATTTGTCTCATTTAGGCTAGCGATCTTTCATTATAGTATCGGAATTCGTCTTCGGCGTTCACCGACAACCGTTCCTGCTCATCATCAACTCTTAACTCTTTCCGTACGTCTCGACGCACCATGCGCCATGCCAGTTTCGGTCATGTACGTTTAGTCGCACAGTGCGTCACTCTCAATTTGATTAGTGTAAGCTGTGAGCAAACCATATTCTTTGTATATGTCTTGTATCAGCTTGGTAGTGGTGAAATATAATTCCTTGTTTTATTATCTAAACTGTCATATATAATATGCTAAGTGGTAGATAAATATAAACATGTAGATTGATATTTAAAACCATGAAAAATGTTGCCCTTTAAATCTCTACCACTGAAATCTCTACCACTGAAATCTCTACCACTGAAATCTCTACCACTGAAATCTATACCACTGAAATCTCTACCACTGAAATCTCTACCACTGAAATCTCTACCACTGAAGTCTCTACCACTGAAGTCTCTACCACTGAAATCTCTACCACTGAGATCTCTACCACTGAATTGATAAAAACTTTCCATACTGGAAATGTTAAGGGTTTTTAAGGCGGTTGGATGATTTGTGTCACTAGTCTACGATATAGTCGCTATATTTGCACCTTTCGATCCGTTATATCCATCTTCAGTACAGTATTTTTAGGTACCTGTTTGCCTTGCCACTTGATCCCTACTCTTTTGGTTAGTCTGTTTCTAGGGGGTACTGCCTTCAGGAGGAGTACGGTCGTGATCAGCTCTATTGTTCGTCGATCGTGTCGTACGCAGTCAAGTGGGAGTCGCTGACAGCTAGCAGCCCTGTTGATGGCAGGTCTCATGATCTCCGAATTTGTTCAACATGCCAAGGTATCTATTTTATATTATTGGTGTGGCTGCAGGCGGGGTATTCCCATATCTGCTGAGCCGCAGTTCCAGCAACCCAACAAAATGTACATCCTGATCATACTCTAGTATGTTGCGTTCTGAAAAAAGGCGGACAGCTCATGACGCCGTCTTGCAGGTCGCTATAACGGCTGTCGTGGACAGCACGATCTCCATGTTGTTCGCATAAAATCCGTGTATATTAACATCATCATCAAGTGCCGAGCCTGCTGGCGTAGGTGATCATGTCTCTCCACAACTTTCGATCACGACAGCTATTTATCATTTCTGTTGTTGACCTTCTGCCAAGCCATTGTCATAAGCTGTCTGGTATCTTTTATCTTTGCTTCCCTCTATCTTTTCGTCCCTCAATTTTCCAGTTGTTACTGGAATATATTCCAGCTGTTCTCTTCTCATTACATTGCCAACAAATTATGATTATTGCTTCCTAATATTGGAAATTAGCTCTCTTTTTGTTTTAGCCTCTTTCGGAACGTTTTCATTTCTCTTCTTAACTGTCCATGGTATTCTCAATATTGACATACAACTTTATATTAACTGCAACAACAAACTCAATTTATTTACGTAGCAACAACGTTCATAAAATTTGTAAATAAATGTCACATTAAGCTATGGATTTCAATTTTTTTTCCGATTATTTTGAAAAAAAGTTTTTCTTTGGTGTAACCGACGCACTTATCGACATACACATGATGATAGCTATGCTTCTTGATGTCTCACACACAGAGTTGTTATATGCAATTATAATGCACATAAGCGTTATGTTATAATAAATAATTATAAATATCAATGATAATAATCATAAAACGTACTGACAACTATTAAAAACTACTATGTAATGATCAACAATAATTTTCAAATAATTATTTTCTTAAAAAATTTACGCTAACTGTATCCTGAAACTTAAGCAACGTTTGCAATATCATCATCAAGTACCGGGCCTAGTGGCGTAGGTCTCTCCACAACATTCAATCTCGGTAGCTATTTATCATTTCTGTTGTTGACCTTCTGCCAAGCCATTCTCTTAAGCTGTCTGTTATTTTTTCTCTTTGCTTCCCTCTATCTCTTCGTCCCTCAATTTTTCAAGTTGTTACAATATATTCAAGTTGTTCTCTTCTCATTACAAGGCCAAAAAATGATGATTGTCTCTTCCTAACATTGAAAATTAGCTCTCTTTTTGCTTTGACCTTTCTCAGAAGGGAATCTCTTCATTACTCTTCATTACTCTTCTTAGCTGTCCATGGTATTCTCAACATTCTTCTGTAAAACCACATTTCTACAGACTCCAGTGATTTTCTTGTCTGTTGTCCTATTGTCCATAATTCGCATCCGTATGTTAAGACTGGCTCTACGTAACATTTAAGAACTCTTTTTCTTGTTTCTATAGTCAAAAATGGATTGCATAGTATTTTTCTCATTTTTTGGAAAGCTGCTTTTGCCTGAGCCATTCTACATCTCACCTCTTTTGTACATCTTCCATCTGAGGTTAACAAAGTTCCCAAATATTTAAATTCATTTACCTGTTTTAATAGTGTTCCATTTGTCTTTATTTTGCACTGAGGTGATGTCTTTTTCTTTGTTGTCACCATTACTTCTGTCTGTTTGCTATTAAGGCTGAGTCCTTTATTTTTGCTTTCCTTCACTACAATGTCCAACATTTCTTGTAACTCATTTTCACTCTTAGCGATTAATACTGTATCATCAACATACATTAGATTATTTATATTCTGACCTCCAATTGTTGTTCCAGGCATGTCCCTTATGGATCCTAAAATAATCTCACTATAAATATTAAACAAATCTGGTGACAGCACACAACCTTGTCTAACACCCTGTTTTATTTGTTGAAACATTCCCAATTGGTTTCCAGTTCTTATGGCCGCTGTTTGTTGCCAGTACATGTTCTTTATTATTCTTAGATCGTTGCTGTCTATGTTTATGCTTTCTAAAATGTTGATTATTTCTTGGTACTTTACTTTGTCAAATGCCTTGGTGTATGAAACATAGGTATAGATCTGTTTTCACCTCTATGGCTCTTTCTACTAAAGATCTTATGATATAAATGGCATTGCTTGTTCCTTTATCTCTAACAAAACCACACTGTTCATCTCTAATTTCTGGACTGATTTTGTTTCGCACTCTTCGCATGATGATTCTTAGTAATATTTTATGTGCGATGATCATCGCATTCAATGCACTCGATTTCTTTGGTAGGGCTATGAATATTGATTTGAGCATGTCGTCTGGTATATATCCGTTGTTGTAGATATCATTCAATATTTTTGTTATTATTCCTATTCCAAAATCACCCATGGCTTCAATCTCTTCTTTAGTTATATTATCTGGTCCAGGAGCTTTGCCTGCTTTCATATTGCGCAAGGCGTCTTCCACTTCTTCTCTGAGTATTTATGGTCCTTCTCCATTATCCTTAATATTTACTTCCGTTCGTTCATCATTATAAAGATCTTTAATGTATTCTGTCCATCGTTCCCTTATGTTTTCTTGATCAATCAACAGTTCTCCTTTCTTTGATCTTAAACATCCAGTTTTTGATTGCGTCTTTCTTCCTGTTAATTTCTCAATTTGTTTGTATATAGCTTTAGCATCTCCTTTTTGTTGCAATTCGATTTCTTTGCATCTCTCTTTTAGCCATGCTTCTTTTGCTTCATTACATTTTACTACAATTTCTTTATTTAACCTCTTATACTCATCTTTATTTTCTTTATTTCTTCTTCTTGTATCCATTAGCTGCAAAATATCATCTGTCATCCATTTCTTCCTTGAATTTGTCCTCACTGGTGGTATGAACTCTTTTGATGTTTGTTGTATTGACTCTTTTAGCATTTCCCACTGTTCATCAATGCTTTGTATCTTCTCTATTGCATTGTACCGGTTCTGAATTGTGATTTTATATTTGTCTTGCAGCTTATTGTCTGATTTTAGTAAATCTAAATTTAACTTGATGTTAACTGAGGATCGTTTTGTTCTTTTTAATTTTACTCTAAGCTTTCCCACAACTGGTACATGATCACTATTGCAATCTGCCCCTGGTCTAGTTTTCACACACACCAGACTGTTTCTAAATCTATTGTTTATCATTATATAATCAATTTTATTACGTGCGTTGTCCCCTGGGCTTTTCCATGTCCACAGACGTCTTGGATGTTGCTTAAACCAGGTGTTTCCTATCATCATGTTTGCAATATATAAAATAAATAATGAAGGGATGATAACTTAAATAAAGACAACTAATATATTCACTTTTCTTTAGTTTAGTCCACACATAATCTTAGTAAGTCCAATAGGCAATTATATATGCTCTTCTATGATCATGCATTCAAATGATTCATTGCTTGATACCACTTACACTAAATAATGGACACAAACATAACCAAAAATCAGTCAAAATAATAAATCAAGCATTTATTCCTTTATTCTTGAAGGTCCGATGATAATAATTATCAAACAATAACGATGAACAAAGATATTCCAAGTGTAGACATGAGTTGCTCTTTGGTTTTCCTGTATTTCCCATCTGATTGCAAGAGAAGCAGTTGCTGTCTTTTCATTGAGATGAAAGCTGTCACGTACAACGACAATTCCTAGAATTCCCATTGTGATATTATGACATCTTTTTCCTAGAATTTTCTGTTATTGTGTTAGCTTTTAATACAACATTCTCATGCATATCTGCTTTGACCAAAACTTTACGTTCACTGTCCGTTACTTCTGAAAATAGCTCACCGGTTGTTCTTTCTAATGTTGCATGTTCTTAGAAGCTACTCTTCTGAAAGTTCACATTCTTACGGTGTGTGGAGACATTTTTACCATTTCTGTTCGTCAAATCTCCACTTGTGTCCTTGCAAGGAATGATGTATTCTTACTGACGACTTTTACTTCCAATACGGAATCCGTGTACTCGCTAATATCCTTCCCAAGATTGATAGCTTCTCCATACAAGAGACTATTAGTGTTCTGCTAACAAATCAAAATCACGTTTGCCTACAAATTTCGGAGCACCTCTTCTACCAACAAACATCGGAGAACGTCTTTTACCGACAAACATCGGAGAACGTCTTTTACCGACAAACATCGGAGAACGTCTTTTACCGACAAACATCGGAGAACCTCTTTTACCAACAAACATTGGAGAACGTCTTTTACCGACAAACTTTGGAGCACCTCGTCTGCCAATGAATTTTGGTGCTCTCCTTTTATCTTCTTGAGCTGGAAGCGCCTGGTTCTGAGGGTCGGAATTAACCGAGAGTTTTTCTACAAAATCGTCTAGTCTTTGGCTAGATAAATATGGAGAATTTAGTCTATTTTCGAAATTTGCCATTTCAATTTTATCTTTATGGAGTTGAGATTCATGATCATCTACTTCCACTGCGAAATCATTCTCTAAGAAATCGGTTGTCATTCGTTTGCCTACAAAAAATGGTGAGCCTCGTTTGCCTACAAAATATGGTGAGCCTCGTTTGCCTACAAAATATGGTGATCCTCGTTTGCCTACAAAATATGGTGAGCCTCGTTTGCCTACAAAATATGGTGAGCCTCGTTTGCCTACAAAATATGGTGAACCTCGTTTGCCTACGAATTTTGGCGCTCGTCTCTTCTCTTCTAGAAGTGGTAGTGCCTGATTCTTAATGTTGGGACTAGCCGAAAGTTTCTCGCCAAAACTGGGCTGTTGCTGTTCGGATATATATGTAGAGATTAATCTGTTCTCTAAATTTTCTATTTCATTATCTTTCAGGAGCTGAGGTTCGTGATCATCATCATCATCATTTATTCCAAATTCATCCTCCAACAAATTTGATGGTGTTCGTTTGCCGACAAAGAATGGCGAGCCTCGTTTACCAATGAATTTTGGGGCCTTTCTTTTGTCCTCTAGAAGTAGAAGTGACGGGTTCTGTGAGTCAGAATTAGCTGAACGTTTTACAACGAACTTTGGGTGGTTTTGCCTGTCTACGAGTGATAAATCTCGCTTGCCTACGAACTTTGGGGCCTTCCTTTTGTCCTCCAGAAATGTTAGTTCCTGCTTCTGAAGGTCGTGATTATTCAAAACTTTTCCTACAAAATCTTGCTGTTGCGGGTCTGCTGAGTATGGAGATAACCTTCCATTTTCAAAACTTGCCACCTCATTCCTTTCTTTAAGGAACTCAGATTCATAATCATCATCTTCAACTTCAAAATCATTCTCTTCGAGATTTGACGGTATTCGTTTGCCTACGAAATATGGAGAACCTCTTTTGCCTACGAAATATGGAGAGCCCCTTTTACCTACGAAATATGGAGAGCCCCTTTTACCTACGAAATATGGAGAGCCCCTTTTACCTACGAAATATGGAGAGCCCCTTTTACCTACGAAATATGGAGAGCCCCTTTTGCCTACAAAATATGGGGAGCCCCTTTTACCTACAAAATATGGGGAGCCCCTTTTACCTACAAAATATGGAGAACCTCGCTTGCCAACGAATTTTGGTGCCCTTCTTTTGTCTTCTATAGACACGAGTTCCTGGTTCTGAAAGTCGGGTTTATCCGAAAGTTTTTCTATAAAATCTGGTTGTTCTTCGTCAGCCAAATATGGAAACCTTCTTCTATTTTCAAAAGCTTCCAGTTCAGTGCTATCTTTGAAAAGTGGAAATCCGTCATCATCTTCATCTTCAGCTACAAGGAGTCCAGCTCGCTTTCCAACGAACATCGGGGATTTTCGCTTGCCCACGAAATATGGAGCACCACGTCTTCCCACAAATTTAGAGGCAGCATTTTGATTTTCCAAGAGCCAGTTGAGTTCGTCCTCCGCGGACAGCTCACTCCAACGTTTTCCTGCAAAATTTGAAAGCTCTCGTTTGTCTAGAAAATAAGGAGAAGCCCGTCTGCCCACAAATTTTGGAGCCCCTCTTTTATCTTCCGATGGAAAGAGTGCGACATCTTCCAATTCCAGCTCCTCAGGTCGTTTTCCAACAAATTTGGGCGCACCTCTCTTGCCCACAAAAAATGGAGCTCCCCGCCTTCCAATAAATTTAGGTGCAGCTCTTCTATTTTGTAGTAAAGGACTGATGTCATCTTCAGAAGCCAGTCTAGTTAAATATCTTTCAATATCTCTAGAGTAATCATCTCTCTTGCCAACAAAGTAAGGCGCATCCCTTCTGCCCACAAACATAGGGACGGCCCTCCTGTCGCCAGGGGTTCTCAACTCCTCGTCAGAGTAGGTACCAGTTGCACGTTTTCCCATGAAGTAGGGATCTGATCTTCTAAACGTTTCTTTGAATTCCTGAGCTGACAGATAAGGGGGTGTAAATGGTTCTGTTGAAGGCATGAAAACTTGAAATCGTCTATCAAGATAAATAGGATCATCTTCATCCTGATATCCTGACTCTGTCTGTCCATCAGCTGCAGTAAATAAGACTGCTGCCTCACGTTTATCAACACGATGGTCATAACTTTGTTGACCTCTAACGCGATCTTGAGGTAAATTGTCTTCAAAGTTATATGCACTTTTCGATTGTTCGTTATTGTAGGAAAGCTCTGACACTAATTTTAACGGTGAGTGAAGATTGTTTTGTAAATAATTGTTCAAATTGCTAGTTTTAGATTGCTCCACTTCAGTGTTTGAATCACTGATTCCGCCATTGTGGCTGTGGCTTTCTCGATGTGTAGAGAAAACATTAGAAGGATTATCGGGGGATATATCTAGGTCATGATTGTTGGTGATTTGAAAAGGGAGAGCACTATTGGTAGAGCTTTGATCAATGTTTGTTTGGTGATTCGAGGCAAGATGCGAGTAGCGCGGTTGGAAAATTTGCTGCAGCGGTTGGTAATTTTGCTGCTGCTGCTGCTGTTGCTGCTGCTGCTTTAAGATGAGAGGAGCATGAGACGCGCCAGGTTCCGAGCTTGCGCTTTGCGTGTCTGTGAAAGGGAATAAAACGAATGGTGAATGAATTCAACAAGAAACCGACAAGATTGGATCAGTTTCAATATACTTTATTCTCCGTATACCCGCTCTATTTGACTGATGTACAACAACCGAATAGAAACAGTCGCTGTGTAGACTCATGCTACAGCGACGAATGTTATCAAGATGGTGTCATTACTAACCAATACGGAAAAGCGAAAAGAGAAATTCTCAACTCAAGATTCATTCCAACATTGTACAATCAATGACATACTAGATGATAGGAAGATACGTATCTTGACAAAGAAATGTGTCAAACACGAGATGGGAGTTAGCACGAGAAACAACGTTAGAAGTCAAGTGATGGGTAGTCAGGGATGACCTTCCCAGTATTAAAGAACCATGTAAATAGTTTAGCCATCTCATGCGAGAGAAACAAACCTAAACACGAATCGCACAACAATTAAAAAATCTGAAGCAAGAGTTGGAGAATATATTCTTTGAAAAGAGAAATAGACAAAACAATAGCACATGTGAAAACAGAAAATTCAAATCAAGAAAAAAGATGCAAATTATCTCTTCTCTTGACGCTGAAAAAGACAAATAATAAAGAAAGGAAGAAAAAAAGGGAACACATTTCTCTACATAGTCGTCTCCTTTGTCCTAAATCATATCTGCAAACCATTAAAGAAGCAAGCAGCAAAAAATGCATCTCAACAGGTCAATGTTTACAATGTTAAATAATGATTCAATCCAAGGAAAAGTCCACGACTGGTCAAATAGAATTAAACAAAGACCCAGACGGGCAATCAGTACCGCAGAAAAACCGAACAACACAAATCTGTTGTAGTCTAGACAAGCAGGAACAATTGTGTTCCCTGTGTGTCGTACAGCGTCAAAGTGGGTTCTTGAGTGAGCGATCTGGTTTGCAACCTCTGAAAACACTTATTAATAAAAACGTGTCCTAAATTGGTCCCTAGCATGCTCACTTCATTATTGTCGTCATCATCCTTCCAGTACTGTCTTCCAGTACTGTCTTCCTGTACTGTCTTCCAGTACTGTCTTCCTGTACTGTCTTCCAGTACTGTCTTCCAGTAATGTCTTCCAGTACAAGAGCTCTATGTGTATCTCCTCATAAATCTCGGTTCTGACCGAGCTTCTCAGTAAGGTAATCGGTGAATACTGTTCTTGCCCTTCTTATCAGTTTACTCCTTAGGATCTTTAGACGTCGACCTCTTTTTCTTCTTTCCTGTTGTTTCCCGTCTGACGATTTGCTGTATGGTTCTCTTGTTATTGCTTCTAATAACTCGGACGACACATGCTCACCTTGTTTTAACTCACGCTGTTAGCATTTACTCATGTCCCCGCTTCTCTCACTTCTGCACTATTTCCTGGTTTCACTCCATTGTATTATCATCATAGGCGATCATGTCCCTCCATAATCTTCTATCTACAGTGCATCGTATCAGTTCTTTGTTAACTGTTTTCCATGCCATGACACAAAGTTATGCAGTATTTTCTCTCTTTGTCGTCAGCGATCTCTCCTTCCTTTTATTTTGTCAGTTGTAACTAAGTAATTCAACTTTCCTATTCTCATGATGTGCCCGATAAATGTTGATTTTTTCTGCCTGATGTTTTTAGGAGTTCCATTTTTGTGTTGGCCTCTTTGAACATTTCTTCATTAGTCTTTTTAGCTATCCAGGGAACTTTCAACTTTCTTCGGAGAAATCCTATCCCTGTGGCCTCTAATCATCTTTTCACATGTTTATCTACTGTCCATGATTCGCTTCCATAGGTCAGAATTGGTTCTATAGCACTGATGAACTCTTTTTCTCACTTCTATTGACATAGATTTGTTGCATAAGATATTTTTCATTTACTGATATGCTATTTTGGCCTGAGCTATTCTGCTTTTTATTTCTGTGGTGCATTTTCCATCTGATGTTATTATTGTGCCCAAGTATTTGAAACGTTGCACTTGCTTCAGATTTGTCCTATTTATAAAAATGCTTCATGATGGTGATGATTGTTTCTTCTGCGATCATTACTTCTGTTTTCTTACTATTCAGAGTCCTTTCTTATTGCTTTCTTTTAGTATTCTGTCTATCATTTCTTGTAGTTCATTCTATGTCTCTGCTATAAAGACTGTGTCATCCGCATATCGCAAATTGTTTATGTTGTGACCGTAGAGTACAATTCCTTTTATATCTACTATTGATCTCATATTTTCGCTGTAAAGTGGAAACAAATCCGGCGACAGACAATAATATACACATACAAAAGACATTTCCGAGTGCATCTAGTTTATTTTTATCTTTGTTTTCCAGCTCTCACATCTACACTTAAAGACGGATAATACAAGAGTTGAATATCCTTAGTTTCCTGTTTTTCTTATGATTCTTGAATTCCATATTTTCACAAGGTTTAAAGAAGGCATTTATATCTTTAATATTGAGGTTCCGATTTACCTTTTTATAATCACCATTCTCATCTATGCAAATTACGAGATCTACAAAATGATCTACTTCTTCTTCCATTTTATTCTTCCAGGTATACTTGTTTCTTCAGGGTAATGATACTTTCCTTCACTCGGTGGTTGTCCTCCATGTCTTTCCTTCTTAACAGTGAAGACAGTTTTCTGTTTTCGTGTTTTGTGTTTGCATTGCTGCTACAAGAACTATGCTCTCTGCAAAAATACGACCTCCTGTACATTCAACGACTGTGTTGCTTGCTCAGCATTCCTGGACCATGAAGCCGATGACAGTCACAATCAGCAGGGCAGATAATAATATTTATACTTGCTTCACTCCTGTTTCATTCTGGAGCAATTCGCTTACTCCTTCCTTCGTGTAAACAACACAGAAATAGCTCTCATACTTTATCGTGTTAGTAATGTGTGGTGGTGTTCCAAATTGTCCTAATATATCCAAAGATTGTCTATGTGTATCCTGTTGGGTATTTTTTTTAATTCACTGAAATTTACAAGCAACAGTATTTGTTTCTTGATATACTTGCTCTTATTGTTCAGTACGTGTCGAAACATCAACAAATATAGCAGAGCTTGTAACCAAGCGATAACCTATTGTTCAGTATGCGTCGAGACATCAACAAACATAGCAGAGCTTGTAGACAGACGATAACTTATTGTGCTTCAAATATAAAAAAAAAGTTCATGTTTGAAACAGTGGGGGTCAAATCGTGTTTCTATCGGTGCGACCAGAACACCTCGTGGTGACTGCGCTGGATAAGCTACTTTCATTCCTCTATCCTATAGATCTGTCCAGCAGACATTAGAAATGGGATAATGTAAAGATAACTTTTTTTTAAACATATATATGTGTTTTATTAAATATTGAAAATATCAAAATTTTTTTTATTTTTTGCGTTCGCCTCTGACGACTATGGTTCTGCCCTAGAGACTAGGAACTGAATTTTGCGAGTTAATCCGTTTTTTCCCTGGCAGTCGTGTGCATAAGGGCCCCTCGCTGCACAGGCAGATAACTCCGTCTTCGGAGGTACTCATATTTTTTCCGTCCATGAGTAATTGACGTTTCAAGCCGGGCCTCGCTGCTGAGACCAGGGTTGGTTGCTGCAGAGAGAAATCACAAATAAAAATCTCAACTGGTGCAGCCGAGATTTGAACCCACAACCTCTCTGTCTCGAGGACGGCGTCTTGCCTCGAGACCAACCCACATATCAAGATGTGTTTTTACATGTAAATTTGTGCTTTACATATAAATACTCTCCCTTCAATATGTGGTTTTACATTTCACTATGTGCTTTTACACTTCAATATGTGTTTTTATATATCAATATATGTTATTACATATGTACATGTTTGTTTAACAAACGCCTGTTCTCCTTGTTGACGATGTCGAACGTTAAAATAACTATTTAACGATTCCTGTGTTTCTCTATTCGGATGCAAAACTTATGAACAAATCACATGTTGCAACAATGCTTATAGGCCTAGACGTCTTGACAGCAAGCAAGCATGATTAGTCAATAGTCTAGGTACAATGTATCTTATGCTGGATGTTGTTATACTGAGCAGCTTCTCACGTGGTTGAATGTGTCAATATTGAATAGACAGATCCGACCGCGGAATGAACAAGATGCATTTGTGACGCTTTGCCTTATCTCCTTTCTCCTACGATTTTTGTCTTCTGATTTTGGCGTTATAACTTTTTCGAATGTTGCTGTGCCATTTTTGTTTATTGTTATTCTCCTTGTTCTCAGATCGAATGACTAGATTTTCTCAGTTTCTTTTACTGATAAAGAATTCCCTCAAGGAAGTCCTGCTAACATCCTTATATCTCAGCACTGGTCTGCCCTTTGGTCTCTTTCCGTCCCTAAATTCGCTATACAATAATTGTTTGAGAATACGATTGTTGCCCATTCTTCTCACGTGGCCCAGCCACCTTAGTCTCTGACTCCTATGTGTTGCCATGGTTGGTGAAAGTTTAGTAAACTTTGCTTTAATTTGCTTGGAAAAATATGTCAAATAGCGTGGCTCACTGTATCTGTCACTGAGAATATGGCTTTGTCACTGAGAACATGGCTTTGTCACTGAGAACATGGCTTTGTCACTGAGAATATGGCTTTGTCACTGAGAACATTGCTTTGTCACTGAGAATATGGCTTTGTCACTGAGAACACTGCTTTATCACTGAGAACATGGCTATGTCACTGAGAACATGGCTTTGTCACTGAGAGCATGGCTTTGTCACTGAAAATATGGCTTTGTCACAGAGAATATGGCTTTGTCACTGAGAATATGGCTTTGTCACTGAGAACATTGCTTTGTCCTTGAGAACATGGCTTTCTAACTGAGGACAGGACTTTGTCACTGAAAATATGGCTTTGTCACTGAGAACATGGGGAGCCGGGATAGCTCAGTGGTTAGTGAACTGTACTACAAA
Source organism: Megaustenia siamemsis (assembly GCA_032433765.1). Classification (NCBI taxonomy): domain Eukaryota; kingdom Metazoa; phylum Mollusca; class Gastropoda; order Stylommatophora; family Ariophantidae; genus Megaustenia; species Megaustenia siamemsis. Next base: position 59,686,269 of record JAVIAB010000125.1, on the reverse strand, counting down.
GGACAAGAGGTAGGGTTCGATCCCAACCGACGACTTCCGGTTCACCTATCCTTTAATGGGTACCGGATTTTATTCTGGGAAAGTAAAGCGGCACGGGCGTAATACCGACCACATTACCCCAAAAATCATGTGCCTAAGGTCTGTAAAATTTATGGTCACTAACACCATATTCCCTATATGCCACTTGGCGTGACGGGGATACTTTACTTACTTTTACTGAAAACATGGATTTGTCACTGAAAGTGTAGCTTTGTTACTGAGAAAATGGCTTTGTCACTAAGAACGTGGCTTTGCCACTGAGAGTGTGGCTTTGTCACTAACAATATGGCTTTGTCACTGAGAGTATGGCTTTGTCACTGAGAATATGTCTCCTATTAACATGTTTGTTTGTTATCAATGATATGTGATATCTTTATGATTCTGGGTGACCTTCTGTGAACACATTTGTGTAGGCTAAAGAACCAGAAAGTTGGAAACACTGGGTTTGAAGAACAAGCTCTTGATTGTTTTGTGTGTGTGCGGCTTTGTGCGCAATCCATGCTCTGATTTGTTGCGTCCATTCTTGTTCCTTTTGGTGTGTGTTCTTTAATGTCCTTGTGTATATTCTTGGTTGCTTCTGATTTTTGTGTGCTATGTTTTATGTTATAAGTTGTTTAGGTAAGCTGTTCACATCTGTTGTGTGTTTCATGATTTTCCTGACTGCTCTTGAATTTCGCTCGATTCGATAACTGTTTTGTTCCTAATTATCTGTCAGTGTTTTATTGTTCTTGGACGATTCAGGGTTTTTGTAATTGTCCGGAATGTTTTTGTGCTGCTTTTAGGCGTCCTTTAGCTGTATTATGTCCACTTGCATATTTGTTCATGTTTCTTCGTGTTTTTTTGTTTGTGTAGATCATGAGTTACTTGTGAGTGCCATTCAATTTTTTAAATAATTGTTCTTGAGAATCAGTTTTCATTATTTATAAATTTTTAAATACCAAATTGAAAAAAGATGCGCCTGTTGTCTTCTAGGCACACATAACTAGCGAATAACTTCAGGGGTTGTGGTTTGTCTTAGGAGAAATGATTTGTTTACTATACTCTGAAAAAGATCACAAATAATCAACAAAACACACAAAATAACACTTGAAACCACAGAAACGCATCTGGGCTAGTTAATATGAAGCTGTTAACAAGGACAGTGGTTAACAACGAATTCTGTAAACTCAATTTGAAGGCTCAAACTGCAAGCTCTTCTGTTGCATGAGTTAAAAAATATTAGGAAAAATGAAAAAGACGTTACAAGCAGATTTATAGAAAGAAAACGTTCTCGGCTGTCTTACCTGCTGTGACCAAGACAATGAGACATGACGTTGCCAAAACCAATAATGTTGGGGTCTTCATATTACCTCGCTGTTTATACCACTTTGACGTAAGTATGTGATCAAATGGAGGATCTGTGAATGAAAACAATCAGAAATATACTCTTGATGATCTTTAAAGAGAATTTTTAAAATTCTCTAAATATCAGCTTTAAAAAATGCATACTTCTTTGGAGAGAGTAACAGGCTTTGCATGTAGTTGTCAAATCAAGATCAGCAACAAGAAGCTGATGAAACAAACACACACACATATAGAAGCACAATTTTCACAACAGAGAAACAAATCAAAGATATGAAAGTCATTAACTTGTGATCTTTCAGGGGATGAGAGTGTGACTTCTGCCGGACTTTAATGAGGGCATTTAAAATGAGCTTTGAATGGATGAACGTAGACACAACCAGAGTCAAGTGTGCCAGCAGAGTGCTGGTTCTTTGTTGTTTATAAAGGGATTGAGCACCAATGGTAGTGTTGTGGTTTCGATTCTTCTCAAAACAAATCAATGCCTAGTGGTATAATGTTTTAGGCGTGACCAGAAAAAAAAAAACATATTAGAGGAGCGGCAGTTTGATATTTGAGAGCAGATCTAGATAACTATTTTTGATACAGACCATGGCAACATTACAGTTGCAGCTCCAAGCAGTACCTAACCAATATTCCGTTTTGATTCACAGTTTTAATGTTGTATATTCAACCTGGCCATGTTCTTGTCAAGGCAATCTATTGTTATCATGTTCACATTACAATCATCGCGAGTTGATCTTGACTGTACTTTCTATTCTGCAACCAACAGAATCAGCTGTCAAAGCCCATTCAACATCAGATCGCATGTCCTTTGCAGAACTTTGCACTCACTACAGCCCGTCCGAATGAGTTTAGCCAGATCTCCTACTTCTTTTGTTATCATGTTCAAGGTCTTCTTGATCTCTCGAAACCACCTTCCTCTTGGTCTGGTCCGGAACCACGTCTTTCATTATTGTTCTTTCCAGCCCACTGTGTCTTGTGATGTGTCCATATTATTTTAATTTCCTCCGTAGATTTTCACTGTTTCTCTTGCTCCAGCACTCGCCATCTAACTCCCCGTAGATAGAAAGGATCTTTTCTATCGGAGGTGAAATAAAAATCCTGAGTCTTACAACCTCGTGGCGACTGCTTTGACCAAGCGGCTTTTATCCTTCTTATCCTATCGTGAGCCCCGCCCACATACACCAGTTGTGTTCTTTTCCTTTCTTCCTTTAATCCACAATATTCCGAATATTTCCCGCAGACAAGTACGAAATAACGACAGTCTTTATGATTACAATCAATGTCAATTCGAGAAAATAATTCACAGGCAAATTAAAAAGTAAAATAATCTAATTATGTTGATTAATATTACCATTAAGTTGACATATTGGAGATATTAATCGTTGTATTCTGCTACAATAGTAAGTTGAAACAAAATGCCACATCGTCAACTTATCTGTAATATTTGTATTCACCCTGTTTCAAAATGCGTGGTAAATGAAGCAGAAAATGCATTCGTTACAGACTCGGATGCTACATGTTTTTATTAAGCACTGATTTAAAGCTCTTAATGTGATCACACGGGGATACAATTTAATGGAGTCGTGTCGGGATGATGAATTTATCGGTGACAATGATGAGTTCATGCCTCAGATAGCGCGGGCAAACGTCGGGCCATAAATATGGCGCTAATATATCTATTTGTGCGTGGAGACTGTCCGTGCAAAGGTCATGTTGAGATATATTAAACCAACAAATACTCAACTCTTTAGCAGAGGAATTATTTTGATGTTTCTGACAGAATTATCTGACTTCAGATTGTCAGGTACTGAACGTCATCAAGTTCAAAGTTCTTCGGTATTTGCAATTAAAACCTGTCAAAGATTAAATAAAATTACAATGAGAATGTTGCGCATCATGATGATACTATTAATGGGATATAAAAATATGGGTTGAGCAGTGGTGTCCAACCCATGGGATCACGAAGGGTAATTTGCGGACAATGCTGAGAGTGACTTTTCAACATTTCTTCAATTGGAAACCAGAACAAGAAACAGAAAAAAATGTTGAGAATGACATGAGATTGGCATTAACGAAAACTCATTCGTCAATTTGTAAACTTGTTAATGAGTTACAATTTCAGTCATAGCATTACGTATGCCGTTGGTAACATTATTTTGAATTCTATTAAACTGAACAATCTATTTTCGGTGTGTTTCCGTTGACCCTATTGAAAAGTCTATTTCTAATTTATCGGGATCGCTGGTCACTTTGCCTCTATGCGACTCGAAAAGGTTTGGGAACCGCTGGCTTAAGGGGACATAATGCTATATATGGGTATCAAACTTTTCCATTTGTGTGGGATTGGAGTTTAAAATATTGTAGGTGTCAACTATTTTAAAAGTTTCGTAAGCTTGTGAAACATTAGTTTAGTTTAACTTGGTTTAGCCGAAAGATCATTCTCATTGTACATCGGACAAGTCCATAAGTGCTGAGATCTCCTTCCCAGTATGTCCCTCAGTGTGTGGAGTCTGACGACCCCAGTATGTCCCTCAGTGTGTGGAGCCTGACGACCCTAGTATGTCCCTCAGTGTGTGGAGTCTTACGACGCCAGTATGTCCCTCAGTGTGTGGAGTCTGACGACGCCAGTATGTCCCTCAGTGTGTGGAGTCTGACGACGCCAGTATGTCCCTCAGTGTGTGGAGTCTGACGACGCCAGTATGTCCCTCAGTGTGTGGAGTCTGACGACGCCAGTATGTCCCTCAGTGTGTGGAGTCTGACGACGCCAGCTCTGTGTTGATTTGTTATTCTTCTGTTTCTCCCTACATAGCGCTGGTTGTTGGCTTCTCTAGTATTTACCCTATATCCATGCAGTCCGAACATTGGTTCATCATAATTGTCTGAATCATTAGTTCGCTTTCTTTCCCTGAGGGCATTCAGAAAATCAAAGCGGTCCATTTCACGTCCGCAATCTACTGCAGCCGCTTCAGCAAGGCTAACAGTTCGTTCGTTTCATTTCACGTCTGAGCGCCCAGGCACAAAAGTGAAATAGATCCATCAGTCTAACTTTTTTGCTGGGTCTTGAATCTACTTTTTGCCGCTTGTATGTTGTTATATGTAAGTACAATTTATCGAGATATGTTATACTATGTTAGGATTATCATCACTGCACTCTGGATACATTTATATGTGCCCCGCTCTTCACTGACAATCAGAATGGAGAACCCCGGGTCCACATGCACGAACCTCATAGCACGGTCTGGGATTAATACATAGTATGGATTCGTTGTTTTTTTTTTTACTAAAGGCTCTACGTGAACCCTCCAGTTCTACTAACAGTTTTACATGAACCCACCAGTTCTACATATGGCTTTACATGAACTCTCCAGTTCTACATATGGCTTTACATGAACTCTCCAGTTCTAAATATGGCTTTACATGAACTCTTCAGTTCTTCTAACAGCATTACATAAAACCTCCATTTCTACTAATGGCTTTACGTGAACCCTCCATTTCTAATTAAAGGTTATACTTGAAACTTTCAGTTCCACTAACGGCTTCACGCGAACCATCCAGTTCTGTATAACAGCATTATGCGTGTGTGTGTGTGTGTGTGTGTGTGTGTGTGTGTGTGTGTGTGTGTGTGTGTGTGTGTGTGTGTGTGTGCACGCGCGTGTAGGGAGGGTGAAAGCTACAATATTGGTTGTCTGTAAATTCAGCAGCGATTGCAGTAAAATGGAAACTTCAAACAAGCAAAACTTCATTGCAGCGACGGTATTATAAAAGCTTCAACTTTAAAACCAGTAAACGGATCAATATTGTTTTGGATTACAGCTTGTAGTTTCCATGTTTGTTTGTTATATTTTAATGCGCGAATAAAGATAACAACGATTACTTAACTCTTAATTAGCACAAGAATATCGTGTATTGCATGAGGATGAGGTTGACCGTTAGACCCGCTTTCAAGAAACGTGGTTTATGTTTGTATAAACGCATCAGGACCACAGAGTCTGAGGGACACTCAACTCTTCACTTGATGACATCTTGATTTAACTACAGGTTCTAAACCTGATTGATAGGTTCACATTGGTGCAATGTATGCCAATGGAGAGTCAGTGACCAGCAAGATATTTAAGGTTTATAAAAACATAATATGGTGAGGGAGAGAAAGAAAAGAGAGCAAGACGTTCTAAATCCACACATTTTCTAAATTGAATGTGGCCGGAAACTATAGGTGACAAGCATAGGACAAGTGCAATGAAATCTTCACTCTAAAATATGTCGACAAATGATGTGGTGCATGGTTTTTGTTTCTGTAGAGCTTTTATTCTCATCTAATTGTCAGAATTGTGAAGTTGTGATGTGACAGGTTTCGAGGAGTGGATTGGAATAATAAAATTGTCACTCTAAAATATATCAGCCAATCATGTGATCGGCTCCCTCAATGAGATAGAGCTGCTTGCACAGAACATAGACAAATATCAAGATGTGATAAAATATCTTTGACAATGACAAGATAGACGGATAGACAGTCTTTGTGTTAATAAAGCAACGAAAAGACAGACAGATAGACAGTCTTTGTGTTAATAAAGCAATGACAAGACAGGCAGATAGACAGTCTCTGTGTTAATAAAGTAATGACAAGACAGGCAGATAGACAGTCTCTGTGTTAATAAAGTAATGACAAGGCAGGCAGATAGACAGTCTTTGTGTTAATAAAGTAATGACAAGGCAGGCAGATAGACAGTCTTTGTATTAATAGAGTAATGACAAGACAGGCAGATAGACAGTCTTTGTGTTAATAAAGCAATGCCAAGACAGGCAGATAGACAGTCTTTGTGTTAATAAAGCAATGACAAGACAGACAGATAGACAGTCTTTGTGTTAATAAAGCAATGACAAGACAGGCAGATAGACAGTCTTTGTGTTAATAAAGCAATGACAGGACAGACGGATAGACAGTCTTTGTGTTAATAAAGCAATGACAAGACAGAAGGATAGACAGTCTTTGTGTTAAAAAAGTAATGACAAGACAGACGGATAGACAGTCTTTGTGTTAATAAAGCAATGACAAGACAGACGGATAGGCAGTCTTTGTGTTAATAAAGTAATGACAAGGCAGGCAGATAGACAGTCTTTGTGTTAATAAAGCAATGACAAGACAGACGGATAGACAGTCTTTGTGTTAATAAAGTAATGACAAGGGAAGCAGATAGACAGTCTTTGTGTTAATAAAGCAATGACAAGGGAGGCAGATAGACAGTCTTTGTGTTAATAAAGCAATGACAAGGGAGGCAGATAGACAGTCTTTGTGTTAATAAAGCAATGACAAGGGAGGCAGATAGACAGTCTTTGTGTTAATAAAGTAATGACAAGGGAGGCAGATAGACAGTCTTTGTGTTAATAAAGCAATGACAAGGGAGGCAGATAGACAGTCTTTGTGTTAATAAAGTAATGACAAGGGAGGCGGATAGACAGTCTTTGTGTTAATAAAGCAATGACAAGGGAGGCAGATAGACAGTCTTTGTGTTAATAAAGTAATGACAAGGGAGGCAGATAGACAGTCTTTGTGTTAATAAAGTAATGACAAGGGAGGCAGATAGACAGTCTTTGTGTTAATAAAGTAATGACAAGGGAGGCAGATAGACAGTCTTTGTGTTAATAAAGCAATGACAAGGGAGGCAGATAGACAGTCTTTGTGTTAATAAAGTAATGACAAGACAGACGGATAGACAGTCTTTGTGTTAATAAAGTAATGACAAGGGAGGCGGATAGACAGTCTTTGTTTTAATAAAGTAATGACAAGGGAGGCAGATAGACAGTCTTTGTGTTAATAAAGTAATGACAAGACAGACGGATACACAGTCTTTGTGTTAATAAAGTAATGACAAGGGAGGCAGATACACAGACTTTTGTGCAGATAAAGTAAAAGCCAAAGAGAAAGACAAGTACACAGGAAAAGTTCATGTAATATTGTCCTAACAAAAATCGTCCCACACGAAAGTTTTGATTACGTCATGATTCTATTGCTTAAATGAGCGTCATAAATTAGTGTCTTATCTTAAATGTTTTTCCACCAAGTGATCGATCTATCAGGCACATTGTGCCACGCCCATTGTATATATGCAGCAGAAAGTCCTAGATATTTTCTGCGACCAATCAATTTCCGCGCTCCCATTTCGTCACTCTGTTGTAACCGACACGTGACTATAGCAGGCGCGAGCTGGTCGTTTATATTCATACATTAAAGGCAGTCAAGACGAAATGGACTATGGGATATTAAGTTTCAGTTCGCTACATGCGTGTTAGCACGCGCAGAACCTACTCATCAACCCAGCACTTCACTTCATTATTTTCACCAATAAAAAGTCAGCATCTCTTAAATAACTTAAACACACAAATCGAGAAAACATTACAATAGTAACTAATTAAGTACACGAATAGATAAAGCTGAGTAGAAAAGGAGCATCGTGTACTACTATAGTTAATGCATACTACTTGAGTGAGGTATTTATATAAGTAGCAGGTAATAGCGTTCTACTTAAAAAAAAAAACATATTTAGGTAATATATAATAGAATATAATGTAACTTTAGAAAAAACTCGTGGAATCTGATTTCATGAGCTGTGCCAGGATCCTGATATGCGATCAGAAAAGTATTCCGAGTATTCACAGACAATTCTCTAGTACAAAAATAGAAACACGAAAACAAAAGAAATGATTTTGTTTACAAATGAAACGTAAGAGAAACAATTTTTTTTACAAGAGAAACGCAAGAGAAAAGATTTTTGTTTACACGAGAAACGTAAGAGAAAAGATGTTTGTTTACACGTGAAATGTAAGAGAAAAATGTTTGTTTACACGTGAAACGTAAGAGAAAAGATAAGCATAAACATGTTGGAGCGCTGGCTTGGCGGATGTCAGTTGGAATAATGGAACAATACAATTCGTTTTGGTGATAGCTTTATGTCGAAGGAAGACTACTTGAAGCGATCCAACGTACCGACCAGATAGTTCTCTCTCCTTGAATACAGACAATACAGGGGCAAATAATGAAAGAAAAAACCCAAATATATGTAGGCCTGCAAGTGTTGTTAAAATGTCAACTTTGGCACCAGAGAACAACATAATATTCACACATATACTCGAGCAGATGTCAAGTGTCTTTGCGAATATTCGCATGTTCTAATCAAAGAAATATAGTAAAACAAAAGCCAATATATGAAATAATACAACATACAGATAGTGTCTATTTAAAGTAAAACACAGATGTTAAAAGATGCAATTATTAACCAACTTGGAATTAAGTGCAAGTGACGTCACTAATAGTGTTTGGAGGACGAGGTTGGGATTGTGTGTGTGGGGGGGGGGGGGGAATGAAATAAACTTAGTGACATTACCCAAGAGTGTCACTTTTGCTGTGACTTTTTGCAACATGTATGTACATTGTTTCAACACACGAGTATTTCTCTCTCTCTCTCTCACTCTCTCTCTCTCTCTGCGATCAAGTCTCAGTCAGACTAGGATTCCAGACTCTCTCATGAAGTAAGCTGTCTGTTTAAATGATTCGATTGTCCCATACGAGTATTTCAAGACACATGAATCTAGACTTCCTTACATGGCCATTATCATTGTTCTTTAGGAGTTTCCCTCCACTCATTCCCTTCTGACTTCTATACATGACCATTAACATTGTACTTTGAGAGTGTCCCTCCACTCATTCCCTTCTGACTTCTATACATGACCATTAACATTGTGATTTGAGAGTGTCCCTCCACTCATTCCCTTCTGACTTCTATACATGACCATTATCATTGTTCTTTAGGAGTGTCCCTCCACTCATTCCCTTCTGACTTCTATACATGACCATTATCATTGTTCTTTAGGAGTGTCCCTCCACTCATTCCCTTCTGACTTCTATACATGACCATTAACATTGTGATTTGAGAGTGTCCCCATCTCAACATAGTGCACGATCTACGTGGCGGAAGTCTCCACAATTAGTTTTAATCAGTAGAGTTGTATTTTTAACAGCGGCCTGGAAGGAGCAATAATGGAAGGCATGTTTCCTAGAAAACGAGACATTGTCAGACCAAGAGGAAGGTAATTTCAAGACTGAAAGAGACATTTGAACAATGCAACAACAGAAGTAGGAGATCTGCCTAGAGATAGAGATTCTTTCAGACGGGCTCTGATGAGTGCAACGATCTGCGAAAGACATGCAGCCCAATGATTATTATTTGTTAACCTCAACAGCAACATGATCTCTACAAAATAAAATGAAAAAAAAATGGAAGTGCCATTTTGTGTGTCTGAAAGAAGAGGCGAGAGCCCCAATATGCATCAGGCGTGATATACAAGGCTTACGGTATTAGTGTCCTTATTTATTGGATCAACGGCACATGATTGTACAAGAAGGTCAGCTCTGACCTATCCGTGTTTCTTTCTTAGATAAAGGTGCCTGTGATACCTATTGAAGTGTGGGTGAAACCAGAAGCGGGTCGTTACAAGGAACGAACTAAACAATGTAATCACCGTAGAAAAGTTCACTACAAACCACCACTGTACCACATTTTAATAACAATTTTTTAAACCAGAATTCTGTGCCTCAATGAGATGGTGCGTTGTGATTACATTTCATTAAAAACATGTATAGAAGAGAGGCACTGATCTCGAGGCAAACCCAGAGTAAACGTAGAGTACGAGACTTGAATCGGCGTCTTAGCACGCCAGTTTCCACCCATATGTGCTCGGTCACCTATTCAGAAGTGTTCGGAGACTTATGGATAGTGGTCGCTTCAAGCATAGAAACTCACGATGTGAGGCGGCATTCCTCACCTTCCCTGAGTACTAACCTGGTACCCAATTTCTGGCAGCGGCTGTGTCGACCGAGGAAGTATTTTTTTCTAACCACGAGTACAACTCACAAACTGCTTCCAGCGGGAATTAAGAACATCACTAAACAACAACAATAGTTGGGATTGCCAGATGAGCGAGAACTCCAAGTTGATGTCTTCCTTAACGGGCGGTGTTTACGTGAGAGGAGATGGAGAGACTTCCTTGTGAGGCACTTTACGTGAGAGGAGGTGAAGAGATTTCCTTGTGAGACACTTTACGTGAGAGGAGATGGAGAGACTTCTTTGTGAGACACTTTACGTGAGAGGAGGTGAAGAGATTTTCTTGTGAGACAACTTTACGTGAGAGGAGGTGAAGAGATTTCCTTGTGAGACACTTTACGTGAGAGGAGGTGAAGAGATTTCCTTGTCAGACACTTTACGTGAGAGGAGGTGAAGAGATTTCCTTGTCAGACACTTTACGTGAGAGGAGGTGGAGAGATGTCGTTGTGAGACACTTTACGTGAGAGGAGGTGGAGAGATGTCGTTGTGAGACACTTTACGTGAGAGGAGGTGGAGAGATGTCGTTGTGAGACACTTTACGTGAGAGGAGGTGGAGAGATGTCGTTGTGAGACACTTTACGTGAGAGGAGGTGGAGAGATGTCGTTGTGAGACACTTTACGTGAGAGGAGGTGGAGAGATGTCGTTGTGAGACACTTTACGTGAGAGGAGGTGGAGAGATGTCGTTGTGAGACACTTTACGTGAGAGGAGGTGGAGAGATGTCGTTGTGAGACACTTTACGTGAGAGGAGGTGGAGAGATGTCGTTGTGAGACACTTTACGTGAGAGGAGGTGGAGAGATGTCGTTGTGAGACACTTTACGTGAGAGGAGGTGGAGAGACTTCCTTGTGAGGCACTTTACGTGAGAGGAGGTGAAGAGATTTCCTTGTCAGACACTTTACGTGAGAGGAGGTGAAGAAATTTCCTTGTGAGACACTTTACGTGAGAGGAGGTGGAGAGATGTCGTTGTGAGTCACTTTACGTGAGAGGAGGTGGAGAGACTTCCTTGTGAGGCACTTTACGTGAGAGGAGGTGAAGAGACTTCTTTGTGATACACTTTACGTGAGAGGAGGTGAAGAGACTTCTTTGTGATACACTTTACGTGAGAGGAGGTGAAGAGACTTCTTTGTGATACACTTTACGTGAGAGGAGGTGAAGAGATTTCCTTGTGAGACACTTTACGTGAGAGGAGGTGAAGAGACTTCCCTGTGATACACTTTACGTGAGAGGAGGTGGAGAGACTTCTTTGTGATACACTTTACGTGAGAGGAGGTGAAGAGACTTCTTTGTGATACACTTTACGTGAGAGGAGGTGGAGAGACTTCTTTGTGATACACTTTACGTGAGAGGAGGTGGAGAGACTTCTTGTCAGACACTTTACGTGAGAGGAGGTGGAGAGACTTCCCTGTGATACACTTTACGTGAGAGGAGGTGAAGAGACTTCTTTGTGATACACTTTACGTGAGAGGAGGTGGAGAGACTTCTTTGTGATACACTTTACGTGAGAGGAGGTGGAGAGACTTCCCTGTGATACACTTTACGTAAGAGGAGGTGGAGAGACTTCTTTGTGATACACTTTACGTAAGAGGAGGTGGAGAGACTTCTTTGTGATACACTTTACGTGAGAGGAGGTGAAGAGACTTCTTTGTGATACACTTTACGTGAGAGGAGGTGGAGAGACTTCTTTGTGATACACTTTACGTAAGAGGAGGTGGAGAGACTTCTTTGTGATACACTTTACGTGAGAGGAGGTGAAGAGACTTCTTTGTGATACACTTTACGTGAGAGGAGGTGGAGAGACTTCCCTGTGATACACTTTACGTAAGAGGAGGTGAAGAGACTTCTTTGTGATACACTTTACGTGAGAGGAGGTGGAGAGACTTCTTGTCAGACACTTTACGTGAGAGGAGGTGGAGAGACTTTTTCAGGTTGTACTAATCACTATCATGAGAAATATAAACATTGAGCAAAGAAAATGTCACCAGAAAATTAAATAATTCATATCCTTACAGTTTAAGGGTAAATCTTAATATTGTAAATGCTGTTTGATGTGTGTTTTTGTTTAACTGCAACTAGTGCAGATTCTGTTTGATGTGTGTTTTTGTTTAACTGCAACTAGTGCAGGTTCTGTTTGATGTGTGTTTTTGTTTAACTGCAACTAGTGCAGGTTCTGTTTGATGTGTGTTTTTGTTTAACTGCAACTAGTGCAGGTTCTGTTTGTAAGTTCAACCATAACAGTTCGTGGTAAATGAGGCCTGTTTAGCAAAACAGTTGTTAAGTCTGCAGGACCCGATATCGTGATTAATATGTCAATCCTTCAAGTATTGCTCATTTGTCATTTTAATGCGCCAAGATACAGTATTTCATATAACAATAAGTGAGTGCATAAATGAACTATCTTAAATTAAGTGCTTAGTTGAAAAAAATTGTAAAAAAAGTAAAGTGCCCCAGTCACGCCAAGTGGCGTATAGGGAATATGATGTTAGTGACCATAAATTTTACAGACCATCAGCACATGGTTCTTGGGGTAATGTGGTCGGTATTACGGCCGTGCCGCTTTACTTTCCCAGAAAAAAAATCTGGTACCCATTAAAGACTGGGTGAACCCGAAGCCGTCGGTTGGCATCGAACCCTACTTTGCTTAGTTGAAAAGGTACACAAATAATACCAGAGTGAATTAAAAACCTTTCAAAACACATGTTAAAGTAGTCGATAACGGCCAGTGATAATTAAAAAGGAAACACTGCTGGTCAGTCTTCTATTGATAAGGTTGATTATTTTGGTGCTAATCTGCATTCTGCAGAAGAACAAGAAGTGGGAATGACAGAACGTGAGGTAGAAGAGAATTGTGGAATTAGCCCTATGGTTGATACTATAAATGAGATCAACTGCGTTAAGGAATGAAAGGATTAGCAAATTTGATGTCATGTTTCTTTCTGGGAAATGTCAGTTACAAATTATTTTTAAGCTGAAATCATCAAGCTGGAAGTGATTCTTTTCAGAGCAAAGTGAAATCTTTCAGTGTTGCGGCAAAATGAGATGTCAAGTCAATGTCAGATCTGCGCACGCTTTCACAGGGGAAGGCTGATACCAACAATGGTGAGAACATTCTCCAGTCACGGCTTGCTCACCCGTTCTTGTTATTGGCTGACGATTGTTTGATATCGGTAGTACCTAACATTGGGGTCAGTCAAAAAGTGTTGCACTTTCCTAAATAATTGTTGTGGCACAACGCTCTGTTTCAAAGACACAGCATTGGTTGAAATTTTCCTCGAGTACTTGAAGCGAGCTGAGTGCAGTATGAAGGGGAAATGATCGGAAGCTTGATACTGCTGAGGTTCGAATGGCGTCATCGACAAAACAGATACTTGTTCTCGAAACAACATGATTGCAAGGAGAGTTTTTGATTGGTTACTGTTAATGAATGTTTGGCGCTTTTTATGATCCCGAGACTGAAAACTAGAGCAAACGATGGAAACCTTTCTTTTCGCTAATACCAAAGAAGATCAAGACATTCAAGTAAAAATAGTAACTTCTATAATTTGAAAGTACAGATGGTAAATTCTATAATCAGGAAAGTAAAGATAATAACTTCTATCTATAATCAGGAAACTAAAGACGGTATAATCAGGAAAGTAAAGACGCTCCCATGTACAATTAGGACGGTCAAGACGACAACCTTTACAACTAGGAAGGTCAAGACGATAATCTGTACAATTAGGAAGGTCAAGACGATAATCTGTACAATTAGGAAGGTCAAGACGATAACCTTTGCAATTAGGAAGGTCAAGACGGTAATCTGTGCAATTAGGAAGGTCAAGACGATAACCTTTGCAATTAGGAAGGTCAAGACGATAATCTGTACAATTAGGAAGGTCAAGACGATAACCTTTGCAATTAGGAAGGTCAAGACGGTAATCTGTGCAATTAGGAAGGTCAAGACGATAACCTTTACAACTAGGAAGGTCAAGACAATAACCTTTACAACTAGGAAGGTCAAGACGATAACCTTTACAACTAGGAAGGTCACGACAATAACCTTTACAACTAGGAAGGTCAAGACGATAACCTTTACAACTAGGAAGGTCAAGACGATAACCTTTACAACTAGGAAGGTCAAGACGATAACCTTTACAACTAGGAAGGTCAAGACGATAACCTTTACAACTAGGAAGGTCAAGACAATAACCTTTACAACTAGGAAGGTCAAGATGGTACCCTATACAGTTAGGACGGTCAGGACGGTAATCTCGACAATTAGGAAGGTCAGGATGGTAATTTCGACAATTAGAAAGGTCAAGAAACATCGGGAGAAGTGCATAATATTCAGAGATAAATGATTAGAGGACTACAGTTCACGCCAATTTTCAAGCGCATGTCTCGACACCTACACATTAAAGTGCAGAACTGATTGAGCGACTCTCGTACACAACTACATGTGCGACTGTGTTTCAGTGATAATGCTTATTTCTTCCAAAGGCATATAACGATGAAATGTTCAAAGGTGCACAACTATGGAAAATTAAACAATTTAATGTTGAATTGAAAGCTTTTGCAATAATTCCTGGAATGAATATATACAAATATATGGATGAGAGATGAATTAATCTAATGAATATATACAAATATATGGATGAGAGATTAATTAATCTAATGAATATATACAAATATATGGATGAGAGATGAATTAATCTAATGAATATATACAAATATATGGATGAGAGATGAATTAATCTAATGAATATATACAAATATATGGATGAGAGATGAATTAATCTAATGAATATATACAAATATATGGATGAGAGATGAATTAATCTAATGAATATATACAAATCTATGGATGAGAGATGAATTAATCTAATAAAAATATACAAATCTTTGGATGAGAGATGAATTAATCTAATAAATATATACAAATCTATGGATGATAGATGAATTAATCTAATAAATATATACAAATCTATGGATGAGAGATGAATTAATATAATAAATATATACAAATCTATGGATGAGAGATGAATTAATCTATTAAATATATACAAATCTATGGATGAGAGATGAATTAATCTATTAAATATATACAAATCTATGGATGAGAGATGAATTAATCTAATGAATATATACAAATCTATGGATGTGAGATGAATTAATCTAATGAATTTATACAAATCTATGGATGTGAGATGAATTAATCTAATGAATATAGACAAGAAAAGGTGCATTAGTTTTGGGGAGGGGATGTATTGCTCTATATCACTTTTTACTTTTTATGACACAAGGAACTTGATATTACATAGCCACAAGAAGGATTAATTGTGATTGAACAGGGACAACTTTTGAACCACCCCTCTCGATAACCACCGGATTGCGTCTCGACCCGGTGGTTCCGTCTTCGTTACGTATTTGATCGGGACAACTTCCCTCACCTTCCTCCTTTATTAAATGTATTATAAGGCATCATTAGTTTGGTGACAGAGTTGTTTCTCCAAGGAAACTTTCTTTCTGGCTGGTGAGTCTTTCTTTCACGAGCGTCCATTAAGATAAAATGCATTTGCTGGAACTGTCAGCAAGTTTGAATATTTTAATAGCAGAGACTAATACATGCTTCACTAGGACTAATAGAACCGAAACATGAAACCTCTATAGTAAACACCATCTATGTTATCAAGCTGGGAATACTCATTTTATCATTTGGAATTTAAGGGTCCAAGACCTGGATAATAATTCAGGGATAATTAGCATGAACTAAAATGTCATCATCTGAGAGAGAATTTGTTGAGGAAGAATAATTCACCAAATTTTCTGCATCGACACAAGATTCGAGAAAATTATCGTAAAAGAACTGAAAATGAACAAAAATTGGCTCGTGATTTACCTCAGGTAGTGTACTGGTCATTTCAAACTTTATAGTGGCTGAAAAAAGAGAAGGAGCAAGCAAAAAACATCCAAAACTATCAGAGACTACACTTACTGATGCAAACAAGATCCAAAACTCTCAGAGACTACACTCACTGATGCAAGACACCAGGAGAGCGATAAACGTCCATACTGGCCATCACATTCTGGATTATGGGCGTGTTAACACATGCAATATCATGGTGCTGAATGAGAAATGAATGAACCTAAGTGTAGCAGTCACGATGATTCTGTCCTATTGATCAAATGTTCCATGTGATCAGATTTGTTTTTAATTGATTTACTAATCTATCCATTTTTAAAATGCCATATTTAGGAAAGATGTGAAGGAGGTATTTATATTATTTTTTAAAACTTTAAAGGAAAAGAAAGTATATGTCCCACTCTTAAATAACGTTTAAATGACATAACGGAGGCGAAGGCGCGCCTCCCAGCACCAGAGCTGGAAGATGTCAACGACCCACAGCTGATGGCTTGCGCCAGGATCGGTGAACCAGAACCATCCAGACCCTGATCCACCTCTCCGTGGTGCCTCTAGTAACAGACTAACCTGTCTAGTCTGGCTAAGCGAGCAGGGATCGAAGAGGGAAGACAACCCGGTACTCAAAAATGTCGTGCTGAAGTCGGATGTGTTGTGCCGAAAGGTGCAAATATCACAGTTATACTGCAAACCACAACACAACGCAGACACGCCCACTTAACGTCCTTATAAGAGCGGATGATGAAGAGGAATATTCTAGTCTACCAGAATACTCTAGAATACTTTAGTCATCGGGCGAACGCAAGCAAGCAAGCAAAAGGCTTAACGATAGGTCGGCATCTGGATATCATGACAATGTACACGTCATGCTACAGGAGACCAATGATAAAGCTATTCTTATTGGGATGTAGATCATTCCTTTTGAATTTTCTGGCTAGTATTTTTGAAGTATGTCGATCATCACGGTCACTCTACAACACAATCTTCATCATAACGTTTGTGCTACTAGTGCCAGACTTGCATTCTTGACTGAAGAACAATAACAAAAATAACCACTACCGAGATGAAATGTAGTAGATGCATGACAGGAAGGAACAGTCACCAAGCTTATACGATCAATTTGATACGATCAAGAATCTAGAACTGAGAAAAACGCTAGAAATAATTCGCAACCAAAGCATACATAAAGAACCAACAGATAAAATAGTTTATCTATAAGATAAGACTGAAAGACCAAGGCACACCACAACGAGCCTCCAACAAACTCTACGAGAACACAAGACCTAAGGGCCGACCATAAAAAAAAGATGACTTTATGAAATATTAGAAACACTAGGAAACATAATGACGGGAGAAGCCGACAGAAGAGCAACAAACCGTAAATGATATCTTCCCTCTACTTTGAAAGGCAAATGAGAAAAATAAGAAAGAAGAAGTATACATTATATCCACCATTACAGTACTCAACAAAGCTAAACATTAAAAAGAACTTAGAAATGTTAAAATGCATAATTCAAAAGTTTTATTTCGTCACATATATTTGTTTCATGACTTTGAGTTGTATATTTTAAGTGTCAAACATTACATTCTTCTGAAACTGACTGGTTATGACACTACCTACGTGTGGGTGTCTGCTTATGTTGAAGTGGAATGGAATACGCTGACGTAACCTTGACACGGTGACGACACAGCTGAAGATGGAGCCATCAAATGTTGTCTGCAGGAGAGCAATGAACTAGAAGAGCACGAATTGAAATAGTCGATTGTAGAAAGTGGCTGATTTATAAAATGTGTAATATGTGAAAAGTTATATTCAAGTTGAGACTAGCGGAAAAGCTGGGTAGCCACGGAAATCTTCTGTGCAAGACGAAAATAAGAAGGCGGTGCTTGAGTCATTCATTGATGGCTTTAACGTTGAACCAACCACCTGATCAAGTGCCATTACAGAAAGTAGCAGTCTTGACGTCGAGTGTTCGCAGCAAAGAGTTTCATATCTGCCTCTGGTGTGCAGTTACAGACATCTTTTATATCTTATTTTCTTGATAATGATAGAGATGTGAGAGTAAGCTTGAAGTCTCTGAGTACAGAGAGAGAAGACATACGAGAGGGCAGCAAGAGTGACGCCAGAGAATGGATAAATCTAGACGTTTCCATACTGACATTCTATGGTCTCCCTCAACATGTTCTCTAAGAGTAACATTACTTTTTAAAAAATGACTTTTGCATATGCTTGTTGATGATGGATAAGCTGTTCTGAGATTAACATGATAGAGAAGCTGTTCTGAGATTAACATAATAGAGAAACTGTACTGAGGTGAAAAATATAGAGAAGCTGTTCTGAGATGAACATGATAGAGAAGCTGTTTCTGCTCCGTCATGAAGCAGTCAAAGTATTCCAATCTTCACATCTGTTTGTTTTGTTTCTGAGTGGCATTTTAGTTTCAAGCACCGACATTTTGCTGAATTTATGGGTTAAGATGTCCACAGACTTCTCCATTCTCCCCATTATTACAACTAGAACTTGATGAAAGTATTTCCAATTTGTCACAACACATACACGAGAGTTCACGATTTTCCTCCAATCAATTTCAATTCTCTGTTATTAAATAATACTTTACAAGAATACTGTTTTTGAGAAGAAATATGTCAAAAACCCACACATTTGAGTACTCGGGATGTAAATGATTTAATCTTTTAGGTACAATTGGTAACAAACTTTACAATATAACTTGCTCTAATCGATTTTCTAATCAATCATATCATCAGAAATCCTAAACATCTATAACAATTATTTAATGAAATGAACATGACAAGCACAAAATATGGATTATATATGAATATCAAAAAGACAAAACTATGATCATAAACAAAGATAATACTCAAAACCTGCAAGTGAATATCAAAGTTGAAGGAATAGACCTGGAGACAGTCCAGAGCTACAACTACCTTGGACATACTATAACCAGTGATGGAGAATGAATGTAAAACTTAAAAAAACAAACAAAAGAACAGGAATGGCAACAATTAATTTTAATGCCGTGAAAATATACTAACACATAAACAAATAACACCAGGTCTAAAACTAAGAATAGCAAAATGTTATATCTTATCAACATTCCTATATGGTGCAGAAACATGGACATTAAACAAGAAAACAGAACAGAAAATTGAAGCCTTTTAAATGTGGATTTATAGAAGAATAGATGGATGTTTGTTAAATTGGATGGAAAGAAAAGAAAGTAAACGATGAAGTCTTAAAACAACTAAAATTGAAAAAAAAAGAACTACTAAACACAATTCAAACAAGCCACATTAGATTTTTGGGGCATGTTAAAAGACACGGCAGCTTGCTAAAAGTAATCTTGGAAGGGAAAACACAAGGTAGCAGAGGCAGACCAAGACAAAGACTAATATGGACGAGTTATATCAAAAGATGGACAAGTCAGCCTATGACAAACCTGCACCATCAAAGGCAGAGACAGAGCGGAATGGCGCTCCATGGTAGCCAACCTTCGATGCGGTGACGGCACTTAATGATAACGAAATAAATTTTAATGAAGAAGATTCTGATATATATAGATTAGGCTACTAACATGAATATATGAGAAAGACAACTACAAGTATGATGTGTAAACTATTGCATTAAAGATGTCGTAGTTGGTGTGAGGCAGGCAGTTTTTATGCGGAATATTAGATTTGAAACGTGTCTTCTGTCGATGTACAAGCTCCTTGATCATGAAGGCAAAAGAAAAGTACCAAACAGGAAGTGGTCCGCCGGCTCATAAAAAGATGATGTGAGGAAAATAAGAAGCTCCACAATCCATCCCACAAAGACAGCAATTCAGAGGGTTATCCCGTTAGCCATATATAAGTGTTGACGTCTTGCTAATAAAACAAGCAAAAGAGGATGTTACTAGAGAAAAACGATTTAAACATGCAAAAAAGAACTGGTTTACAAACACCATTAAACAAAGGAAATTAAAATACTATGGCCACGTCAAAAGGAACAGCGGACTGGAAAGAACAATAATGGAAGGTATGGTTGCTGGGATGACGCATTAGAAGAAGGCTTGCCGGGATCACGAAAACGAAGAAGTTTGTTGTAACCGTTTGTCTACTCCATTCTTCAGTGTCGCTCCTCTACAGTTATTATTTCAGCTATGCATTTATCTCAAAGATAAAGTTCTCTTTTCTGTATCCTGTCATCAACAGACTCAGCTCTTTCATTTCCAGATTAGAAATGGCATTGTGACTTTGTTCTTACAGTCAAAAGATCGTTGTGCATAATAGATTATCTGTGTTACTAATTTGACGCCATAACCAATTAATAATTTGATAAATTCAGTGTTTGTAAATAAATACGAATACAACAATCCTAGTTTCTCTTGTTCTGTATATATAAATATATATATATATATACCATAAAGGTTTAGCAGAATGCATTCCGGCGGAGAAAGACTTAGATGTATTGAAATATACATAAAAAACTGATGCAGTGACATGTGACTTAGGGACAGTACAATGACATGTGACTTAGGGACAGTACAATGACATGTGACTTTGTGGTATGATTATAATGACATTTAGACAGACATTGTGTATAATATAAAGGCAAAACACGTACATGAAAATGTGTAATGAATAATAGAATATCAAACAAGCACAAATAAATGTTTGGAGCGAACTTAAAAGGAGATGAACTATAACAGTAATCTACGAAAATATAGTACTTCAAACTAACCCACTATTCAGTATCTACATTTTATTTTAAATTAGTAGCAACTAACACAACTTAAAATTTACACAAACAGAAACTCTGACGATCCTTGCTGATTTTTTTTTCTCAAATGGAAATCCACCAAAGCCTCTTACTCTTCATGCGACTCAATTTCTTCAGAAGTTGTAATCCTCGATTCTGCCTCATGTACTCGATTAGTTTTGATTAATTTCTCTTTTCGCTTCATCTGTTGACTTTGTGATAAGGCTGTTAGAAGTCGTCTACGATGTTGTTTGTGCTACCTTTGAGTTTAATTTGTATTTCTTTTCTTATTTGATCATCAAAACTTATTACATTAAAAAAAAATCTTCTAGCGTGTTTATATAAACTTTCTATTGATGTTTGTATTTTTTAAAATGATAGATTGTTATTTTTCGCTGTAACACTGTGCCTTGCTATCATACTTACTCGTAGCATATCTCTGGCGATGTCTTTCAACAAATGGGGCAAATCATTTAAAATTGGGGTTTGCAAAGATTCGCTGATAAGAGGAAAATGATGGCCATCTCTTGTGTTAACAATTTGGTTTTAACTGTCTCTATTGGTTCAAGAGGTCTAATTTTTGGTTCCAAAGGTCTAATTTTAGATTCAAGAAGTCCAATTGTTTGTTCTAGAGGTATACATTTTTGTTCTAGAGGTCTAATTTTATGTTCTAGAGGTCTAATTTTAGGTTGAAGAGATCTACATTTTTGTTCTAGAAGTCTATTTTTTTGGTTCTAGAGCTCTAATTTTAGGTACAAGAGATCTAAATTTTGGATCAAGAGGTCTAATTGTTTGTTCTAGAGGTCTAATTTTAGGTTCAAGAGATCTAAATTTTGGATCAAGAGGTCTAATTGTTTGTTCTAGAGGTCTAATTTTGTATTAATCTGAAGCTTAAATGCCTTTGTCTCTCAACTTGTCTATTTCAGCAATTTCTCTCAGTCATACTGCTGTAATATACTAAATCGTCTGACCAGGCCCGAAATAATAGAAAGTCAACGAATCTGGTCAGACATGTCATCACGAAGCCGAGCGACACCATCAGCAGTGAATTAGCTGTGATCGCAATCATGAACAGCACCACCGGTTCCTAACGCTGCCGACCAGGTTGTCCCCAATCCGTCAGATGTGACAGAGTCACGCAAGTCTGTGTGCCATCAGATGTGACAGAGCCACGCAAGTCTGTGTGCCATCAGATGTGACAGAGTCACGCAAGTCTGTGTGCCATCAGATGTGACAGAGCCACGCAAGTCTGTGTGCCATCAGATGTGACAGAGTCACGTAAGTCTGTGTGCTATCAGATGTGACCGAGCCACGTAAGTCTGTGTGCCATCAGATGTGACAGAGCCACGCAAGTCTGTGTGCCATCAGATGTGACAGAGTCACGTAAGTCTGTGTGCCATCAGATGTGACAGAGCCACGCAAGTCTGTGTGCCATCAGATGTGACAGAGTCACGCAAGTCTGTGTGCCATCAGATGTGACAGAGTCACGTAAGTCTGTGTGCCATCAGATGTGACAGAGCCACGTAAGTCTGTGTGCCATCAGATGTGACAGAGTCATGCAAGTCTGTGTGCCATTATCTGGTTTAATCTATTAATGACAAACTTGTCGAATGTAATATAAGGAAATATATCCATTAAAATAAATGTAATTTGTGGCAGATTTACGTGAATTAATGATATCGTTTGAGATCCTGAATGTATAGATGTATGTACTGTTCGGTTAGCACATCGTCTTTGCCTTTTAATCCGATTAATGGGTTATTTACTTGCAGCAAAAAAAATCTGATATTTTTATTTAGAAATGAAAGCAAGAGCATTTTTACTTTGATAACGTGAAGAGCTCTGTTAATGGCAACGAGACAACAATCTGCAGATCTTATTGACTGAACTCTGCAAGCACCACAGGGTTGCCCTGCAGTGGATCCCGTCTCACTGTGGAATACCAGGAAATGAGAAAGCAGATCAGTTGGCAAAGGAAGGCACAACAGGCACACAACTAGATACACCGGTTACATACAAGAAACAGATAAGCAAATCAATCAGAGGGCCACAAGCCCCAAATAAGAATGTCTTTCATAATATGAATAGATGGGAACAGGCTATCATTATACTCCTCAGAACAGTACACAGTCGACTCCACAGTCACATGTATACAAAATTCACTTAAACTACATGTACGTGTGGACAAGCGCCACAGACTGCTGAACACATAATTCAAGACTGTACTGAATATAGCAGATTGAGAAAAATCTATTGGCCCATAGATAAACAGACAAAACTATATGGGCCACTACAATAATTACAAAAGACAATAAAATGTATACAGGGAACGATATTGTGAATATAGACAATACTTCAGGCGAACGAAAGATAGATAGACTTCTATCCATTGTTACACAAGTGAACACAGATTGACTGATGTGTGTAGTAGGTAACAACATACACAAGTGATCACAGATTGACTGATGTGTGTAGTAGGTAACAACATACACAAGTTGTACACGAGTGTGCTCAGCGAGATGTAACTGACTGCTGACATCAGGAGGAGACAAATGAATCTGATGAAGTCCGTCGCTAGATGTCGCCTCTAGAACCTGACTAGCTAGTTTGGTCAAGGAAGTGGAGATCGAGGACGGAAAGCAAAACCGGTACACTAGTACATGCTCGACTGAAGTCGAATTTGTTGGGCCGAAAGAAGTTAGTCTCGCAGTTTCCCTGTAAACCAGAACACATTGTAAAATAACCGCCTGTAAATACCTTTGATTGGACGGAACAAACACACAAACAATAAGGAAACCATTACCAACATACAGAAATTATTTAGACAAAAATAAATCTTTGTCTTTAGGTGTAGGACCTCAACCTGTTTTGTCATTTACCTTCGATGAAATATTCAAAATAATCGCCAAAGCCTCTGTTTCTTTGTGGGACAAAATCTTGATTTTTGAGCTAAAATGTCCTGACTCTTTTTTTTTAACCCAGGATGAGATGCAACGTTGATTGTAACGGGCTAACATGGCAATGTACCTGGTCGATTTCAAAGTGTATATAGCTACCGGGAAGGTGGGGGTAATCGCTGAGTCTGGAGCTCTATGAATGTTGAAGTTACTGTGATGTTATGTAATGGCAGAAGTGAATAAATGGCGTCATTTAGAAAGCGTCACTTTGCGAGTCAACCCAAATAAAAAATCGTCCTCCTCGTCAGGCTAACCATCAATGTCCTTACAACAGAAAACAGTTCAAGGTTTAGGTTAGGCTCATCAGCCATCTTGGAATTCACTCTAGCTGCCAGCGATGACAAATTGGCACAGAGAGACAATGCTTGAAATTGTGCTATAGTAATACAGAATTCTATAGCAATACAGCATTCTATAGCAATATAGCATTCTATAGCAATATATCATTCGGAAATGAAATGAAGTGAATGTTTGCGGATAAAAGGCTTCTGAGAAATGAAGTGAATGTTTGCGGATAAAAGGCTTCTGAGAAATGAAGTGAATGTTTGCGGATAAAAGGCTTCTGAGAAATGAAGTGAATGTTTGCGGATAAAAGGCTTCTGAGAAATGAAGTGAATGTTTGCGGATAAAAGGCTTCTGAGAAATGAAGTGAATGTTTGCGGATAAAAGGCTTCTGAGAAATGAAGTGAATGTTTGCGGATAAAAGGCTTCTGAGAAATGAAGTGAATGTTTGCGGATAAAAGGCTTCTGAGAAATGAAGTGAATGTTTGCGGATAAAAGGCTTCTGAGAAATGAAGTGAATGTTTGCGGATAAAAGGCTTCTGAGAAATGAAGTGAATGTTTGCGGATAAAAGGCTTCTGAGAAATGAAGTGCTGTCTCTAAAGACGAATTGTCCAAACTGAACAGCTAGTCAAACGCTGACGCCTAGAAACCCCATGTTATAAACTACATGGGAAAATAGCGAGGCAGTAAATATCGAAGATCTACACAAGCTTCCTTCTAAATTGCCACACATACAACACACAAAACGCACATACACACACACACACACACACACAAGACACATACATACATTGTTGCGATCGAAATCATGGACAGACAAACAACTGGCATGGCGAAACGAACAAAAGCAACAAAGAAAAAAAAACAACAGAAAAGTAAATTAATCATTTATAAATTTAGCAACAACAGAAGTTTTAAGTGTGGTAAGACACAACGGATTACAACATCCGCCAGACGGATGATCCTTAAACGAACGAATAATCGCTTTCAGCTGATTTCTACTTCTTCCGCATTGAGTTTCCTAATCTCAGCATATTGCACAGCTGCTTTTAATCCTGCAGAAAATGTCGCGTTTCTCCACCTCAGATCTACAATAACTCTTTGGATCTTCCTCTAATGACTGTCATCATCTTTAAGTCATTAAATATTCATTGCCGCCAAATCTGTATCTTACATTATCCAGCTCAAGGGATTGCCTCATATCTTGCCTAATATTTTCATGTGATGATATACAAAACTCTTGAGAATTATGCATAATTTAGTTTTGTTTTCTCCATAATTAATATATTTTTTGTTCCCTTCCTTAAATCTTTGAGTTTTCACATAATTCAACTCTTAATTTGTGTAAGTATGACGTAATTTTAAAAAAACGAATTCGCAGCAATAAATACATGTCGGTAGGTACTTCATGAATGTCGGCATATCTGTAGAGAATGCTATTCATCATCATCATGTACCCTGCCGGTTGGCGTAGGCGATCATGTCCCTCCACAATCATCTATCTACAGTGCATCGTATCAGTTCTGTTGTTGACTGCTTTCCATGCCATGACACCAAGCTATCCAGTATTTTCTCTCTTTGTCGTCCGCGATCTCTCTTTCCTTTTATTTTGCCAATTGTAACCAAGTATTCCAACTTTCCTCTTCTCATGATGTGCCCGAAAAATGTTGATTGCCTCTTTCTGATGTTTTTTAAGAGCTCCCTTTTTGTGTTGGCCTCTTTGAGAACTTCCTCATTGGTCTTTTTATCTGTCCAGGGAACTTTCAACATTCTTCTGAGAAATCCCATCCTTGTGGCCTCTAATTGTCTTTTCATTTGTTTGTCTACTGTCCATGATTCGCTTCCATAGGTCAGAATTGGTTCTAAATAGCACAGATGAACTCTCTTTCTCATTTTTATTGACATAAATTTGTTGCATAAGATATTTTTCATTTTCTGAAATGCTATTTTGGCCTGAGCTATTCTGCTTTTTATTATGTGGTGCATCTCCCATCTGATGTAATTATTGTGCCCAAGTATTTGAAACGTTGCACTTGTGTCAGGTTTGTCTCGTTTATTTTAATGCTGCATGATGGTGATGATTGTTTCTTCGATATAACCATTACTTCTGTTTTCTTACTATTCAGACTGAGACCTTTCTTGTTGCTTTCTTCCACTATTATGTCTATCATTTCTTGTAGTTCGTTCTCTGTCTGCTAATAAGACTGTGTCATCCGCATATCGCAAATTATTTATGTTGTGACCGTTGACTTCAATTCCTTTTTTGCCTACTATTGATCTCATAATATATTCGCTGTCAAGTGAAAACAAATCCGGTGACAGAACACAGCCTTGTCTGACTCCTTGTTTTATATATTGGAATTGTCCTGCTTGGTTGTTAATTCGTACAGCTGCTGTTTGTTGCCAGTACATGTTTTTTTATGATTCGCAGATCCTTGCCATCAATGTTTAATTTCTCCAGCATATTGATTATTTCCACATGCTTTACTTTGTCAAATGCTTTTGTGTAGTCTACAAAGCACATATATAGATCTTTCTTTACCTCTATAAATCTTTCTATCAATGTCCTTAAGATGTATATTGCATTATTGGTGCCCTTTCCTTCCACAAATCCACATTGTTACTCACTTATTTCTAGTTTTATTTTGTTCCTTACACGTCTCATAATTATTCTTAGTAATATTTTAGTCATATGGCTCATGAGACTAATGGTGCGTTGGTCTTCACAATCAGTGACGCCTGTCTTCTTCGGTATGGCTACAAAGATAGATTTTAGTAGATCTTCGGGTATGTGTCCAGTGTTATATATGTCATTGAGTAATTTTGTTATGACTTGTACTCCCAACTCTCCTAATGCATTTATCTCTTCGATTGTTATATTGTCAGGACCTGGAGCTTTGCCTCTTTTCATGTGTTGAATTGCGTCCTCCACTTCCCTCTGCATTATTGGTGGTCCTGTGTCTTCATTTAAATTGTTTAATTCTGGTCTTTCATCATCATAGAGTTGACTGATATATTCTGTCCATCTTTCTATTGTCTTCTCCTGTCCCATTATTATATTTCCTTCCTTTGATTTCACACATCCTGAAACTTTGACTTCTTTTCTTCCTGTTAATTCATTTAACTGATTGTGCATAGATTTTGGGTCTTTCTTTTGTTGTTTTTCCATTTCTTCACATTTCTGTTTTAACCATTCTTCCTTTGCTTCTCTGCACTTGTTTTGGTTCTCTTTGTGCAATATTTTGTATGATCGTTCTTCTTTCTTATGTTTTCTTCTTTCGTCCATTAGTTGTAATATTTCTTCTGTCATCCATTTCTTTTTGTTGATTCTTTTAGTCACTGGTATTACTTCTTTTGAAGTTTGCTGAATGGATTATTTGAGCATTTCCCACTGCTCCTGGATGTCCTGTATTTTCTCAATAGCATTATATCTATTTTGTACTATCATGATGTACTTATCACTCATCTGTTTATCTACTCTTAGCATATCTATTTCTAATTTTATATTTCTTGGAGATTTCTGTGCCTTCCGCAGTTTTATTCTTATCTTTCCAACTACTGGTACATGGTCACTATTACAATCTGCTCCTGGCCTTGTTTTAACAGACGTTAGCCCATTCCTGAATCTTCTCTGTACTAGTATAAAATCAATTTGATTGTGTACTTTTTTGTCTGGACTTTGCCATGTCCATAGTCGCCTAGGGTGTTGTTTGAACCAGGTGTTACCTATAATCATTCCATGTGTCTTTGCCCAATCTATCAATCTATCCCCTCTGTCATTCGTCTCGCCAAGGCCATGCCCCCCAGTCACATTTTACACTTTAGCTGTTCCTACCTTTGCATTGAAATCCCCTAATATAATAGTTATTTCTTGGGATTTACACTGTTCCATGGCCGCCTCTAGCTCCTCGTAGAAAGTGTCAATGTCTTCTTCTTCGCTATTACTTGTTGGTGCATAAACCTGAATTATGTTGATATCTATTAGTCTACCTCTCAATTTTACTAGCAGAATTATGTCTGATACTGGCCACAATCCTTTCACTGTTTTGCTTCTTTCTCTATCTAACATGATGCCCACTCCTCTTTCGTGTGTGGTTCCCCCAGAGTAAATTACATTTATTATGTTGTTGTATTAGCTAGAAATAAAAAAAAACACTTTAGATCGGAAATGAAATAAATACCTTTGAAAACAAATGTCTATGTAGAATCTCATAAATAAGCTGGATAGAATACATTTCAAATGAACTGATAAGAGACGGATATAATCAAGAGTACGTATCGAGCTTCATAAGAAGGCAGTGAAAATACATCGGTCATTTGCTGAGAATGAAAGAAGAAAGACTTCCCAATCAGGTATTCATGTAGAAACCATCGGATAAATAAATCAAGGAGGACACAGTGAATCGCTACACAGAACAATTCCAAGCGGATATGAAGGCTCAACCATATGGGACTATTGAGTTATTGAGTTATTGAGTTATTTGCTGGTCATCATCATTGCACTCCGAACATGTCCATAGGTGCTCAGATCCCCTCCTCAGCAATTCCCTCAGTGTCCAGCGACTGACGACTCCAGTTCTATGTTGGTTGATAAGTCTTCTTACACGGCCACCAAGTTTCTCATTTCTGGCTGTGCCCATCTTAACTCCCATTTCCATCATCCGAAGAAGTGACGTTGATCTGTGTTTGTCGAAGTCCTGTGCTCTTCCAACATCTCAGAGTGCATTGATGATGTCCGCCCGATCCATCGGTTGCCCGTCCTCAATGACAGCGCAGCTAGCCAACCTGTCTGGTCTCTCATTTCCCCGTACTCCCGCATGTCCAGGGACATAGACAAAGGTGACCTTACGTATTTTGGATTTCTGCAACGACTCTACCCATTGCATGCGTACATAGCCCGCCTCCACTTTTTTTTATCATGCTCATCGAATCACTCAGTATACATGCGTGGATGTAGTCTTGTGACTCTAACCATTTGAATGTCTTGGTCACTGCCATCACCTCCATTGTCATGCTACTCGTGGTCATGGCGTATGCACCACTGTCTTCCTTGGCTATTCTGCCTGCCGAGCATGCTGTAAATGTCCATGCACTTCTTTCGTGTCGTCTTACAGATCCGTCTGTATAGATGACTGTATCTTTCTCATCGGTGTTATCGCAGATGAGACCGTTGACCTCAGCATTAACCACGACCGGGTTCTGTTCCCTACTTTTCCTGTCGAGTGTGACAATACACGAGAAAGTCCCCTTGAATGACGTAGGCACCGGTATCCACTCCTCACCAACGCTGATATTGGTAAGCTCACAGACCTGTTTGATGACATCTTCTGCTCGGCCCACCCATGATTTGCCTCTTTTTAGCCAGGTACCTTTCTCTGTGTTGAGCACGTGGTGCAATGGATGCTCTTTATCTGTACTAATCTTCAGGTATGCTCGTGCTCTCCAGATCTTGATTTTGTCATCCATGGTTGGAAAGTCAAGAAGATACCTCATTGCTACACAGGGAGTGTCCCTCGTACATCCCAGGATAATGCGCATGGCTTCATTTTGAAATTTTCTCCAGCCTATCAATTTGAGTCGTACTGACAGTAAGAATGGCCAGGGCATACTCGATTGGTGCGAGGACTAATCCCTTAAACAGAAGAGTAAGTAGCCTCTGCTCGATGTTGGCAGCTGCCATGACCTTCAAGGCGGCTAATCATTTGCGGGATTTTGTTATCACATGGTCGACGTGGTCCCGAAAACACAGGCTGCGATCAAACTTAACTCCGAGGTATGTCATCAACTTGTCCCTGGTCACCTCATCAGCTCCCATTCGTACTACCTGTGTGGTCGTATTAACGATATGATTGTTAAGGGAGAACCATGAAACTGATGCTTTATTAGGATTAACCAAGGCACCTGAAACCCCACACCAGGAAGAAATGCGATCGAGTTCATCTTTCATTGTGGAAGCGATTCCCCGTCTGTCTCTTCCCTGTCGATATCCATATGGGACTTAGAGTCAACCAAGAACTACAACTAGCAGCAAATTGTCAGTCGTGGAGAACTATGGCTTCCCAATGTGTTGTCTTCGGCCCGAGAGAAAAATGAATGAAATTAGCGGTTGTCTCGACTCTATACACAGGTTCATTAATTTTTGGTTAACGAAGCTGATCTGAACGCACACACGAAAAACATACTAAAAAACGAAGGGTTTAGATTTGTATATAAGACTTTTGTCTTCAGTGACTGGTGTCACCGCATTGATTAAACGTGTTGCGGTCTCTTCTGCTGATGAAGATTTTCGTGTTTTCATTCTTTGTGGCATTTCCTCTGACATACATGTTGTCTTCCGCTTCGCTGTCCCTTCCTGGCCTATAACAGTCACCCAGAATCGCAGTCCAAGAAATGTAACGACTTTTTGCGCGGGAAATCGTGTGCCACAGGCTGAAGCAACACTTCAGGGCGTAAATAACAAGGAGGATATACCCCTGGCAGTGAGCGAAACGGTTGAGGATTTGCTGTTACAATAGAAGAATAATAGAGAAAAGTGCAGGAGTCTGCATTACTGCTAATTCCAGCACACGCATGGAGATAGAGGCCATGGCGGAAGCTGTCACGTGACTGGTTAACAGTTCGGCGACACAAGAAGTCATAAGGACCGACACGCAGAGCACGCTTCGTCGAACTGAAACGAACATGCTTCTCAGAGAGCATCTGAGGTCACTAACAAAAATGGCCACATTGTCCCTAGCGTGCAGGAGTTCGTGGCAACGCTCGACAAGATAGCAGCGACAAGACACAATAAATCAACGGCCCGACTTAAAATGTCTTCACAATGGGAACATCGTTTCACACTTTGTGAAGGCAATATCAGCGGTAAAAGGTACTGACTTGGGTAATATTGCGGCTTAGCACATAGAAGTGGCTCACATTCCACGCGGAACACCAGGTTCGAGAAGCGTCCTTCAGTCTAGCCAGCAGAGAAACGCGTACCTAACTTATGAGTAGAAATTGTTTGATAAAGTGATTGTCACTTTCTTCTTTCAATGGCTATTGCGGTCTAATATAACCGGAAAGATTTAGTCTTAGGTTGAATGGATCGTGCCTCGTCAAAAAGGAGGCACAACCTCCAAGACAACAACCACAACCACAACAACAACAACAACAACAACAACAACAACAACAAAAACAACAACAGCAACAACAATGTGAAAAAAAAGGCATCTCGATCGGCTAGAGGCACACACATCACAACACGCCCCCCCCCCACACACCTTGCAGTGTTTCCTAAAACAAAACGAGGCATACATAAATGAGAGAGAGAGAGAGAGAGAGATAGAGACACAGCATACATTAATGGGAGAGACAGCACAGCATACATTAATGGGAGAGACAGCACAGCATACATTAATGGGAGAGACAGCATAGCATACATTAATGGGAGAGACAACACAGCATACATTAATGGGAGAGAGAGCACAGCATACCTTAATGGGAGAGAGAGCACAGCATACATTAATGGGAGAGAGAGCACAGCATATATTAATGAGAGAGAGCACAGCATACATTAATGGGAGAGAGAGCACAGCATACATTAATGGGAGAGAGAGCACAGCATACATTAATGGGAGAGAGAGCACAGCATACATTAATGGGAGAGAGAGCACAGCCTACATTAATGGGAGAGAGAGAGCACAGCTTACATTAATGGGAGAGAGAGCACAGCATACATTAATGAGAGAGCACAGCATACAATAATGGGAGAGAGAGAGCACAGCATACATTAATGGGAGAGACAACACAGCATACATTAATGGGAGAGAGAGCACAGCATACCTTAATGGGAGAGAGAGCACAGCATACATTAATGGGAGAGAGAGCACAGCATATATTAATGAGAGAGAGCACAGCATACATTAATGGGAGAGAGAGCACAGCATACATTAATGGGAGAGAGAGCACAGCATACATTAATGGGAGAGAGAGCACAGCCTACATTAATGGGAGAGAGAGCACAGCTTACATAAATGGGAGAGAGAGCACAGCATACATTAATGAGAGAGCACAGCATACAATAATGGGAGAGAGAGCACAGCATACATTAATGGGAGAGAGAGCACAACATACATTAATGGGAGAGAGAGCACAGCATACATTAATGGGAGAGAGAGCACAGCATACATTAATGAGAGAGCACAGCATACATTAATGAGAGAGAGTATAGCATACATTAATGGGAGAGAGAGCACAGCATACATTAATGGGAGAGAGAGAGCACAGCATACATTAATGGGAGAGAGAGCACAGCATACATTAATGGGAGAGAGAGCACCGCATATATTAATGAGAGAGAGCACAGCATACATTAATGGGAGAGAGAGAGCACAGCATACATTAATGGGAGAGAGAGCACAACATACATTAATGGGAGAGAGAGCACAGCATACATTAATGGGAGAGAGAGCACAACATACATTAACGGGAGAGAGAGCACAGCATACATTAATGGGAGAGAGAGCACAGCATATATTAATGAGAGAGAGAACAGCATACATTAATGGGAGAGAGCACAGCATACATTAATGGGAGAGAGAGCACCACATACATTAACGGGAGAGAGCACAGCATACATTAATGGGAGAGAGAGCACAGCATACATTAATGAGAGAGCACAGCATACATTAATGAGAGAGAGAGTATAGCAAACATTAATGGGAGAGAGAGCACAGCATACATTAATGGGAGAGAGAGCACAGCATACATTAATGGGAGAGAGAGCACAGCATACATTAATGGGAGAGAGCACAACATACATTAATGGGAGAGAGAGCACAGCATATATTAATGATAGAGAGCACAGCATACATTAATGGGAGAGAGAGCACAGCATACATTAATGGGAGAGAGAGCACAACATACATTAATGGGAGAGAGAGCACAGCATACATTAATGGGAGAGAGTGCACATCATACATTAACGGGAGAGAGAGCACATCATACATTAATGGGAGAGAGAGCATAGCATATATTAATGAGAGAGAGCACAGCATACATTAATGGGAGAGAGAGCACAGCATACATTAATGGGAGAGGGAGCACCACATACATTAACGGGAGAGAGAGCACCACATACATTAACGTGAGAGAGAGCACCACATACATTAACGGGAGATATAGCACCACATACATTAACGGGAGAGAGAGCACCACATACATTAACGGGAGAGAGAGCACCACATACATTAATGGGAGAGAGAGCACCACATACATTAATGGGAGAGAGAGCACCACATACATTAACGGGAGAGAGAGCACCACATACATTAACGGGAGAGAGAGCACCACATACATTAACGGGAGAGAGAGCACCACATACATTAACGGGCGAGAGGTTTAAATTAAGAATAACCTATTCAAACATTTATTTTAAGAAACGGAATCAATTCAGCCGGCGTCAACGACAAAGATCATTACTACATCTGTTAACAAGTCAATTACTCAAATCGCTTCATCGTGTCAATAGATTAACTGTGCCGTCGTAAATTGATTTCATGGTGTCAGGATATAATGGCTCAGATCATGGACCGTGAAAATACAGCCGGCAGACCTAATCCATCTAGTGATGTCCATTAAAATTACCCTACTGGCCAACATTGATCTATTTACAAGAGATAAAAAAAATAAAAGTACGTTAAATTTTTTTTTTTTAATCTGAATCTAATTTCTACAGAGTAAAACAGACTGGTCATTATGTCACAGTTACCCGAACGTTTTTAAACTTGCGAAAGTTGTGTTCGTATTAATCTGTGCGTAAGGGAGGTTCAGCTGTCGTATCGGCACGCGCAACTTCGGGAATTGTATCCTGACTAGTGGAATAACTGTTTGATATCAGAGAAGTAGTTCAAATAAAGATATGAGGGATGTGTGCGCTCTGTCTAGCGAAGCTTCTGTCTCAGTGTTTAATTCGTGAAGATAGAAGTTTACAACAAAACTTAGTGTGTGTACAATCTTTATGAGAATAACTTAGAAGTAAGAACGATCGTTCTCCCCTGCACAAACATCTGATATGTTATCATTGTATGTGAGACTATGTTTTTTTTTAGTTGAGTAGAGAACTAACATTGCTTTTGGCAGCGTGAATAAAAGTTCTTTAGTGCTCACAGGGCTACTCTGAGATTATAGAAAGTAAGAAGAACAGTTCTCTAGCGCTAACAGAACTAATTTATGATCATTGGAAGCAAGAATAACAGTTCTTTAGCGCTTATAGAACTAATCTATGATCATTGGAAGTAAGAATAGTAGTTCTTTAGCGCTAACAGAACTAATCTATTATCATTGGAAGCAAGAATAACAGTTCTTTAGCGCTTATAGGACTAATCTATTATCATTGGAAGTAAGAATAGCAGTTCTTTAGCGCTTATAGAACTAATCTATTATCACTGGAAGCAAGAATAACAGTTCTTTAGCGCTTATAGAACTAATCTATTATCATTGGAAGCAAGAATAACAGTTCTTTAGCGCTTATAGAACTAATCTATTATCATTGGAAGTAAGAATAGCAGTTCTTTAGCGCTAACAGAACTAATCTATTATCATTGGAAGCAAGAATAGCAGTTCTTCAGCGCCAATAGAACTAATCCATTATTGGAATTGAGAATAGCAGTTCTTCAGCGCCAATAGAACTAATCTATTATTGGAAGTGAGAATTGCAGTTCTCTAGCGCTAACAGTACTAATCTATTATCATTGGACGTAAGAAGAAAGGTTCTTTATCGCTCATAGAATTAATCTGTTATTATTGGAAGTTGAGAAGTAAGGTTCTTTATCGCTCATAGAATTAATCTGTTATTATTGGAAGTTGAGAAGTAAGGTTCTTTATCGCTCATAGAATTAATCTGTTATTATTGGAAGTTGAGAAGTAAGGTTCTTTATCGCTCATAGAATTAATCTGTTATTATTGGAAGTTGAGAAGTAAGGTTCTTTATCGCTCATAGAACTAATATGTTATCATTTGAAGTGAGAGTAACAGTTCGTTGGTGCTCTTATAGCTCACCTTGAAACGTCAATATAAGTTACAAGTTAAATAACCAGTGAGCTCACGTATCTGGTGTTTCGCTGGTTCAGGCATTTTTTGTCTCATCCAAAAAATGTGTCAAGGTCATGGACAAATAGGATCAGTAACAAAATTGTGGGCTCTAACACCAGATCCCCCATACGCCTAGCAATGGAGTGGGATGGGGGA
This sequence comes from Megaustenia siamemsis, assembly GCA_032433765.1. Classification (NCBI taxonomy): domain Eukaryota; kingdom Metazoa; phylum Mollusca; class Gastropoda; order Stylommatophora; family Ariophantidae; genus Megaustenia; species Megaustenia siamemsis. Next base: position 59,650,885 of record JAVIAB010000125.1, on the reverse strand, counting down.
TCTTTCCTTGTTATTTGCCTAAATACTGGCATTATTGCCACACGGTCGTCCATATTGTAACGTTCCTCCCATATTACACCTTCCCTTGGATATTTTATGACGAGTTCTGTTTCAACATTAAATGTGTACAAAGCTTTTTCAAACTTTACATACAACACTGAAAGCTCACATTTTCAAGTTAGATAATTACCAAGCAGGACTATTCCGAAGTTAATGCGTTAATGTAGAAGCAAGAAGTGCACTAATAGAGACATTATTTGTTGTTTTTATAGAAAAAATGTGGAGCACAGGACACTAGTAATGGAAACGTTCATTGAGGTATCAATGAGTAAAGGGAGGTTATCACAAAACATCCGGCAATAATTCGTATTCAGGATATGTTGTGGTAGGAGAGACAAGACACAAAAATAATGTCATAGATGGGAAAAGATGCAGATGGTGATAGAGATAAAACACTGGGCACTCTGGCATTATCCGTTTGAAAAAAACAATTGAAAAAAATTATTGATGGACATGAAGAGCAAAAATGTTTGGTTGCCAGCGACAGCAAACATGGCACAAAACATGGCGTAACTTCTCCTTGTGTTGGCATAATTGTATCTTAAGAACCAAATCTGTCAGCTCCCTGAGGTTAGTAGTTTGTAATTGTGGGAACATTTATTGATCAACTTTCTTGGCAAAGTGTGGGCAACATTTGAGAGGGAAACACGGATAGGGCTGTTTGATTTACTTGGAAAGAATGAAGAACATAGAAGGAAGGTATTTCTATATCACAGACGTGTGTTTATATAGGGTGTTTATAAAGTCTCACTACACTTGGTATCTAGGTCAATTTGAAAAAAAAATGTTTATGACGTCATCACAATATGTGCTCAATGGTAAGTTCACTTGTTGCGACAGTTTTCTTAATGACTTGTCTGGACTTTTAAGGATTCTGTCTTGGATATCTAAACATATTTCATCATTCACAGCAGGCCTACCAGATCGTGGAGCATCTTCCACATTTCCAGTAGCAATAAACTTATTCAACAAATTTCATTGACAGTGGGAGCACATATTGTGATGACGTCATAAACATTTTTTTTTCAAATTGACCTAGATACCAAGTGTAGTGAGACTTTATAAACACCCTGTAGATGTCAGAGGACTTTCAGGTCAAGCTAACCCACAACAACTGGTGTTGAGATGCTGCCTCACGGGAGATTGCTCGATTACTTTTAGCTGTTACTGGACATCGTCAACAGATGCGCTATACGATCCGTCTTCATTCTTTACGATTGGAAAATATTCTACAGTTAATAATTTAACCAGAAGTAATTTGTAGGAAAGTCTCCAGTTAATAACTTTGCATTTATAAATAAGGAGTAATGTCTGTAGTTAATAATGTTATAAATACCAACTTGGAGTAATGCGTGCAGTTAATAATGTTATAAATACCAACTTGGAGTAATGTCTGCAGTTAATAATGTTATAAATACCAACTTGGAGTAATGTCTGCAGTCAATAATGTTATAAATACCAACTTGGAGTAATGTCTGCAGTTAATAATGTTATAAATACCAACTTGGAGTAATGCGTGCAGTTAATAATGTTATAAATACCAACTTGGAGTGATGTCTGCAGTTAATAATGTTATAAATACCAACTTGGAGTAATGTCTGCAGTTAATACTGTTATAAATACCAACTTGGAGTAATGTCTGCAGTTAATAATGTTATAAATACCAACTTGGAGTAATGTCTGCAGTCAATAATGTTATAAATACCAACTTGGAGTAATGCATGCTAATAATAATGTTATAAATACAAACTTGGAGTAATGTCTGTAATTAATACTATTATAAATACCAACTTGGAGTAATGTCTGTAATTAATATTATTATAAATACCAACTTGGAGTAATGTCTGTAATTAATACTATTATAAATACCAACTTGGAGTAATGTCTGTAATTAATACTATTATAAATACCAACTTGGAGTAATGTCTGTAATTAATACTATTATAAATACCAACTTGGAGTAATGTCTGTAATTAATACTATTATAAATATCAACTTGGAGTAATGTCTGTAATTAATACTATTATAAATATCAACTTGGAGTAATGTCTGTAATTAATACTATTATAAATACTAACTTGGAGTAATGCCTCCAAGTCTAACATTTTACAATAACCAGTTTGGAGAAATGTTTTCATAGTTGGATATAAATTTCTACAATAATAGATTTGGTGGGTCAATATTTGAAGGAACTCCACATTGTGTACACGTTGAACATTGTTATATACTTCTAAATGTCCTATAATGATGGAGCCGCATTAAGGTTTGAGAAATACAAAATTGGTGTGCTTCCAGCACATAAGATTACATGTACGCATGGATCTGTTAATTTTGTTTTTAATTTTCTAGCGAAAAGATAGCGCAAGGTAGTAGAGGAAAAGGTAGCGTAAGGTAGTAGAGGAAAAGGTAGCGTAAGGTAGTAGAGGAAAAGGTAGCGTAAGGTAGTAGAGGAAAAGGTAGCGTAAGGTAGTAGAGGAAAAGGTAGCGTAAGGTAGTAGAGGAAAAGGTAGCGTAAGGTAGTAGAAAAAAAGGTAGCTTAAAGTTGTAGTAGAGGAGATGGTGGCGTAAGGTATTAGAGGAAAAGGTAGCGTAAGGTAGTAGAGGAAAAGGTAGCGTAAGGTAGTAGAGGAAAAGGTAGCGTAAGGTAGTAGAGGAAAAGGTAGCGTAAGGTAGTAGAGGAAAAGGTAGCGTAAGGTAGTAGAGGAAAAGATAGCGCTAGGTAGTAGTGGAAAAGGTAGCTTAAAGTTGTAGTAGAGGAGATGGTGGCGTAAGGTATTAGAGGAAAAGGTGGCGTAAGGTAGTAGAGGAAAAGGTAGCTTAAAGTTGTAGTAGAGGAGATGGTGGCGTAATGTACTAGAGGAAAAGGTAGCGTAAGGTAGTAGAGGAAAAGGTAGCGTAAGGTAGTAGAGGAAAAGGTAGCGTAAGGTAGTAGAGGAAAAGGTAGCGTAAGGTAGTAGAGGAAAAGGTAGCGTAAGGTAGTAGAGGAAAAGGTAGCGTAAGGTAGTAGAGGAAAAGATAGCGCTAGGTAGTAGTGGAAAAGGTAGCGTAAGGTAGTAGAGAAAAAGGTAGCGTAAGGTAGTAGAGGAAAAAGTAGCGTAAGGTAGTAGAGGAAAAGGTAGCGTAAGGTAGTAGAGGAAAAGGTAGCGCTAGGTAGTACAGGAAAAGGTAGCGTAAGGTAGTAGAGAAAAAGGTAGCGTAAGGTAGTAGAGGAAAAAGTAGCGTAAGGTAGTAGAGGAAAAGGTAGCGTAAGGTAGTAGAGGAAAAGGTAGCGTAAGGTAGTAGAGGAAAAAGTAGAGTAAAGTAGTAGAGGAGAAGGTAGCGTAAGGTAGTAGACGAAAAGGTAGCGTAAGTTATTATAGGAAAAGGTAACGCAAGGTAGTAGAGGAAAAGGTAGCGTAAGGTAGTAGCGGAAAAGGTAGCGTAATGTAGTAGAGGAAAAGGTAAGGCAAGGTAGTAAATGGAAAGGTAGCGTAAGGTATTAGAGTAAAAGGTAGCGTAAGGTAGCAGAGGAAAAGGTAAGGCAAAGTAGTAGAGTAAAAGGTAGCGTAAGGTATTAGAGTAAAAGGTAGCGTAAGGTAGCAGAGGAAAAGGTAAGGCAAGATAGTAGAGGAAAAAGTAGCGTAAGGTAGCAGAGGAAAAGGTAGCGTAAGGTAGCAGAGGAAAAGGTAAGGCATGGTAGCAGAGGAAAAGGTAAGGCATGGTAGCAGAGGAAAAGGTAAGGCAAGGTAGTGGAGGAAAAGGTAAGGCAAGGTAGCAGAGGAAAAGGTAAGGCAAGGTAGTGGAGGAAAAGATAGCGTAAGGTAGCAAAGGAAAAGGTAAGGCATGGTAGCAGAGGAAAAGGTAAGGCAAGGTAGCAGAGGAAAAGGTAAGGCAAGGTAGCAGAGGAAAAGGTAAGGCAAGGTAGCAGAGGAAAAGGTAAGGCAAGGTAGCAGAGGAAAAGGTAAGGCAAGGTAGCAGAGGAAAAGGTAAGGCAAGGTAGCAGAGGAAAAGGTAAGGCAAGGTAGCAGAGGAAAAGGTAAGGCAAGGTAGCAGAGGAAAAGATAGCGTAAGGTAGCAAAGGAAAAGGTAAGGCATGGTAGCAGAGGAAAAGGTAAGGCAAGGTAGCAGAGGAAAAGATAGCGTAAGGTAGCAAAGGAAAAGGTAAGGCATGGTAGCAGAGGAAAAGGTAAGGCAAGGTAGCAGAGGAAAAGATAGCGTAAGGTAGCAAAGGAAAAGGTAAGGCATGGTAGCAGAGGAAAAGATAGCGTAAGGTAGCAAAGGAAAAGGTAAGGCAAGGTAGTGGAGGAAAAGGTAAGGCAAGGTAGTGGAGGAAAAGGTAAGGCAAGGTAGTGGAGGAAAAGGTAAGGCAAGGTAGTGGAGGAAAAGGTAAGGCAAGGTAGTAGAGGAAAAGGTAAGGCAAGGTAGCAGAGGAAAAGGTAAGGCATGGTAGCAGAGGAAAAGGTAAGGCAAGGTAGCAGAGGAAAAGGTAAGGCATGGTAGCAGAGGAAAAGGTAAGGCAAGGTAGCAGAGGAAAAGGTAAGGCATGGTAGCAGAGGAAAAGGTAAGGCAAGGTAGCAGAGGAAAAGGTAAGGCATGGTAGCAAAGGAAAAGGTAAGGCAAGGTAGCAGAGGAAAAGGTAAGGCATGGTAGCAGAGGAAAAGGTAAGGCAAGGTAGCAGAGGAAAAGGTAAGGCAAGGTAGCAGAGGAAAAGGTAAGGCAAGGTAGCAGAGGAAAAGGTAAGGCATGGTAGCAGAGGAAAAGGTAAGGCATGGTAGCAGAGGAAAAGGTAAGGCAAGGTAGCAGAGGAAAAGGTAAGGCATGGTAGCAGAGGAAAAGGTAAGGCATGGTAGCAGAGGAAAAGGTAAGGCATGGTAGCAGAGGAAAAGGTAAGGCAAGGTAGCAGAGGAAAAGGTAAGGCAAGGTAGCAGAGGAAAAGGTAAGGCAAGGTAGCAGAGGAAAAGGTAAGGCAAGGTAGCAGAGGAAAAGGTAAGGCAAGGTAGTGGAGGAAAAGGTAAGGCAAGGTAGTGGAGGAAAAGGTAAGGCAAGGTAGTGGAGGAAAAGGTAAGGCAAGGTAGCAGAGGAAAAGGTAAGGCATGGTAGCAGAGGAAAAGGTAAGTCAAGGTAGCAGAGGAAAAGGTAAGGCAAGGTAGCAGAGGAAAAGTTAAGGCAAGGTAGCAGAGGAAAAGGTAAGGCAAGGTAGTGGAGGAAAAGGTAAGGCAAGGTAGTGGAGGAAAAGGTAAGGCATGGTAGCAGAAGAAAAGGTAAGGCAAGGTAGTGGAGGAAAAGGTAAGGCAAGGTAGTGGAGGAAAAGGTAAGGCATGGTAGCAGAGGAAAAGGTAAGGCAAGGTAGTGGAGGAAAAGGTAAGGCAAGGTAGTGGAGGAAAAGGTAAGGCATGGTAGCAGAGGAAAAGGTAAGGCAAGGTAGCAGAGGAAAAGGTAAGGCAAGGTAGTGGAGGAAAAGTTAAGGCAAGGTAGCAGAGGAAAAGGTAAGGCAAGGTAGCAGAGGAAAAGGTAAGGCAAGGTAGTGGAGGAAAAGGTAAGGCAAGGTAGTGGAGGAAAAGGTAAGGCAAGGTAGTGGAGGAAAAGGTAAGGCAAGGTAGTGGAGGAAAAGGTTAAGGCAAGGTAGCAGAGGAAAAGGTAAGGCAAGGTAGCAGAGGAAAAGGTAAGGCAAGGTAGTGGAGGAAAAGGTAAGGCAAGGTAGTGGAGGAAAAGGTAAGGCAAGGTAGCAGAGGAAAAGGTAAGGCAAGGTAGCAGAGGAAAAGGTAAGGCAAGGTAGCAGAGGAAAAGGTAAGGCAAGGTAGCAGAGGAAAAGGTAAGGCAAGGTAGCAGAGGAAAAGGTAAGGCAAGGTAGCAGAGGAAAAGGTAAGGCAAGGTAGTGGAGGAAAAGGTAAGGCAAGGTAGCAGAGGAAAAGGTAAGGCAAGGTAGCAGAGGAAAAGGTAAGGCAAGGTAGTGGAGGAAAAGGTAAGGCATGGTAGCAGAGGAAAAGGTAAGGCAAGGTAGTGGAGGAAAAGGTAAGGCAAGGTAGTGGAGGAAAAGGTAAGGCATGGTAGCAGAGGAAAAGGTAAGGCAAGGTGTTGGAGGAAAAGGTAAGGCAAGGTAGTGGAGGAAAAGGTAAGGCAAGGTAGCAGAGGAAAAGGTAAGGCATGGTAGTGGAGGAAAAGGTAAGGCAAGGTAGTGGAGGAAAAGGTAAGGCATGGTAGTGGAGGAAAAGATAAGGCAAGGTAGCAGAGGAAAAGGTAAGGCAAGGTAGTGGAGGAAAAGGTAAGGCAAGGTAGTGGAGGAAAAGGTAAGGCAAGGTAGTGGAGGAAAAGGTAAGGCAAGGTAGTGGAGGAAAAGGTAAGGCATGGTAGTGGAGGAAAAGGTAAGGCAAGGTATTGGAGGAAAAGGTAAGGCAAGGTAGTGGAGGAAAAGGTATGGCAAGGTAGTGGAGGAAAAGGTAAGGCAAGGTAGCAGAGGAAAAGGTAAGGCAAGGTAGTGGAGGAAAAGGTACGGGAAGGTAGTGGAGGAAAAGGTAAGGCAAGGTAGTGGAGGAAAAGGTAAGGCATGGTAGCAGAGGAAAAGGTAAGGCAAGGTAGTAGAGGAAAAGGTAAGGCAAGGTAGCAGAGGAAAAGGTAGCGTAAGGTAGCAGAGGAAAGGTAGCGCAAAGTAGTAGAGGAAAAGGTAAGGCAAGGTAGTGGAGGAAAAGGTAAGGCAAGGTAGTGGAGGAAAAGGTAAGGCATGGTAGTGGAGGAAAAGGTAAGGCAAGGTAGTGGAGGAAAAGGTAAGGCAAGGTAGTGGAGGAAAAGGTAAGGCAAGGTAGCAGAGGAAAAGGTAAGGCAAGGTAGTGGAGGAAAAGGTAAGGCAAGGTAGCAGAGGAAAAGGTAAGGCATGGTAGCAGAGGAAAAGGTAAGGCAAGGTAGCAGAGGAAAAGGTAAGGCAAGGTAGCAGAGGAAAAGGTAAGGCAAGGTAGCAGAGGAAAAGGTAAGGCAAGGTAGCAGAGGAAAAGGTAAGGCAAGGTAGTGGAGGAAAAGGTAAGGCAAGGTAGTGGAGGAAAAGGTAAGGCAAGGTAGTGGAGGAAAAGGTAAGGCAAGGTAGCAGAGGAAAAGGTAAGGCATGGTAGCAGAGGAAAAGGTAAGTCAAGGTAGCAGAGGAAAAGGTAAGGCAAGGTAGCAGAGGAAAAGTTAAGGCAAGGTAGCAGAGGAAAAGGTAAGGCAAGGTAGTGGAGGAAAAGGTAAGGCAAGGTAGTGGAGGAAAAGGTAAGGCATGGTAGCAGAAGAAAAGGTAAGGCAAGGTAGTGGAGGAAAAGGTAAGGCAAGGTAGTGGAGGAAAAGGTAAGGCATGGTAACAGAGGAAAAGGTAAGGCAAGGTAGTGGAGGAAAAGGTAAGGCAAGGTAGTGGAGGAAAAGGTAAGGCATGGTAGCAGAGGAAAAGGTAAGGCAAGGTAGCAGAGGAAAAGGTAAGGCAAGGTAGTGGAGGAAAAGGTAAGGCAAGGTAGCAGAGGAAAAGGTAAGGCAAGGTAGCAGAGGAAAAGGTAAGGCAAGGTAGTGGAGGAAAAGGTAAGGCAAGGTAGTGGAGGAAAAGGTAAGGCAAGGTAGTGGAGGAAAAGGTAAGGCAAGGTAGTGGAGGAAAAGGTTAAGGCAAGGTAGCAGAGGAAAAGGTAAGGCAAGGTAGCAGAGGAAAAGGTAAGGCAAGGTAGTGGAGGAAAAGGTAAGGCAAGGTAGTGGAGGAAAAGGTAAGGCAAGGTAGCAGAGGAAAAGGTAAGGCAAGGTAGCAGAGGAAAAGGTAAGGCAAGGTAGCAGAGGAAAAGGTAAGGCAAGGTAGCAGAGGAAAAGGTAAGGCAAGGTAGCAGAGGAAAAGGTAAGGCAAGGTAGCAGAGGAAAAGGTAAGGCAAGGTAGTGGAGGAAAAGGTAAGGCAAGGTAGCAGAGGAAAAGGTAAGGCAAGGTAGCAGAGGAAAAGGTAAGGCAAGGTAGTGGAGGAAAAGGTAAGGCATGGTAGCAGAGGAAAAGGTAAGGCAAGGTAGTGGAGGAAAAGGTAAGGCAAGGTAGTGGAGGAAAAGGTAAGGCATGGTAGCAGAGGAAAAGGTAAGGCAAGGTGTTGGAGGAAAAGGTAAGGCAAGGTAGTGGAGGAAAAGGTAAGGCAAGGTAGCAGAGGAAAAGGTAAGGCATGGTAGTGGAGGAAAAGGTAAGGCAAGGTAGTGGAGGAAAAGGTAAGGCATGGTAGTGGAGGAAAAGATAAGGCAAGGTAGCAGAGGAAAAGGTAAGGCAAGGTAGTGGAGGAAAAGGTAAGGCAAGGTAGTGGAGGAAAAGGTAAGGCAAGGTAGTGGAGGAAAAGGTAAGGCAAGGTAGTGGAGGAAAAGGTAAGGCATGGTAGTGGAGGAAAAGGTAAGGCAAGGTATTGGAGGAAAAGGTAAGGCAAGGTAGTGGAGGAAAAGGTATGGCAAGGTAGTGGAGGAAAAGGTAAGGCAAGGTAGCAGAGGAAAAGGTAAGGCAAGGTAGTGGAGGAAAAGGTAAGGCAAGGTAGCAGAGGAAAAGGTAAGGCAAGGTAGTGGAGGAAAAGGTAAGGCAAGGTAGTGGAGGAAAAGGTAAGGCATGGTAGTGGAGGAAAAGGTAAGGCAAGGTAGTGGAGGAAAAGGTAAGGCAAGGTAGTGGAGGAAAAGGTAAGGCAAGGTAGCAGAGGAAAAGGTAAGGCAAGGTAGTGGAGGAAAAGGTAAGGCAAGGTAGCAGAGGAAAAGGTAAGGCAAGGTAGTGGAGGAAAAGGTAAGGCAAGGTAGTGGAGGAAAAGGTACGGGAAGGTAGTGGAGGAAAAGGTAAGGCAAGGTAGTGGAGGAAAAGGTAAGGCATGGTAGCAGAGGAAAAGGTAAGGCAAGGTAGTAGAGGAAAAGGTAAGGCAAGGTAGCAGAGGAAAAGGTAGCGTAAGGTAGCAGAGGAAAGGTAGCGCAAAGTAGTAGAGGAAAAGGTAGCGTAAAGTAGAGAAGAAAATGTAGCACAAGGCAGTAGAGGAAAGATAGCGCAAGGTAGAAGAGAAAAGCAAGGTATTACAGGGAAAAGCGTAAGGTAGGAGAGGAAAAGGTATCACAAGGTGGTAGATGAAAAGGTAGCTCAAGGTAGAGGAGGAAAGGATAGCACAAGGTAGTATAGGAAAAGGTAGCGTAAGGTAGCAGAGAAAAAGGTAAAGCAAGGTAGTTGAAGAAAAGGTAGCGCAAGGCAGTAGAGGAAAGATAGCGCAAGGTAGAAGAGAAAAGCAAAGTATTAGAGGGAAAAGCTTAAGGTAGTAGAGGAAAGGATAGCACAAAGTAGTAGAGGAAAAAGTAGAGCAAGGTAGCAGAGGAAAAGGTAAAGCAATGTAGTGGAGGAAAAGGTAGCGCAAGGTAGTAGAGGAAAAGATAGCGTAAGATAGAGGAGGAAAGGATAGCACAAGGTAGTAGATGAAAAGGTAGCACAAGGTAGTAGATGAAAAGGTAGCGCAAGATAGTAGAGGTAAAGGTAGCGTAAGGTAGCAGAGGAAAAGGTAGCGTAAGGTAGTAGAGGAAAAGGTGAGGCAAGGTAGTAGAAAAAAAGGTAGCGCAAGGTAGTAGAGGAAAAGGTAGCGCAAGGTAGTACAGGAAAAGGTAGCGTAAGGCAGTAGAAGAAAAGGTAGCACAAGGTAGTAGAGGAAAAGGTAGCGCAATGTAGTAGGGGAAATGTAGCACAAGGAAGGGGGAAAAGGATATCACTAGTTTCCTTCCCCAAGAAAGTGATTTTTGATGTGCGCTGTTTTAGAATTTTGTCTTGAAAATAAAATTTTTATTTGTAGAGCTATCAAGTTTAGTGAGGCTGATTGTCTGCTATCAGTTGAGGGTGACGTTGATTGTCTTCTATAAGTACAAGGTTGGTTTGATTGTCTTCTATCTGTACAAGGTGGGGTTGATTGTCTTTTATATTTACAAGGTGGCGTTGATTGTCTTTTATCTGTACAAGGTGGCGTTGATTGTCTTCTATCAGTACAAGTTGAGGGTGATTGTCTTCTATCTGTACAAGGTGGGGTTGATTGTCTTCTATCTGTACAAGGTGGGGTTGATTGTCTTTTATCTGTACAAGGTGGCGTTGATTGTCTTTTATCTGTACAAGGTGGCGTTGATTGTCTTTTATCTGTACAAGGTGGCGTTGATAATCTTCTATCGGTACAAGTTGAGGGTGATTGTCTTCTATCAGTACAAGTTGACGTTGATTGTCCTGTTATAAGTACGATTTGAGGTTGATTGTGTTCTATCAGTACAAGTTGAGGTTGATTGTCTTTTATAAGTACAATTTGAGGTTGATTGTCTTCTATCAGTACAAGTTAAGGTTGATTGTCTTCTATAAGTACAAGTTGAGGTTGATTGTCTTCTATAAGTACAATTTGAGGTTGATTGTCTTCTATAAGTACAAGTTGAGGTTGATTGTCTTCTATAAGTACAAGTTGACGTTGATTGTCTTCTATCAGTACAAGTTGAGGTTGATTGTCGTCTATAAGTACAAGTTGAGGTTGATTGTCTTCTATCAGTACAAGGTGAGATTGTCTTCTATCAGTACAAGGTGAGGTTGATTGTCTTCTATCCGTACAAGGTGAGATTGTCCTCTATCAGTACCAGGTGAGAATGTCTTCTATCAGTACAAGGTGAGGTTGATTGTTTTCTATAAGTACAAGTTGAGGTTGATTGTCTTCTATCAGTACAAGTTGAGGTTGATTGTCTTCTATCAGTACACGTTGAGGTTGATTGTCTTCTATCAGTACAAGGTGAGATTGTCTTCTATCAGTACAAGGTGAGATTGTCTTCTATCAGTACAAGGTGAGATTGTCTTCTATCAGTACAAGGTCAGATTGTCTTCTATCAGTACAAGGTGAGAATGTCTTCTATCAGTAAACGGTGAGGTTGTCTTCTATCAGTACAAGGTGAGATTGTCTTCTATCATTACAAGGTCAGATTGTCTTCTATCTATACAAGGTGAAATAGTCTTCTATAAGTACAAGGTGATATTGTCTTCTATCAGTTCAAGGTGAGATTGTCCTCTATCTGTACAAGGTGAAAATGCCCTCTATCAGTATACGGTGAGGTTGTCCTCTATCTGTACAAGGTGAGATTGTCCTCTATCTGTACAAGGTGAAAATGCCCTCTATCAGTATACGGTGAGGTTGTCCTCTATCTGTACAAGGTGAGATTGTCCTCTATCTGTACAAGGTGAAAATGCCCTCTATCAGTATACGGTGAGGTTGTCCTCTCAGTACATGGTGAGATTGTCCTCTATCTGTACAAGGTGAAAATGCCCTCTATCAGTATACGGTGAGGTTGTCCTCTATCAGTGGAAGGTGAGATTATCCTCTATCTGTACATGGTGAGATTGTCCTCTATCTGTACAAGGTGAAAATGCCCTCTATCAGTATACGGTGAGGTTGTGCTCTATCAGTACAAGGTGAGATTATCCTCTATCTGTACATGGTGAGATTGTCTTTTATCAGTACACGGTGAGATTGTCTTTTATCAGTACAAGGTGAGATTATCCTCTATCTGTACATGGTGAGATTGTCCTCTATCTGTACAATGTGAAAATGCCCTCTATCAGTTGAGGGTGAGGTTGTCCTCTATCAGTACAAGGTGAGATTGTCTGCTATCAGTACACGGTGAGATTGTCTTTTATCAGTACACGGTGAGATTGTCTTTTATCAGTACACGGTGAGATTGTCTTCTATCAGTACAAGGTGAGATTGTCTTTTATCAGTACACGGTGAGATTGTCTTTTATCAGTACACGGTGAGATTGTCTTCTATCAGTACAAGGTGAGATTGTCTTCTATCAGTACAAGGTGAGATTGTCTTGTCTTTCAGTACACGGTGAGATTGTCCTGTATCAGTACAAGGTTAGATTGTCTTTTCTTTCAGTACATGGTGAAATTATCTTCTTTCAGTACACGGTGAGATTGTCCTCTATATGTACAAGATCAGATTGTCTTGTCTTTCAGTACACGGTGAGATTGTCTTCTATCAGTACACGGTGAGATTGTCTTCTATCAGTACACGGTGAGATTGTCCTCTATCAGTACACGATGAGATTGTCTTCTATCAGTACACGATGAGATTGTCTTCTATCAGTACACGATGAGATTGTCTTCTATCAGTACAAGGTGAGATTGTCTTCTATCAGTACACGATGAGATTGTCTTCTATCAGTACAAGGTGAGTTTGTCTTCTATCAGTAGAAGGTGAGATTGTTCTCTATCAGTACACGGTGAGATTGTCTTCTATCAGTACAAGGTGAGATTGTCTTCTATCCGTACAAGGTGAGATTGTCTTCTATCAGTACAAGGTGAGTTTGTCTTCTATCGGTACAAGGTGAGATTGTCTTCTATCAGTACAAGGTGAGATTGTTCTCTATCAGTACAAAGTATGTTTGTCTTCTATCAGTACAAGGTGAGTTTGTCTTCTATCAGCACACGGTGAGATTGTCTTCTATCAGTACAAGGTGAGATTGTCTTCTATCAGTACACGGTGAGATTGTCTTCTATCAGTACAAGGTGAGATTGTCTTCTATCAGTACAAGGTGAGATTGTCTTCTATCAGTACACGGTGAGATTGTTCTCTGTCAGTACAAGGTGAGATTGTCCTCTATCAGTACACGATGAGATTGTCTTCTATCAGTACACGATGAGATTGTCTTCTATCAGTACAAGGTGAGATTGTCTTCTATCAGTACACGGTGTGATTGTTCTCTATCAGTACACGGTGAGATTTTCGTCTATCTGTACAAGATGAGATTGTCTTCTATCAGTACACGGTGAGATTGTTCTCTATCAGTACACGATGAGATTGTCTTCTATCAGTACACGATGAGATTGTCTTCTATCAGTACACGATGAGATTGTCTTCTATCAGTACACGATGAGATTGTCTTCTATCAGTACACGATGAGATTGTCTTCTATCAGTCTATCTATCTATTGACCTTTCGAGCCGTTACCGGCCCATAGGGCGTAGACCAAGACCTTCTCTTATATGCATTTTTTTGTTCTAGCAGTTTTCTTTTAAAGATATTTTATCAAATCTCGCCATTTGTCTCTGTTCTGCGCAAGCAGTTCTATCTCATTGAGGGAGCCGATTCCTGCTGCTCTTGCCTCTCTCATCAATGTTCTTCTCAGTGTCTCCCTGGGTGTTCCTCTTTTCCTCTTACCTCTTGTTTCCCATATGAGGGCTTGCTTTGCTATTCGGTTATTATCTCTTCTCATCACATGTCCAACGTATGACCATCGTCTTTTCTTTATTACTGAAGATATTATTCTATCAGTACACGGTGAGATTGTTCTCTGTCAGTACACGGTGAGATTGTTCTCTATCAGTACACGGTGAGATTGTCCTCTATCAGTACACGATGAGATTGTCTTCTATTAGTACACGATGAGATTGTCTTCTATCAGTACAAGGTGAGATTGTCTTCTATCAGTACAAGGTGAGATTGTCCTCTATCTGTACAAGGTGAGATTGTCTTCTATCAATACACGATGAGATTGTTCTCTATCAGTACAAGGTGAAATTGTCCTCTATCTGCACAAGGTGAGATTATCTTGTATTTCATTACAAGGTGAAATTTTCATCTATCAGTACACGGTGAGATTGTCCTCTATCTGTATAAGGTGAAATTTTCATCTATCAGTACACGGTGACATTGACTTCTATCAGTACAAGGTGAGATTGTCCTCTATCAGTACACGGTGAGATTGACCTCTATCAGTACACGGTGAGATTGAGCTCTATCAGTACACGGTGAGATTGTCTTGTCTTTAAGTACACGGTGAGATTGACCTCTATCAGTACACGGTGAGATTGTCCTCTATCAGTACACGGTGAGATTGACCTCTATCAGTACACGGTGAGATTGAGCTCTATCAGTACAAGGTGAGATTGTCTTCTATCAGTACACGGTGAGATTGAGCTCTATCAGTACACGGTGAGATTGTCTTGTCTTTCAGTACACGGTGAGATTGGCCTCTATCAGTACACGGTGAGATTGTCTTGTCTTTCAGTACACGGTGAGATTGACCTCTATCAGTACACGGTGAGATTGTCTTGTCTTTCAGTACACGGTGAGATTGTCCTCTCTCAGGACAGGTGGGGTTCGTTGTCTGCTGTCACCACAAAGAAGTTATTTAGTGGGTAAGAGCGATTGTGTTACTTTCTCTTAAACAGTTATATATGATCTTGTTACATTTCTCTTACATTTTTATTGTGCAAGTAATAATAAGAAAACATGATAGTGAGGCGGTTAATATGTTCAACTAATGTTCAGATGGGTTCTGGTTAATTTCTTCACAAATGTAATTTTTTTTTTTTTTCCCGGGCTGCCCCGGTTTAGAGATCCATTCCAGTCTGTATCTTAAAATGGGTGTCAGGGAGTTTTTCTTCAAAAATAATAAGGCGGTCTGGCGTGATACTGACCACATCATCAATAACTGTACCTATGATTATGAACAAATATGGACGTTAACACAATATAAGCAATGCCACGTGAGAGATACTTTGACTTTGTAAAGAAGTAAAAAGTGAAGGTTGTCATGACAACTTTGTTAACAACACACGCTAGAAAATGACCTATCTTTACAGCTATATTGATAAATCTGCCCTTGAGTACCTATCACAAGAAAATGGCCTATCTTTACAGCTATATTGATAAATCTGCCCTTGAGTAGGCTACCTATCACAAGAAAATGACCTATCTTTACAGCTATATTGATAAATCTGCCCTTGAGTACCTATCACAAGAAAATGACCTATCTTTACAGCTATATTGATAGATCTGCCCTTGAGTACCTATCACAAGAAAATGGCCTATCTTTACAGCTATATTGATAAATCTGCCCTTGAGTACCTATCACAAGAAAATGACCTATCTTTACAGCTATATTGATAAATCTGCCCTTGAGTACCTATCACAAGAAAATGACCTATCTTTACAGCTATATTGATAAATCTGCCCTTGAGTAGGCTACCTATCACAAGAAAATGACCTATCTTTACAGCTATATTGATAAATCTGCCCTTGAGTACCTATCACAAGAAAATGACCTATCCTTACAGCTATATTGATAAATCTGTCCTTGAGTACCTATCACAAGAAAATGACCTATCCTTACAGCTATATTGATAAATCTGTCCTTGAGTACCTATCACAAGAAAATCACCTATCTTTACAGCTATATTGATAAATCTGTCCTTGAGTACCTATCACAAGAAAATCACCTATCTTTACAGCTATATTGATAAATCTGTCCTTGAGTACCTATCACAAGAAAATGACCTATCCTTACAGCTATATTGATAAATCTGCCCTTGAGTACCTATCACAAGAAAATGACCTATCTTTACAGCTATATTGATAAATCTGCCCTTGAGTACCTATCACAAGAAAATGACCTATCTTTACAGCTATATTGATAAATCTGCCCTTGAGTACCTATCACAAGAAAATGACCTATCTTTACAGCTATATTGATAAATCTGCCCTTGAGTACCTATCACAAGAAAATGACCTATCTTTACAGCTATATTAATAAATCTGCCCTTGAGTACCTATCACAAGAAAATCACCTATCTTTACAGCTATATTGATAAATCTGCCCTTGAGTACCTATCACAAGAAAATGACCTATCTTTACAGCTATATTGATAAATCTGCCCTTGAGTACCTATCACAAGAAAATGACCTATCTTTACAGCTATATTGATAAATCTGCCCTTGAGTACCTATCACAAGAAAATGACCTATCTTTACAGCTATATTGATAAATCTGCCCTTGAGTACCTATCACAAGAAAATGACCTATCTTTACAGCTATATTGATAAATCTGCCCTTGAGTAGGCTACCTATCACAAGAAAATGACCTATCTTTACGGCTATATTGATAAATCTGCCCTTGAGTACCTATCACAAGAAAATGGCCTATCTTTACAGCTATATTGATAAATCTGCCCTTGAGTACCTATCACAAGAAAATGACCTATCTTTACAGCTATATTGATAAATCTGCCCTTGAGTACCTATCACAAGAAAATGACCTATCTTTACAGCTATATTGATAAATCTGCCCTTGAGTACCTATCACAAGAAAATGACCTATCTTTACAGCTATATTGATAAATCTGCCCTTGAGTACCTATCACAAGAAAATCACCTATCTTTACAGCTATATTGATAAATCTGCCCTTGAGTACCTATCACAAGAAAATGACCTATCCTTACAGCTGTATTGATAAATCTGCCCTTGAGTACCTATCACAAGAAAATGACCTATCTTTACAGCTATATTGATAAATCTGCCCTTGAGTACCTATCACAAGAAAATGACCTATCTTTACAGCTATATTGATAAATCTGTCCTTGAGTACCTATCACAAGAAAATGACCTATCTTTACAGCTATATTGATAAATCTGCCCTTGAGTACCTATCACAAGAAAATGGCCTATCTTTACAGCTATATTGATAAATCTGCCCTTGAGTACCTATCACAAGAAAATGACCTATCCTTACAGCTGTATTGATAAATCTGCCCTTGAGTACCTATCACAAGAAAATGACCTATCTTTACAGCTATATTGATAAATCTGTCCTTGAGTACCTATCACAAGAAAATCACCTATCTTTACAGCTATATTGATAAATCTGCCCTTGAGTACCTATCACAAGAAAATGACCTATCTTTACAGCTATATTGATAAATCTGCCCTTGAGTACCTATCACAAGAAAATGGCCTATCTTTACAGCTATATTGATAAATCTGCCCTTGAGTACCTATCACAAGAAAATGACCTATCTTTACAGCTATATTGATAAATCTGCCCTTGAGTACCTATCACAAGAAAATGACCTATCTTTACAGCTATATTGATAAATCTGCCCTTGAGTACCTATCACAAGAAAATGACCTATCTTTACAGCTATATTGATAGATCTGCCCTTGAGTACCTATCACACAATATTATTTCTCTTTTTATTTTGCGTCCGCCATCAAATGGTCACTAGCTAGACGTTGATGCGTTGCTTTGCTATCTACAACAATCTGCGTCATTCGGTTTAAAACACTCGATCCCTGCTCGCCTAGACAGACTGGATAGTCTTATACCTGGCCAGACTGGGTTGCTTTATACTTGATGAGACTCTTGTTATTATAACTGGCCAGACTGGGTAGTCTTATACCTGGCCAGACTTGGTTGTTTTATACTTGATGAGACTGTTGTTATTATAATTGGCCAGACTGGGTAGTCTTATACCTTGCCAGATTGGGTTGTCATATACCTGGCGAGACTGGGTAGTGTTATACCCGACCAGACTTGGTTATTTTATTCCTGGTGAGACTGGTTAATCTTATACCTGGCCAGACTAGGTAGCATTTTATCTGCCCAGACTAGGTAGTCTTATATTTGCCACACCTGGCCAGAAAATGTTGCTTTATACCAGACCAAACTAGGTAGTCTTAAACCCGACCAGACTATGTAGTCTTACACCTGACCAGACTAGGTAGTCTAACACCTGACCAGACTAGGTAGTCTTACACCCGACCAGACTAGGTAGTCTTACACCTGACCAGACTAGGTAGTCTTACACCTGACCAGACTAGGTAGTCTTACACTTGACCAGACTAGGTAGTCTTACACCTGACCAGACTAGAGAGTCTTACACCTGACCAGACTAGGTAGTCTTACACCTGACCAGACTAGGTAGTCTTACACTTGACCAGACTAGGTAGTCTTACACCTGACCAGGCTAGGTAGTCTTACACTTGACCAGACTAGGTGGTCTTACACTTGACCAGACTAGGTTGTCTTACACCTGACCAGACTAGGGAGTCTTAAACGTGAGCCATCATTGGGGGATGGTGTATAACTTTGACCAGACGTTGCTTCTGGTCTCGATGAAAACAGTCAGCTATGTGTCACTAGCCACTCTCTATCAAAGTGCTGAGTGGTTTATTGGTTCCTAACATAAATTTAAAGTGCTTAGGCAGCACAATGTTTAGAGGCTGTGAAAGCATTCCCTATCCGATGAAATGCTTGTTAATTAGGTATGCTCTGATTGCAATGTGACAAACATAGTACAATTCAGCTGAAGCAAACAAAGAACAAAGGGGCACTCATGTAGCGTCCCTTGTGTATTTACAAATAGAGCGGCTATGTTGTGGCGTATACAGCTTGAGTCCGCCTACTAGTAGGTTTTGTTTTGTGATCATGTACAAACATCAACGTGATTATAATGCTCATCAATGCATTGGTACTTGAACTCTCTTTAGAAGATAGACACCGCCACTTGCAGTGCTCTCTATAGTCTATACGTTGTTTACCATCAGAATATTTGTTATTGTAAAGTGGTCAGCATTTCGTCAATGCCGTCTTTATCCAGTACCGGTTTTTGGTTTAGTGAATCGAACCCAACCTCTTATTATGGATTTTAATTCGTTTGCAGTGATACTGAGGCCTTCCATAACCAATAACCAATAACCACATTACACCAACCATTGTCTATCATGTGTAAGACCACACTTTCTGTATGGTTTTACCACACGCTCACCCACATTACACCAACCATTGTCTTTCATGTGTAAGACCACACTTTCTGTATGGTTTTACAACACTCTCACCCACATTACACCAACCATTGTCTTTCATGTGTAAGACCACACTTTCTGTATGGTTTTACAACACTCTCACCCACATTACACCAACCATTGTCTTTCATGTGTAAGACTACACTTTCTGTACAGCGACAGTGTTGAACAACAACTGCATTGTGTAGGCACATTGCCTAAATGAAGAGATCAGCAGAGAGGTGTGTCAAGCATCTGTGCCACAACAAGTGTCACACACTACACAACGCACGTCATTCCTCACTTAATGAACATGCTTCTGTTCATATTCTCTTGTAATATCTCATCTTCTTCTTCTTTCATTCCTCATTTGCCTTTCAGCGTCGAGGGGAGATATAATTTGCGGTCTTTTGCTCTTCTGGTCGCATCTGCTGCTGTTATGTTTCCTAGTGCTTCTAATATTCCATCGATCCGTTTCATGGTCGACCCTTGGGTCTGGTGTTCTCACAACGTTTGCTGAAGGCTCGTTGTGTTACGTTTTGATCTTTCTGCCTTTTCACGTGGCCAAACTATTTTATCTGTTGTTTCCTTATATATTCTATGGCGGGGGTTATTCTTTCTTTTTTTCTCAGTTCTTCATTCCTGATCTTATCTCTCAGACTGTTTCCTGTCATTCGTCTAACACATTTAATCTCAGTAGAGGTTATTTTTCTTACTGTTTATGCATCTAGGGCCCAGGTCTGGCATTGATAGCACAACGTTGGGATGAAGATTGTATTGTATAGTGCTCGTTTTGCCTCCAGAGTTATTTCCTTGTTGGACAATAGTGGTGATAACAGTCCAATGATCTGACAAGTTTCGTTGCATCTTGATTCTATCTCTGCTGTTTGAGAATTATCGTTTGTCAATAAACTTCCTAGGTATTTGAATTCCTCTACTTGTTTTAGTTGGCTACCTTCTAAAGTTATGTTGATATTCTGTTTATTTTTGGCGACATTCATGTCTTCTGTTTTGTTGTTGTTGATTTTCATGTTGTATTTTGTGTCTGAGCTGCTGAGTTTACATACGGAATATCTTGATGGGTGTTAGATTTAGTCCGACAATCGCGGGTTTGGTAGCTAGTGAGCCACATACCGTTATTAATGATTCACACAAGACAAGTTCTTGGACAGCCGCGACCAGCCTGGCATTAAAAGTAGATTGCAACACTCAAATTACAACGAAACAAATTGTGTTAATAATTTTTTTTTAAATTTGATCAACAGATTTCCACTCTAATAGTGGATAATGATCCACTGGATAAATAAAGGACCTATTGTCAATCATAAATGAGCGGAAACTGACCTGGTATGAACACATGGCACGGTTCACGGGCTTTTTCAAAACAATTCTGCAAGACACAATACCAGGGAAAAAAAAGACAGTGGGGACAAAAGAAATGATGGGTGGATAACATCATAACATGGGCAGAGATGTGTTTTGTTGTATCACAGAGAGCTATAGTATAGGAGAGCGGGTGGCCGAATCGATGACTGTGTCGGGCTCCAAACCAGGACTGACCGCGGGCTCGAATCAAAAGTTTGTTTTTTCTCTATCGGGGGTGAAATTAAAACTCATATCCGAACACCTCGTGGCGACCTCACTGAACGCGCGGCCTCTATTCTCCGGTCCAACATGTCCCCCCGGTAGGTCTCAGTGATGGGCTAATACGATATAGATAGGTTTGTTTGTTTACATTGAGCTGCTCTAAATCGCAACGGTTAGAAACAAATTGTGAAAATGTCATCAATGGTGCCCCAACAAAATTACGGGATAATTGATTCATTGAATAATGGAAAAAAAAAAGATTCTCTGCCTAGAGAATTATATTTTGAAAATATGAAGTAAAGGGAAACATTTCTATTAAAAATAAACTTTTTATGTTATTTGTGATTTGTTATATTCAAGCGTAGAACATAACAGTCATTAGGGGGGGATCAAGTTTGTGTAAATGTTCAACTAAATAGATCAATTATGTGTCCGTTAAATACTTGGTTGTTGCGCGCACAAAGTGGTCATAAATATCGCACTGTCGTTCATTAGTGACTCTTGCGTCATTGCTTTGTTATATGTCGCTCCATCAAGCATTATCGTCATCAAGTGCCGTGTCGACATATTAACGCCACTGATGATCTTCATCAATACTCCTGCTAATCTGTTTTCATTATCACTTTGTCTATGACTCACTTCCGTACGACAGAACGGGATATATATAACAATGAAGATTTTTGTATTATATGAGATATGTAACGTTGAGGACATCATAGACGTAATAATGATGAAGTCTATATATACTATATCTCGTTCACAAATTCGTGCCCACAGAGTTGATCAATTAATTACCTCGGAAACTGATGAATTTCTGTAATTCTTTTTCATGAAATCTTATTTTTTCACAGACCTTCAGATTCTATAACATTTAAGTACAGAGGTAGTCTGAATTTTGCACAAATCATTTTTTGTTATATAATGTTAAGAAAATGTCAAACCGTGTGCTATAAACAGTAGCTTGTACTGTAAATTATGTTAATTTTCTAACAATGCAAGCCAAAGGCGTATCCGTATCACAATGAAGAGGGCAACATTTTTCATTTGATTTTATATCTTCGTCATAGAGATAGGTAAACTTTGACCAAAGTATCACACATATTCGCCACATAGCAGGCGTGTCATCACCAAAATATATGGAACAACCAGAACATCAAACATACATAGTCAGCAAATAGTAAGAGTGTCATCAACAAAATTGTGCACGTATCATACAAATGTCATTCCGAATCAGAAGTCTCTAAGAGGTTAACAACTGTTATCGGTTGGACAAACTGCAATCCATCTCGTTGCCAGTATTGTTCCTCTTCTCTGAGCACATGGTCGTCACATTTTCTCCAGTATTCACTGTCTATCGCATCACGCGTCAATTCCTTAACATCACACATTTTAAATGTCGTGTTCTGCGCAGCACTTGTCCTTTGACTTTAGCCCACACAAGTTCTATTGGGTTGAGGTGTGGATGATAAGGTGGGAGGCGAAGAGATGTGTGGCCATACTTTGACTTTAGCCCACACAAGTTCTATTGGGTTGAGGTGTGGATGATAAGGTGGGAGGCGAAGAGATGTGTGGCCATACTTTGACTTTAGCCCACACAAGTTCTATTGGGTTGAGGTGTGAATGATAAGGTGGGAGGTGAAGAGATGTGTGGCCATACTTTGACTTTAGCCCACACAAGTTCTATTGGGTTGAGGTGTGAATGATAAGGTGGGAGGTGAAGAGATGTGTGGCCATACTTTGACTTTAGCCCACACAAGTTCTATTGGGTTGAGGTGCGAATGATAAGGTGGGAGGCGAAGAGATGTGTGGCCATACTTTGACTTTAGCCCACACAAGTTCTATTGGGTTGAGGTGCGAATGATAAGGTGGGAGGCGAAGAGATGTGTGGCCATACTTTGACTTTAGCCCACACATGTTCTATTGGGTTGAGGTGTGAATTATAAGGTGGGATGCGAAGAGATGTGTGGCCATACTTTGACTTTAGCCCACACAAGTTCTATTGGGTTGAGGTGCGAATGATAAGGTGGGAGGCGAAGAGATGTGTGGCCATACTTTGACTTTAGCCCACACAAGTTCTATTGGGTTGAGGTGCGAATTATAAGGTGGGAGGCGAAGAGATGTGTGGCCATACTTTGACTTTTGCCCACACAAGTTCTATTGGGTTGAGGTGCGAATGATAAGGTGGGAGGCGAAGAGATGTGTGGCCATACTTTGACTTTTGCCCACACAAGTTCTATTGGGTTGAGGTGCGAATGATAAGGTGGGAGGCGAAGAGATGTGTGGCCATACTTTGACTTTTGCCCACACAAGTTCTATTGGGTTGAGGTGCCAATGATAAGGTGGGAGGCGAAGAGATGTGTGGCCATACTTTGACTTTTGCCCACACAAGTTCTATTGGGTTGAGGTGCGAATGATAAAGTGGGATGCGAAGAAATGTGTGGCCATACTTTGCAATTATTTTATCAATTTGATATAACTTTGTCTTCTTAGTTTGTCTAACAAGTTACAACAACTCTGGTTTTAACTGGTGTTTTGAAAGGAAACACTTTCTTTTCTAAGCTATGTGATGATTTGATTTTTGTGCTTGATGAATTAGGAACTTTGTGCTCCAGTGCTACCGCATTATGATCGGATGCATTGTCCATTACAAGACATGAAGGTCTATCCAGAATGGGAAGTAGAGTGTTCTCTATCCAGTCTCTAAAAATTCGTCCATTCATTTCAGTGTGGTAGTTCCTATTGTCTGTAGACTTTGATTGAAAAATAAGTTGTGTGTCATTAACAAGACCATTCTCTCTACTGCCATCATGTACCAATATAATGCGTTGTCACTTGCTGCTAGGAATGCCTTTTTTATTTTCTGTCAACTGATTGCCATTCTTTCTCATATGTATGATGAGCATTGACCCATGTTTCATCCAAATATACAATATAGTAACATTCCATTCGTCGCTAACGGATCTGCCTCAGGTATTTGCTTCAGGCAGCTATCAGGTCTGGTTTTTCACAAACAATATTTCTACCGCTAGCAGATTTTAGAAAAAAGTGAAACCAACGCCTCTTACGATCTTCCTAAGAGTCGTTTTTGAGATTGCAATATCACATTCTAATTGCAGTCGAACTTTAAGTTTGCGCAGTGTAACAAGTTGATTTGATTCAAGCATTTTCAAAATTTCACGTCTAATAAAATCTTTAAATAACACAAGAGGCAAAACGGAAACTCTACAATACAATCTTCATCCCAACTTTGTGCTATCAATACCAGTCCTGTACCCTAGATACAATAACAATAAGAAAAATAACCTCTACTGAGATAAAATGTGTCAGACGAATGACAGGAAAAAGTTTGAGAGATAAGATCAGAAATGAAGAACTGGGAAAAAAAGTTAGGAATAGCTCCCGCCATAGAGTATATAATGAAACACCAGATAAAATGGTTTGGCCACGTGACAAGGCAGAGAGATCAAAACACAACACAATGATCCCTCAATAAACGTTGCGAGAATACCAGACCCAAGTGTCGACCACGAAAAAGAAGGTCGACGGAATACTAGAAGCACTAGGAAACATAACAGCAGCAGAGGCAAATAGAAGAGCAAAGGATCGCAAATTATATTTCCCCACAACGCTGAAAGGCAGATGAGGAAGGAAAGAAGAGAAGAAGAATAACATCTTTGTCAAAATCATCAACTTTCATTTTTCTTCCTTGCTTGACCGTCACCTCTGTAGAGTCAAAGTTCTATCCTATCCATCGATTGAAAGACTTTCTATCTATATTTAGAGCTGCCCGTGTTCTGTTTTCTAGTTGTTTTTTTTTTATACCGTAATATAAACTTTTAGATTCCTTGCAAAAGTGCATGTACAATAACACAGTTACCTTTTTCATAGTGATGAATTTACACTTTAAACTCTTCATGGTTTAAAAATCAAGTTGTCACTTCACAGCAGCTTACAAATTATCATATATAAAGGGATATATATTAATAGTAAATATTTGGTCAAAATACGCCTCTGGACCAATTTAACAAGAAACCGGAAATGAAATGAACAAACAAAAACCTCGGAATGGTGTTTTTTTTTTACAAGTTACGAGTACGAAACAGTGCTAAGATTGTGTGGAGAGCACGCGAAATTTGCCTTTCTAATGGTGAGTTGATGACAACAAATGTAAAAAAAAGTAAAATTCTAAAATTTAGGACAAGCAAGAAAATCATTGTTTTATATACCTCAAATAAGCACAATTTTTTACTAAATGCATGACAGTAGGGCAAAAAATCAGGCTCAAAGTCGATGAAAAAAGTAAGGTTTCATGGAAAAGAATTACAGAAATTCATCAAACAGTTTCCGAGATAATTAATCAACTTTGTGGGCACGGATTTCTGAACGAACTATAGGATACGTTTAACAAGGAAGAGCTTTATAACGGGATATATGTTTCAACAAAGAACGCTGTAGCTTAATATATGTAACAATGAAGGACTGTATTACAGGACATATGTAACAATGAAGGACTGTATTACATGATATATGTAACAATGAAGGACTGTATTACAGGATATATGTAACAACGAAGAACAGTATTACAGGTTATATGTAACAATGAAGGACTGTATTACATGATATATGTAACAATGAAGGACTGTATTACAGGATATATGTAACAATGAAGGACTGTATTACAGGATATATGTAACAATGAAGGACTGTATTACAGGATATATGTAACAACGAAGAACAGTATTACAGGATATATGTAACAATGAAGGACTAAATTACAGTATATATGTAACAATGAAGGACTGTATTACAGGATATATGTAACAACGAAGAACAGTATTACAGGATATATGTAACAATGAAGGACTGTATTACAGGATATATGTAACAACGAAGAACAGTATTACAGGATATATGTAACAATGAAGGACTGTATTACATGATATATGTAACAATGAAGGACTGTATTACAGGATATATGTAACAACGAAGAACAGTATTACAGGATATATGTAACAATGAAGGACTGTATTACATGATATATGTAACAATGAAGGACTGTATTACATGATATATGTAACAATGAAGGACTGTATTACATGATATATGTAACAATGAAGGACTGTATTACAGTATATATGTAACAATGAAGGACTGTATTACAGGATATATGTAACAATGAAGGACTGTATTACAGGATATATGTAACAAAGAAGGACTGTATTACAGGATATATGTAACAACGAAGAACAGTATTACAGGATATATGTAACAATGAAGGACTGTATTACAGGATATATGTAACAATGAAGGACTGTATTACAGGATATATGTAACAACGAAGAACAGTATTACAGGATATATGTAACAATGAAGGACTGTATTACAGGATATATGTAACAACGAAGAACAGTATTACAGGATATATGTAACAATGAAGGACTGTATTACATGATATATGTAACAATGAAGGACTATATTACAGGATATATGTAACAACGAAGGACTGTATTACAGGATATATGTAACAATGAAGAACTGTATTACATGATATATGTAACAATGAAGGACTGTATTACATGATATATGTAACAATGAAGGACTGTATTACATGATATATGTATCAACGAAGGACTGTATTACAGGATATATGTAACAATGAAGGACAGTATTACAGGATATATGTAACAACGAAGAACAGTATTACAGGATATATGTAACAATTAAGGACTGTATTACATGATATATGTAACAATGAAGGACTGTATTACATGATATATGTAACAATGAAGGACTGTATTACATGATATATGTAACAATGAAGGACTGTGTTACAGGATATATGTAACAATGAAGGACTGTATTACAGGATATATGTAACAATGAAGGACTGTATTACAGGATATATGTAACAATGAAGGACTGTATTACAGGATATATGTAACAACGAAGAACAGTATTACAGGATATATGTAACAATGAAGGACTGTATTACAGGATATATGTAACAATGAAGGACTGTATTACAGGATATATGTAACAACGAAGAACAGTATTACAGGATATATGTAACAATGAAGGACTGTATTACAGGATATATGTAACAACAAAGAACAGTATTACAGGAAATATATGTAACAATGAAGGACTATATTACAGAAATATGTAACAACGAAGGACTGTATTACAGGATATATGTAACAATGAAGGACTGTATTACATGATATATGTAACAATGAAGGACTGTATTACATGATATATGTAACAATGAAGGACTGTATTACATGATATATGTAACAACGAAGGACTGTATTACAGGATATATGTAACAATGAAGAACAGTATTACAGGATATATGTAACAACGAAGAACTATATTACAGGATATATGTAACATAAAAGAACTGTATTACAGGATATATGTAACATAAAAGAACTGTATTATAGGATATATGTAACAATGAAGAACTGTATTATAGGGTATATGTAACAACGAAGAACTATATTACAGGATATATGTAACATAAAAGAACTGTATTACAGGATATATGTAACATAAAAGAACTGTATTACAGGATATATGTAACAATGAAGATCTCTGTAACAGGATACACATGTTTGTAACAATGACGATCTTTGTAACAGGATATACATGTATGTAACAATGAAAATCTCTGTAACAGGATATACATGTATGTAACAATGAAGATCTCTGTAACAGGATATACATGTATGTAACAATGAAGTTCTTTGTAACAGGATATACATGTGGGTAACAACGAAGATCTCTGTAACAGGATATACATGTATGTAACAACGAAGATCTCTGTAACAGGATATACATATGTGTAACAATGAAGATCTCTGTAACAGGATATACATGTGTGTAACAATGAAGACCTCTGTAACAGGATATACATGTGTGTAACAATGAAGATCTCTGTAACAGGATATACATGTGTGTAACAATGAAGATCACTTATTCTAAGTTCAAAACAGAGATCTGTTGGCAGAAAAGTAATTTAGTTTTGTGAGGTACTGCCTTTCCCTGGGCTTTTATTCTCAGTGTTCTATCTCCCGTCAGAAGCTCTTAAATGACACATTTATTTTACAGCATAGGGCAAAGAGATGTTGAAGAAAATAAACATTTTTGTTAACTAAAACATGTTTGTTAACTAAAACATTTTTGTTAACTAATTAAAGTTTTGGACGTAAACTCATCATCATCATCGTTGAGTGCCGTCTCCGCAACGAAGGTTGGTTACCGTGGATCGCCATTCCACTTTGTTCCTTGCTTTGATGGTGTAGGTTGTCATAGATTGACTTGTCTATATGTTGATGTTACTCGTCCATGTTAGTCTTGGCCTGCCTCTTTTACCTTGTATCTTCCCTTCCAATATTATTTTTAGTAGACTATTGTGACGTAAACTATATAAGATAAAAATTGTAGCCAAAGAAACTATAATTTCCCCGTGACAGTATTTTAGCGGAGGCAACCAATGTTAACAATACTGTAAGCTTGTTACTGATTTAGGAAGTTCAGACAGCGAGCAAAATGTGAAAGATAAGTGCAAGCTTCAATCACGTGGAATTTCGCAAAAATTGGTAAAGATTATGGTTATGGTTATAGAAGGCCCCGGTATCACTGCGAACGAATTAAAATCCATAATTGCTCAACCACCCGTGCCAGTGGAATCATCCGAATTACTATTTCATTTCCCAAACAAGGAAAGGTAGCTGTAGTCCCCGTCATAGCAGTATTAGCACATGCCAAAAGACATAAGGCGAAACCGCACATAAAGGGAACACAGCCATCTGTTCTCCATCATACCATATCATCATTCACCGTAAACAATCGCAAAATCGAAACAAGATAAAAACAGATGAAACGCACAGTTCACGGTATGCACAGAGCACTTAACTCAGTAGCTCCTGCAACAAGCCGGACTTGGAATATGAGGAAACTGCAACACATGTCCAATATCATAAACTGGTAAAGAATTTGGTGGGATTGATTCTTTTTCTTGTTTCGTTTTAGTTTAGATTATTTTAGTTTAGAAGCGAACAAAGAATAGTATCTAATATACCAAGGAACTGATATAACAATATAATGTAGGATTCTGAGATCTATATATTTTATTTCATTATTACAAACCTATCTCTTAAAGCTGTGAAACATGGATCATTGTCTAGAAATATACTGAAATATGCATTACTGTCTATGGATGCATGCTTTATAGAACAATACTTAGAAAATTATGAAACCCTAAAAGAAGAACAAAATATGTCCCTTTTGCAACAACTTAATATTTAAAAGTAAGGATTGAGACAGAATGGAAGGAAGAATAATAAGATAATGTTTACAAATAAAACGACATAATACCCCGGAGAAGGTCATTATAGAGGGGGAAATACAAGACAAACAAAAGTGTCAAAAATAGGTACAAGAAGCTGTACATGAACACAGCAAACGCTGGAGATGATTTCAGAGTAGATGTCATGGGAGTCATGTTCAAGCAAGATAGTTGTTTAAACCTCGTCTAGTGAGCTTGTCAGCTGAGTGAGTTAAACCAATCAAATACAACGATCGAAAACCGCTCATGCAAACGCATCACTATCGGTTACAGGCTACGAGTGTTGTGTCATGCCAAACAAAGCAGACATGCCTGGCGCAGATTAGTTTTATTGAGCTCTTTTTGTTCTTACGGAAGAGAAAATGGATATTATTCTCTCTCGTTCTCTCTCTCTCGTTCTCTCTCTCTCGTTCTCTCTCTCGTTCTCTCTCTCGTTCTCTCTCTCGTTCTCTCTCTCGTTCTCTCTCTCGTTATCTCTCTCGTTATCTCTCTCTATCTCTCGTTCTCTCTCGCTCGTTCTCTCTCTCGTTCTCTCTCTCTCGTTCTCTCTCTCTCGTTCTCTCTCTCGTTATCTCTTTCTCTCGTTCTCTCTCTCGTTCTCTCTCTCGTTTTCTCTCTCGCTCGTTCTCTCTCTCTCTCGTTCTCTCTCTCGTTCACTCTCTCACGTTTTCTCTCTCTCGTTCTCTCTCTCTCGTTCTCTCTCTCTCGTTCTCTCTCTCTCTCGTTCTCTCTCTCGTTATCTCTCTCTCGTTCGCTCTCTCTCGGTCTCTCTCTCTCTCGTTCACTTTCTCTCGTTCTCTCTCTCGTTATCTCTCTCTCGTTCGCTCTCTCTCGGTCTCTCTCTCTCGTTCACTCTCTAACGTTCTCTCTCTCTTTATCTCTCTCTCGTTCTCTCTCGTTCTCTCTCGTTCTTTCTCTCTCGTTCTCTCTCTCGTTCTCTCTCTCTCGTTCTATCTCGTTCTCTCTCTCTCGTTCTCTCTCTCTCTCGTTCTATCTCTCGTTATCTCTCTCTCGTTCTCTCTCTCGTTCTCTCTCTCTCGTTCTCTCTCTCTCTCTCGTTTTCTCTCTCTCTCTCTCTCTCGTTATCCTTCTCTCGTTCTCTCTTTCTCTCTCTTTCGCCAAGCAAAATGTGGATGAAGATGATGATCATTATCATCATGTGCCGTACCGTTTGGCGTTGGCGATCATGTCCTTCCACAATCTTCTATCCACAGTGTATCGTGTGAGTTCTGTTGTTGACTGTTTTCCATGCCACGACACCAAACTATCCAGTATTTTCTCTCTTTGTCGTCCGTGATCTCTCTTTCCTTGTATTTTGCGAGTTGTAACCAAGTATTCCAACTTTCCTCTTCTCATGATGTGCCCAAAAAATGTTGATTGCTTCTTTCTGATGTTTTTTAAGAGCTCCCGTTTTGTGTTGGCCTCTTTTGAAAACTTTCTCATTGGTCTTTTTAACTGTCCAGGAAACTTTCAACATTCTTCTGAGAAATCCCATCTCTGTGGCCTCTAATCGAAAGGTGAAGCTCCCGTTTAGCCCCCCTATCAGGGTTATGTGAACCCATTGGAGCAGGTGGTGGATGGTGTTGTGTGAGCAGCCGACAAGTAGTGCCGGTTATGGTCCCCACACCGCGATGGCAGACAGAGGATCTCATGTATAGAGACAATGGCAGCGATCTCCGACTAGTACAGTCACTGCCAAGAAGGAAAGGAATGGCAAACTACCTTCTTATATTGTCTGGAATAATCATGACAAATCACAACTTTAAATGTTGATCATTCTTTTCTAAATGGGATGAGCACTAAATGATTATAAAATGCCCATTATTGTTTTGTGTTTCTACTAAAATAAATGTATTTTCTTGAGTAAACTTGTTGTAAGGGAACTAAACTTTTGTTAGTACTGGATATGTTATCTTTATCATGGTTCATGTCGACAGGCGTCGACTATCACAGATCTCGACGTCTAAATGGACGAATTCGGGAAAATTAGGGGAAAGATACATATAGAATCAGTCAACCAGGAAGGCAGACAGGCAAACAGATAACATAGAGAAAGACAGACAGATAGACAGATAGATAAATAGATAGACAGACAGACAGACAGACACACAGATAGATAAATAGATAGATAGATAGATAGATAGATAGATAGATAGATAGATAGATAGATAGATAGATAGATAGATAGATAGATAGATAGATAGATAGATAGATAGATAGATAGATAGATAGATAGATAGATAGATAGATAGATAGATAGATAGATAGATAGATAGATAGATAGATAGATAGATAGATAGATAGATAGATAGATAGATAGATAGATAGATAGATAGATAGATAGATAGATAGATAGATAGATAGATAGGTAAGTAGGTAGGTAGGTAGATAGATAGATAGATAGATAGATAGATAGATAGATAGATAGATAGATAGATAGATAGATAGATAGATAGATAGATAGATAGATAGAGATAGATAGATAGATAGATAGATAGATAGATAGATAGATAGATAGATAGATAGATAGATAGATAGATAGATAGATAGATAGATAGATAGATAGATAGATAGATAGATAGATAGATAGATAGATAGATAGATAGATAGATAGATAGATAGATAGATAGATAGATAGATAGATAGATAGATAGATAGATAGATAGTTAAATAGGTAGATAGGTAGATATAGATAGATAGATAGATAGATAGATAGATAGATAGATAGATAGATAGATAGATAGATAGATAGATAGATAGATAGATAGATAGATAGATAGATAGATAGATAGATAGATAGATAGATAGATAGATAGATAGATAGATAGATAGATAGATAGATAGATAGATAGATAGATAGATAGATAGATAGATAGATAGATAGATAGATAGATAGATAGATAGATAGATAGATAGATAGATAGATAGATAGATATAGATAGATAGATAGATAGATAGATAGATAGATAGATAGATAGATAGATAGATAGATAGATAGATAGATAGATAGATAGATAGATAGATAGATAGATAGATAGATAGATAGATAGATAGATAGATAGATAGATAGATAGATAGATAGATAGATAGATAGATAGATAGATAGATAGATAGATGTAAAAGAAAGTAGAAAATAAAGAAAGGCAGAGATATAGAAACAAATAAATTGAAACGGCCTAAGACAGAGCAGTGATATGCAGAAAAAATATAGAGTTGATGTCATCGTGAACACACATTGAATGATAAATATGTTATCTGTGTAACATAGGTCGAGGAATCAATGGGTGTTTCATAAGGCGGCCTTGAAGAGATCCGATCTGGAAGACTGCTCCCACAGAACTAGCCCACTCCAATGAACTGTCAAGAGATGCCAATGTTCAGCATATCGTAACAGCGTGTGCGATTCCAGTTTCCGGTTGTTGTTTTTTTTATGTGGCATTTTCCATTCAATTGTATATTCTCTCGTTATGTAATCTGTCAATTTACAGACACAACTGTATGTTTCTAGTCTTGGTGCCTACCTCAGCTTCTGTGTTGACTTTTTGTATTCACGCTGTATTTTTAAATTGGCAGGCATTTTAATTAAATTTAGTGGTGTTCTGTTATTTGTTCAAGGTTTTGTTTACACTGAACACCTCCAGGAAAAGAGCGTCCTTAACTAAGGAGAAAAGAGATTAAATTATTAGCCAACAATTTTAGAATTGAGACAGTTGTCGCTGCCATCACTTTAAACGATCTTAATATCCTGAAACATCAGTGAACGCTGTCGTATCTTCATCTATTTTTTTTAAATTTCACACTTTAACGGCTAAGATATAATTAGTAAGAATATAATAATGTCTCGAATTGTCAACAACGACCACATTACTCCAAAAATAATGTGCTGAAGGTCTGTAAAATCTATGGCCACTAACACCATATACCATATACGCCACTTGGCGTGACGGGGGCACTTTACTTTTTTAAAATCTCTCTCTCTCTCTCTGCGATCAAGACTCAATCAGAGTAAGATTCCAGACTCTCTTATGAAGTCAGCTGTCTCTTTAAGCGATTCTATTGCCCCAATTAGTTTCTCTTCCAGGGAGGTGGGTGTGGACCACATTGCTCTTCTCATGTCCGTATACTTGGGGAAATCCTGTAGAACATGTTTTGTAGTCACATTGTCCAGTGTACAGTGGCATAGACTGGTTGTACCTATTTTTAATTTGGTGAACATGTGATTACTCATTCTATTGTGGCCAGTGCGTAGGCGAAGTATGATGACTTGATCCCTCCTTGATAGATGATGGTGTCCGTCACTTTCGTTATGCTTTGGGTGTTCTTTGGGTGTTTAACACACACACACACATATATATATATATATATATATATATGTTATTATATTCGTATGTATGTCGTTATATATACAGTTTTAAAAGAATTATTCATGTTTTTTTTAATCTGTCTGAACACATAGAGGTTGTTTTGGGATTATCTCTCTCTCTCTCTCTCTCTCTCTCTCTCTCTCTCTCTCTCTCTCTCTCTGCGATCAGGACTCAATCAGAGTAGGATTCCAGACTCTTACATGAAGTCGGCTGTCAGGTTAAGTGTGTTGATCGCCCCAACAGACAGAACATCACAATTAGAGTCCGCCAGATCCACTCTGATTGAACACCCATTAAAACGTTGCACTGTGTTCTGTGCCAGTGGCCCAGACCATCCGATTTCAGCCAGAATTTTATTCAGGTTTGCATTCCTTAGCCTTTGATTGTCCCCAATCTTCCTTCAAGGCAACAGATGATCTTTTCTGTAGGGGGATTCTGTCCTTAGATGGTCGGCCCTCCCAGGTTTACGAGCACCATCTGCCCGAGTCACTAGAGGTGACTAACACAGACATGCACACAGCGATACGAGGCATGACTAACACTGACACATATCAAGATATATGACATATGACTAACATAAACATGCACATAAAGATATGAGATATGACTGACATAGACATGCACACACAAAGATATGACACATGTCTAACATAGACATGCACACAAAGATATGAGATATGACCAACATAGACATGCACACACAAAGATATGAGACATGACTACCACAGATACACACTAAGATATGAGATATGACTAAACACATACACACATAAAGATATGAGACATGATTAACACGTATACACCAAGATATGAGATATGACTAACATGACATACACCAAGATATGAGCCATGGCCAGCACACACACACACACACACACACACACACACATACACACAAGCTAAGATATGAGCCATGGCTTGCACAGAAACACATCAAGATTTGAGCCGTGGCTTCACGGAAAAACACCAAGAAATGAACCATGTCCAGCACAGAAACACATTAAGGTATCCATATGCTTGGGTTTGTTGTAGTCGGCAGACTCTTCTTAACGTGGGAATCATCGACATACGAGACGCAGGCCCCGATTAACTGTTCAGAGGTTTCGTTCAAACAGTTGTCCGTAGATTTGAGAGTGCATTCTGACCCGTAGAACGTTCCCTTGCATGTACAGTTCCCGGTTGACTGTTCACAGGTGTCGTTGAAACAGTTGTCCGGACATTTGAGCGTGCAGTCTGACACATAGTACGTTTCCTTGCACGTACAGTCTGTATTTTCCGGGTCACATATAATGTCACAGCCATCATTATATTTCATTTTATTATTATATTTTTATATTATATGAAATAGTAAACATAATACTTTTTAATGAGTCGATCAAACTAAAAATAAAGTTGTACATAAGTAATGAAATGTATCTCTGAGTCAGACATTTACAATGGATATCATATTATACAATTACTTGTATTAAAGTAAGCGTGGGAAAGTCTCCAAGGATTTAATGACGTTATTGTATAAAGTAGTCTGATTCTTTTTGATAAATAATATACATGAAACAATCGGAGACTTAATGGAACAGTGTTTCTATTTTTTTTATGTGAACATACACATTCTTAGACATCTTGATGGACTAGGGAGCGTTGTCTGGAACTAACCACCATGTTGCTCTAAGGATGTTATAAAACCACTTTGACATTGGTAAATGTAATTATCAGCCAAAAAACAAAGCAAAAACAAACACCGTAAAAGGTTAAATGTAGAAATAAATGTGATAGACAAGCTATGAGAAAAAAAACGAAGATAAATAAATCAATTTCAGTACGGAGACTACGGTCAGCAACATTCAGTTTTGGAAATAAACGATCATTAATATAAATCGAGAAATTGTCTCAACACATTTATAACCCTTCCTCATATTCTTCTTGTTCAAAGCCCTTTAGACCATTTTTTTTAAAGCGTAGAGTAAGGTCTCATTTCAATTCTCTTCTTGGACATTTTCTCAACTTCTCTCCAGTTTAGACCAATGTTCTTAAGAGTTCCTGAACTTCTATCTTCAATGTTTTATGGGCCTCCTTGGCTTTCTCTTCCTCTGTGGGTTCCATTGTGCCTTGGTTTTCTTAACGAAGCCGTCAAGTTCGTTTGGACTCATAGTTTAAAAAGGCTGTAATGGAATTGGAAGAAGTTTAGAAGAGTTTTCAAAGATAAGTGCTCTTGAGCTGGACAAGTAGACAGAGTTCACAGGAACAAGATTTGCTTATTGCAGGAGCTTATTCTAGACCAAGAGCTTGACACATACAATCCAAATAGGACACTATTTGTCTGCAGTCTCTAGGACCTTACTTCGCCAATCGTTGTGTTGAGTTCAAGTATAGTTTCAACATGTTTGAGTAGTGATTAGATTAAACTGTTTCAGAAAAGAAATAGGTCTTGTATGTAGACATAGGATCTATTTCTAAGGAGAAAACTGAAGTTAGATTGTTGTGTATGTGATCGTGTTCATTTTCTTACATAACCTAGAAGGTGTCATACAAACAGCAGTTGCTTTAGACAGCGTACAACAATCACTAACTATATACAGGTTAATAATGCATAGACGATCTTGAGAGTTTATTTTGTTTAGTGAGAGACTTTTAGATGAAAGTTAAATATTTATCCACATGAGTTTGTGAAGTGTGAGAGAAGAGCTGTTTGTTTGAACGTAATAGAAACTGTCTTCGAGTCATCGCATGAAGTGTTTATGACAAGTGTTGTTTTGAACTTTAACTGTACAGTTTTTGTTGTGATCATTTACGTTGTGTTTGTTTGCAACGTCGTCCGTGATATCTCTAAGTCTGTCCGCTGAAGGGGTTTTCCTGAAAACACTATATTACTATGTCAGCTATAGACGGCTGACGTCATTTTACCCACAACCGCCCCTGTAGGCAATGCTGGAAACGTCACAACTTTTGGGTGGTTTCCCCCTCAGCGGGGAGGCTCAGAGATATTGGGTGCGACAGTTGCTACCACATGAACATCCATGAAGTATTCCATATTTACAAACCACGCTTGTAAAGTTGTTTGTGCTCTCACAAGCTGATGTTCCGGATTCGAATAACGGCGAATGTTCTTTTCTCCGAACACCGTACCTTGCGGGATTTGCCCAGCATTTGAAAATGTTATCTGGGACACATTGGCCAGATGGTGGCCACTGAAAGACTGAAGGGTTTGATTCATAACTTGTTCATTTTCTATCTTTTTTTCTTTATAGTTATAGAGCATCCCTAAAAACATCTATAATTATATTTCTAAATAAAATAATACAACATGGGTTTGTAAAAAATTATTTTTGTTTTATATCATTCAGTCTTTCAGTGGCCGCACTGTTTAATATCATTCAGTCTTTCAGTGGCCGCACTGTTTAATATCATTCAGTCTTTCAGTGGCCGCACTGTTTAATATCATTCAGTCTTTCAGTGGCCGCACTGTTTAATATCATTCAGTCTTTCAGTGGCCGCACTGTTTAATATCATTCA
The DNA here is from genome assembly GCA_032433765.1 of Megaustenia siamemsis. Classification (NCBI taxonomy): domain Eukaryota; kingdom Metazoa; phylum Mollusca; class Gastropoda; order Stylommatophora; family Ariophantidae; genus Megaustenia; species Megaustenia siamemsis. The sequence goes on along the minus strand of JAVIAB010000125.1, from coordinate 59,614,470 downwards.
GTCTTTCAGTGGCCGCACTGTTTAATATCATTAAGTCTTTCAGTGGCCGCACTGTTTAATATCATTCAGTCTTTCAGTGGCCGCACTGTTTAATATCATTCAGTCTTTCAGTGGCCGCACTGTTTAATATCATTCAGTCTTTCAGTGGCCGCACTGTTTAATATCATTCAGTCTTTCAGTGGCCGCACTGTTTAATATCATTCAGTCTTTCAGTGACCGCACTGTTTAATATCATTAAGTCTTTCAGTGGCCGCACTGTTTAATATCATTCAGTCTTTCAGTGGCCGCACTGTTTAATATCATTCAGTCTTTCAGTGGCCGCACTGTTTAATATCATTCAGTCTTTCAGTGGCCGCACTGTTTAATATCATTCAGTCTTTCAGTGACCGCACTGTTTAATATCATTCAGTCTTTCAGTGACCGCACTGTTTAATATCATTCAGTCTTTCAGTGGCCGCACTGTTTAATATCATTCAGTCTTTCAGTGGCCGCACTGTTTAATATCATTCAGTCTTTCAATGACCGCACTGTTTAATATTCAACAGAAGGATTTAGAAAGTACTAAAGTTCATGAAATATCACGATATTGGTGCTGCAAGTAAAATTAGCATAAGCCACAATGCGTAACATGTAGCGTTGTTACATGCTGTGTGGTTCATGTTTTGTTTTTATTTCTCTTTTCATAAAGCTATAGTTTGTTCAATGGGAACACGCGAACCAGAAAAGTTCATATTGATCATCTGATCGCCTTTATTATTGATTTCTTGCGTAGACTACACATGTAAGTTAGCTAACCCACCTGAGACACACGACGAGCTTCAATTCGCAGAGGATTACATTGATACATGAAACAATATAGGAGATACAAAAACACTTCAACAAACTTAGGTAGGTACCCAATCATCATCATTATCATCATCGAGTGCCGTCTTCGCATCGAAGGTTGGCTACCATGGAGTGCCAATTCCACTGTTTCTAGCTGTGGTGGTGAAGGATATCATAGGTTGACTTGTCCATCTTTTTATATTACTCGTCCATGTTAGTCTTGGTCTACCTATGAATCTTTTACCTTGTAGTTTCACATTCAAGTCTACTTTTATTAGGCTACTGTGTCTTTTAACATGCTCAAATATTTCATTTGTCTTGTTTGAATTATGTTAGTAGTTCTCTTTTTATTTTTAGTTGTTTTTAGACTTCATCACTTGTTTTCTTCACCAGATACAGCAAGGGAAGCACTATCAGCATGAAGTAATTAACACCACAGAGACGAACATCAACATAACAATAGACAACAACAGAAGGTAGAGGAATATAAATACCTAAGATGTCTAGAAGTCTGCTATTTTGGCCTGAGCTATTCTGTTTTTTATTTCTGTGGTGCATCTTCCATCTGATGTTATTATTGTGCCCAAGTATTCGAAACGTTGCAATTGTTTCAGATTTGATCTGTTTATTTTTATGCTGCATGATGGTGATGATTATTTCTTCGATATGACCATAACTTCTGTTTTCTTACTGTTAAAACTGAGACCTTTCTTGTTACTTTCTTTTACTATTATGTCTATTATTTCTTGTAGTTCATTCTCTGTCTCTGCTATTAAGACTGTGTCATCCGCATATCTAAAATTATTTATGTTTTTTGACCGTTGACTTCAATTCCTTTTTTGTCTACTATTAATCTCATAATATTTTCGCTGTAAAGTGAAAACAAATCCGATGATTGAACACGGCCTTGTCTGACTGCTTGTTTTATATATTGGAATTGTCCTGTTTGGTTGCTAATTCGTCTAGCTGCTGTTTGTTGCCAGCACATGTTTTGTATGATTCGCAGATCCTTGCCATCAATGTTTACTTTCTCCAGCATATTGATTATTTCCACATGCTTTACTTTGTCAAATGCTTTTGTGTAGTCTATAAAGCACATATATAGGTCTTGCTTTACCTCTATAGCTCTTTCTATCAATGTTTTTAAGATGTATATTGCATTGTTGGTGCCCTTTCCTTCCACAAATCCACATTATTCCTCCGTTATTTCCGGTTTCATTAGTGATAATAGCTCACTATTACTTATCACTTGCTGTCTACATTTACCTCTATATACTTTCACAGCTTGAGCATCGTCTATAATTTGACATATTTGCTATCGACTACTTTAATGCAGACAAGTTGAGAAGAACCTGTCTGAGCTGATATCATGACGTCACTAAGAACATGCATGAGCGGATATCAGTTCAACTAAAAAGACTCATTTGAAGGTTCATAACTGCACCTGTGTCTTTAAAAAAATGCAGCGAGAGGATATCAGACAGAAATTGTAAAATACGGATACAACCTTTCTGAGAAAAGTGGAAACAAAGGTGCACAGTATGGACAAGAATTGTTACATTGCAAAGGATCGCCACGGACTGAGCAAAATAAAAAACAATGTTATTGCTTCCCTACAAGATACGACAAGTCACATCAATCGCTGATTGGTTTATCCGTCCATGGCAAGCAAGAGAAAGAGTTAAAGGACTGCACATCACGAAGCAAAATACAGCGGAAAGCAATCTGTTGTAAGCGAAGGAAGACATACCTTAGAATGTTCGTCCAAAACAGAAATACAGCATCAAACGATGATCAGGAAGTCCTGCATGTTATCTCCTAGAAGTCACTTCGAAACTAATCTCTGGTCATTTGAGCTTACTTGGGAACATTTTCGGTTTTTATAACCACATCTATGACACAGACACATTGGCCACGTAGTCCGCGTATGTGAGACTTTCGTGAATGCAAATCGGTGTCTGCACAACGTCTGTTTCACTCCTGTGTGACGTTTTTGTTCATAGATTATAAATACATCTATACAATTACCATTTATTAAGTTTTGAAAAAAAGACATTATCATTAACTTGAACAAAAGGATGATTCGAAATACAACTGGTACGGAAATGTCTGAAACAGTTTCTTGTCAGAGACTACAGGGAACTATTTTTGGTGTGAATTAATAACAAGATAATAATTGCCACTAAAAACAGCAGACACTGTTAATATTTACGAACATTTATTGTGGTAATTGGTGAAGGGTGTGGTAGTTATGTGTCTGACTGTATCACAAACATTTCTAGATAATTGATGTAGCTCTCGCAAGAAATGAAAACTGTTTTCAATCAAAGCGTTCTCCATTATCATTTATTCAGAACCTATGAATACATAGACCATGCTTAAATGTCATATTCAGTTCTGAGTTGTCGGAAAATGAGAGTAGAAGGGGAAAAAAGCTAAATGGTGATCAAACTAGATCAATGAATATTTAACATGGGGAATTCCTGACTGCAATGAAACTTGTTCCATGGATAGAACTGATAAAATATTAAAAAAATTGCTGGGGGTTTCCAAATTTAATTCGAGAAAATAAGCAATCAGGTCAAGAGGTGCTACTTATACGTCAGAGAGTTACAATAACACGAGAGTTTGATTAATTTTAACTTAAATACGAGAACTTAGATATGAGAGTTGTTTTCATCTAGGGAACTTAAATCACCAGAAAAAGAAAGCCTTTTCGTCAATTATCAAGCTATTTCTGTTGCAAATTTAAAAAAAAGTGATGAGAAATGGCAAAGAATTAGGCGGTTTGTCTATAAAACATTTTATTTTGAAACATTAGAAATTTTTTATTTTTTTCGCGTCTACAAAAATAAATTTTTACAAACAGAGATCAAATATAAAAGTGATGTTGCTTTTCTTATGTCTCTAGCAGAAACGTAAACAGCACACGATATGTTCTACTATAGTTTGTTTCAGATTGTTTGCCTCCCTAATTCCAGTAATATCTCGAAAACCGTCTGATGGAATACCATGATTTTTTGCATGCGACCTTAGATTTTCAATGACGTAACGAATTTATCATTTAAATTATCGTATGTGTTACTGTTTCCTCAAAGCGGCAACTTCCTTTGATCTCCTTCATATTTGTATTTATTTTGACACAAAAAACAGAATGTACGGTAAATGAAGATCTTTTACACTTTTTAGAGGAAAAGGCGTAACTTTTATTTTTATATAAGGGACATTATTACTTTATAATAAGAGAGTAAGTAAGTAAGTGTTCCTGTCATGCCTGAAGGTGTATAGGGGAATAAACCGCCACAATTGCACTTTTTCACAACATGCTACCCATTTGGATTGGGCTCTTTTAATTATACAACTAATATTGAATCAAATCAAAATAGGCCGAACATTCACCGAATAGAAATTATTTATTTTAAGAACACAGAATACATCGTCAACTCACTAAAAAAACAGTTCCTGAAGTGGTCCGTATCCAGAGTTTCCAACTCCAACAAAGTCACTTCAGTAAGTTCAAACAAATGAGTTTTATTCAGAATCTGCCGAATCTAATAGACGTATTACCATTTTTGGTTGAATAACCCACAGACCATCGTTTCTCCAATACTTATCTTCCTCAACCATAACATGGTCTTCACAACTAGCCCAATAATCTTTGTCTATGTTTGAAATAGCAACATTGGTAAGCTCTTTAACATCAGATAATTTGAAAGTTTTATTTTCGGATGCTACTTGCCCTTTGATCTTTGCCCAAACTAATTCAATAGGATTTAGGTGTGAGTGATATGGAGGCAGCCTCAAACATCTATGACCATGTTCTTCAATTAATTTATCTATTTGAAATATCTTTGGCCGTTGTATCTGTTTTACAAGTGAAAGTAATTCAGGCTTGAGATACATATCGTTAAATGGTATTTGTTCCCTTGTCAGCCATGTCTTTATTTCAGCTTTAGTGCTTGATGATGTTGGAACTTTATCTTCTTGTGCCACTTTGTTATGGTAAGATGCATTATCCATGATCAAACAAGATGGTCGATCTAATAAAGGCAAAAGAGTGTCTTTAATCCAATCTCTGAACATATGACTGTTCATCTCTGAATGATAATCCTGGTTATCAGTTGACTTTGCAATAAAAACAAGTTCAGCATTCTCCACCAGGCCATTATTTTTGCTCCCAGCATGTGCCACTATAAGGCGCTTTCCTTTGCTGCTAGGTACATACCTTTTAATAGTCCCATCTAATGACTGCCATTCTTTTTCATTTGTGTGGTGGGCATTAATCCATGTTTCGTCCAAGTACACAATGTCATAATCTTCATTACGCATTTGTCTAACTTCACGTAAATATTTGCTTCTTGCAGCTACTAAATGAGGTTTCTCGCAAATGATGTTTCTTCCACAAGAATAATTTCTAAAAGTGAAGCCTAAACTCCGCACACTTCTCCATAGTGTGGTTTTTGATACATCAATACTGGTGTTCTTTTTAAGCCAAATCTTAAGTTTCCTTATGGTAACTTCTTCCCCTAAGTCAAACATTTTACAAATCTCTCTGCGGACAAGTTCTCTGTCAAAACTGTCTAACAAATGTTTTCTTCCTCGACTTCTTTCTTTCCTTGAACATTCACATTGAACATTTTTCACTGATCTATGAAACGACCGTTTACTTAAACCTAACACGTGCATCGTTCTCTTTTCAGGATTTGATATGCTGTGATATAGACTCCCTCGTTTTGCCTCTCTACAAAAATATAAATATAATTTCTTTGTAATATTTTGTTCAGTAACAAATTTCAACTTTAAACTCATTGTTAAGGGCACAACTCACAAAACACGCCTATGTAAATAATTTGATTTTGTATTTTTGGTGACGTTATACTAATGACGTGATACAAAAAGTTGACAATTTTAATCCAGTAAGTGCAAAACCAGAATTGCGCACCGAATATAAGAGAAATTTGCTACACATATGTGCAAATATTGACAAAAATCTGACATTTGCAATTCAATAGTGTAAACCGGTGCCTTTACCCACCAACATATAAAGGAAATTCCCAAATGAAGATGTTTAAATCATTCTTGAAGTGATATGGAAGGGGTAAATACTCTTAAATTTTGATTCAAATGTGCCCAAGTTTAATCATACTTTTATCCTCCTGGTAAGCAAGCGCACAAGAAAAACCAGCAGTTTGTTTGCAATGAATTTATTTTTTCTATTACGTTATGAGATTCAGTAGGTTACATGCAAAATATCAGCACTGTAGCACAAATGGTTGCTGAGCTGTGGTTTTTTGAAGTGAGGCAAAAAATCTGAAGCGAACTATAGTAGGCATTTATAGAACTATCGATATAATTTGTTCTGTAAATGACTGTTAGAATATTACAAATTAAATAAATAAGGGATCTCTAAAATCTTTGGTCAAGAGCTGCTAGATCTTTGCCTCTTTGACGGAGAAGTTTCTACACTTAGCGTGGATGACTGAAGAAATCATACACTTAGCGTGGATGACTGAAGAAATCATACACTTAGCGTGGATGACTAAAGAAATCATACACTTAGCGTGGATGACTGAAGAATTCATACACTTAGCGTGGATGACTGAAGAAATCATACACTTAGCGTGGATGACTGAAGAAATCATACACTTAGCGTGGATGACTGAAGAAATCATACACTTAGCGTGGATGACTGAAGAAATCATACACTTAGCGTGGGTGACTGAAGAAATCATACACTTAGCGTGGATGACTGAAGAAATCATACACTTAGCGTGGATGACTGAAGAAATCATACACTTAGCGTGGATGACTGAAGAAATCATACACTTAGCGTGGATGACTAAAGAAATCATACACTTAGCGTGGATGACTGAAGAAATCATACACTTAGCGTGGATGACTAAAGAAATCATACACTTAGCGTGGATGACTGAAGAAATCATACACTTAGCGTGGATGACTGAAGAAATCATACACTTAGCGTGGATGACTGAAGAAATCATACACTTAGCGTGGATGACTGAAGAAATCATACACTTAGCGTGGATGACTGAAGAAATCATACACTTAGCGTGGATGACTGAAGAAATCATACACTTAGCGTAGATGACTGAAGAAATCATACACTTAGCGTGGATGACTAAAGAAATCATACACTTAGCGTAGATGACTGAAGAAATCATACACTCAGTGTTGATTAAAACCAAAAATGTAAAGAGCCCCGTCACGCCAAGTGGTATATAGGGAATATGGTGTTAGTGACCATAAATTTTACAGACCTTCGGCACATGATTTGTGGGGTAATGTGGTCGGTATTACGCCCGTGCCGTTTCACTTTCCCAGAAAAAATCCGGTACCCATTTAAGGCTGGGTGCACGCGGAAGCCGTCGGTTGGGATCGATCTTGTCCTTTGTTGTCCAGTTCAACTTAGCGTTGATGACTGAAGGAAACATACATTTAGCGTGTTGACTCTTCACATTGAAAAATTGCTGACTAAATAATCCGCCTGTTGTTCGAAATTTATATTTCCATAAATCCATTTTGAAAAACCAGGTCTAGATTTTTGATTCATGAGGTGGAGTTCGTATATTTTTGTCGGATAGAAATGTACTACGGTACAGTAGTAATGCAGGCAACCGCTGCAGGGAAATTCTTTAAAAAAGTAACATCAAGATACTAGCAGAGCATAACATCGAGATACTAGCAGAGTATAACATCGAGATACTAGCAGAGTATAACATCGAGATACTAGCAGAGTATAACATCGAGATACTAGCAGAGCATAACATCGAGATACTAGCAGAGTATAACATCAAGATACTAGCAGAGTATAACATCATGATACTAGCAGAGCATAACATCAACATACTAGCAGAGAATAACATCAGGATACTAGCAGAGCATAACATCAAGGTACTAGCAGAGCATAACATCAAGATACTAGCAGAGCATAACATCAAGATACTAGCAGAGCATAACATCGAGAACATCCAACACACTTTTTTCATTTTCGATTATAAGCAAATCCAATAATTTGTTACATTTTTCAGCACTATTGTCCAACAAGTAAATAACTCTAACGGCAAAGCGAGCACTATACAATACAATCTTCACCCCAACGTTGTGCTACCAATGCCAGACCTGAATCCAAGATGCAAGAACAATAAGAAAAATAACCTCTACAGAGATGAAATGTGTCAGACGAATGACAGGAAACAGTCTGAGAGATAAGATCAGAAATGAAGAACTGAGAAAAAAAGCTAGGAATAGCCCCCGCCATAGAATATATAAAGAAACAACAAATAAAATGGGTTGGCCACGTGACAAGGTAGAAAGATCAAAACGCAACACAACGAGCCTTCAATAAACGTTGCGAGAATACGAGACCCAAGGGTCTACCACGAAAAAGATAGATTAATGGAATATTAGAAGCACTAGGAAACATAACAGCAGCAGAGGTGAAACGTCTCTGTTGGGAATGTGGTATTTTTTTTTATTTTATAAAGTAAATAAATATTGGCATAGTTCGTGTTGATAAAACACGTTTGGCAGACCGATAGGTGAGTAGTCATATTAGTCAGATGGCGATGTGTATGTACATTCTTGATTCCAGTTGTTTGTTGGTTATTACTATCATCATCAAGTTCCAAACCTGCTAGCACAGGTGATCATGTCTCTCCACAACTTTAGATCTCGACAGTTATTCATTTCTGTTGTTGACCTTCTGCCAAACCATTCTCTTAAGCTGTCTGGTATCTTTTCTCTTTGCTCTCCTCTGTCTCTTTTCGTCCCTCGATTTTTCCAGTTGTCACTATATATTCCAGCTGTTCTATTCTCATTACACCGCCAAAAATGATGATTGTTTCTTCCTTATATTGTAAATTAGCTCTTCGTTTGCTCTGGCCTCTATCACAACGTTTTCATTATCCTTCTTAGCAGTCCATAATATTCTCAACATTCTTCTGTAAAGCTACATTCCTACAGCCTCCAGTGATTTTCTTGTCTGTTGTCCTATTGTCCATGATTCACATCTATATGGTATGACTGACTCTACATAACATTTAAGAACTATGTGTTCTGCTTTTATTGTCAAAAATGGATTGCACTTTAACTTCCTAATTTTTCTGGAAATCTGCTTTTGCCTGAGCTGCATCTCGGCTCTGTTGTACATCTACCATCTGACCTCTGTTGTACATCTACCATCTGACCTCTGTTGTACATTTACCATCTGACCTCTGTTGTATATCTACCATCTGACCTCAGTTGTACATCTACCATCTGACCTTTGTTGTGCATCTACTATCTCACCTCTGTTGTACATCTACCATCTGACCTCTGTTGTACATCTACCATCTGACCTCTGTTGTACATCTACCATCTGACCTCTGTTGTGCATCTACTATCTCACCTCTGTTGTACATCTACCATCTGACCTCTGTTGTACATCTACCATCTGACCTCTGTTGTACATCTACCATCTGACCTCTGTTGTACATCTACCATCTGACCCCTGTTGTACATCTACCATCTGACCTCTGTTGTACATCTACCATCTGACCTCTGTTGTACATCTACCATCTGACCTCTGTTGTACATCTACCATCTGATGTTAAACTTGGTTATTAACATATCACTTAAAGCTATCATTCTAACTTTTTTCATTATTGCATTTCCAAATATTGTATTGCAGGTCTGCTCCTATAATGTGCCCATATTTAAGTCATAATCGTTGAAGACCTTCAGAACGCGCCCTGGTAGATGTTCACATTCCCACCACAGACACAGATAAGGCGGGCGGATCCTGCTTACAGCGCCCTCTGTGCAATGACCCGCAATATTGCTCGAGCCTTTAAGTCACACTCCAGCTTACTTGCAGGGTCCTCTTCACTACAAAAAACAACCACGTTGTGCTTCGATCCCCTCCTCAGCCCGTTCCTCTGTATGAAGCTCGCCCACCACACACTAGCGAAAGTACTGAAGATGGCTTGAACTCAGATGCACGAACATCTTAGCAACGGCGAAGACTTTGACCCAAAATCACCCTGACCGCTTCTTAATTCATGTCAAGTGATAGTAAAAAAAAACTATCTTTACGACACATAGTACCATTGCTGGTGTATGTCGGGGGGCAACGATAGAACCAGAGGGATAAAGGCCGCTTGGGCAAGCAGTCGCCACGACGTGTGCGACTCAGGATTTTTATTTCACCCCCGATAGAAAAAATCCTTTCTGTCTACCGCGGGCTTCGAACATCGTACGTCAGCTTTTCAGCCAGCGGAACAATGGTTTTAGCCGCACGGCCACGCGCACCTCCATGTGACAGTGGCTATAGTTTTTCTCCCCGAACTGTGGTCAGGGTCAGGGTAGCATCACGGAAGAAGTCACATTTTACGATTTGATATTAGAGCGTGAATGTAGGAATGAGCGTGGTAGTCATAATCTAACATCAAGTCATCCATTTTAAAAATAAAATAATATTATGTTAAAGATTATTGTTGACGTTATTGATCGTGATGTAACAGACGGCGAACAAAAATAACAAGCGGCATGTGAACATTCTAGGGATAGATTATTTTAAAATAAGAAAAGAAAAGGCGCAGGAAAAAGACGATGAGACCAGATACCACAAATAAAATCATGTTCAGTCTGAAGTCTGATCTGTCAATCCAATATTGATGGATTCAGTTACAAGAGAAACTGTTCAGTAAAACAACATCCAGCGTAAGACACTGATATATGACCAAACTTATTACAAATCATGATTGCTCGCTGTCAACCATCTCTCAAGGCGGAAAATGACATATCATAAAAAATTGTTCGTGTTTCGAAATGCACAAAACGTTACTCTCAATTCAATATCCATAAATAATCATGAGATTAAAAAATAACATGCAATGTACGAACGAATGTATTCAAATACCTTTCATAAATATTTGCTATAATAAAATAAGAAATAAAATATACCAAATAAGATTTTTGCTAATTTATTCGTTTATTTATATTTATTATTAATTTAAATTGCGGATTTAGACTTTAACATAACAAGGTAAATCCTCGCTGCTGGTGCAATAATCAATGAATGTCTTTTGAAGATATACAGAAGAACATCAAAAATGAGACCATACCAAGGAGAAAAAACAAAACTAATGGGAGCAACAATTAATGTGAAATATCCAGTGACATCAGCAGTGGTATAAAAATGATGTTTGAAATGAGATCCAGTAGCTGTTTTACTGACAGAGCTGGATGTAGAAACTTGCACAATAGAAAAGTTGATGCCAACATTGAACACATTCTATTTGCACTGCTACTAAAGGTGTTATCGTTGTCGCTGGTTATTCACCACAAGCTTGTTCCTGTTCCATCCTTGCCCACCTTTTACTTAGCGATAAGTGGACGTAAACGCATAGGTTGGAATTTAAAGTAACTTGCAATATATATGCCTTTGCGTCAGCACATCCGACCTCAGTATGGCTTATTATGGGTAACGAGTTGCCTTCCTTCTGGAAGCCTTCTCAATAGGGCACACATGTTAGTATATTTCCAGAGCCGCAGTAAGGAGAGGAAGAAACGGTTTGATCAGCTTTTATTCGATGATGCCGATGCAAACAGTCAGCTATGAGTTGATGATTGCCTTCAGCCCAAGTGCTGTCTTTAGTGAATTTGCCCCACTAGGTGGTTGATATTGTTGCATGTAGAGACTGTTGATATTGTTGCATGTAGAGACGGTTGATATTGTTGCATGTAGAGACGGTTGATATTGTTGCATATAGAGACGGTTGATATTGTTGCATGTAGAGACGGTTGATATTGTTGCTTGTAGAGACGGTTGATATTGTTGCATATAAAGGTGGTTGATATTATTGCATGTAGAGACGGTTGATATTGTTGCATATATAGAGACGGTTGATATTGTTGCATGTAGAGACTGTTGATATTGTTGCTTATAGAGACGGTTGATGATGTTGTTGCATGTAGAGGCGGTTGATATTGTTGCATGTAGAGACGGTTGATATTGTTGCATGTAGAGACGGTTGATATTGTTGTATGTAGAGGTGGTTGATATTGTTGCATGCAGAGACGGTTGATGATGTTGCATGTAGAGACTGTTGATATTCTTGCATGCAGAGACTGTTGATATTGTTGCATGTAGAGGCGGTTGATATTGTTGCATGTAGAGACGGTTGATATGGTTGCATGTAGAGATGGTTGATATTGTTGCATGTAGAGACGGTTGATGATGTTGCATGTAGAGACGGTTGATATTGTTGCACGTAGAGACTGTTAATATTGTTGCATGTAGAGACTGTTGATATTGTTGCATGTAGAGACTTTTGATATTGTTGCACGTAGAGACAGTTGATATTATTGCATGTACAGACGGTTGATATTGTTGCATGTAGAGACGGTTGATATTGTTGCATGTAGAGACGGTTGATATTGTTGCATGTAGAGAAAGCTGATATTGTTGCATGTAGAGACTGTTGATATTGTTGCATGTAGAGACTGTTGATATTGTTGCATGTAGAGACGGTTGATAGTGTTGCATGTAGAGACGGTTGATATTGTTGCATATAGAGACGGTTGATATTGTTGCATGTAGAGACGGTTGATATTGTTGCATGTAGAGACGGTTGATATTGTTGCATGTAGAGACTGTTGATATTGTTGCATGTAGAGACGGTTGATATTGTTGCATGTAGAGACGGTTGATATTGTTGCATGTAGAGACTGTTGATATTGTTGCATGTAGAGACGGTTGATATTGTTGCATGTAGAGACGGTTGATATTGTTGCATGTAGAGACGGTTGATATTGTTGCATGTAGAGACGGTTGATACTGTTGCATGTAGAGACGGTTGATATTGTTGCATGTAGAGACGGTTGATATTGTTGCATGTAGAGACGGTTGATATTGTTGCATATAGAGACGGTTGATACTGTTGCATGTAGAGACGGTTGATATTGTTGCATGTAGAGACGGTTGATGATGTTGCATGTAGAGACGGTTGATATTGTTGCACGTAGAGACTGTTAATATTGTTGCATGTAGAGACTGTTGATATTGTTGCATGTAGAGACTTTTGATATTGTTGCACGTAGAGACAGTTGATATTATTGCATGTACAGACGGTTGATATTGTTGCATGTAGAGACGGTTGATATTGTTGCATATAGAGACGGTTGATATTGTTGCATGTAGAGACTGTTGATATTGTTGCATGTAGAGACGGTTGATATTGTTGCATGTAGAGACGGTTGATGATGTTGTTGCATGTAGAGGCGGTTGATATTGTTGCATGTAGAGACTGTTGATATTGTTGCATGTAGAGACTGTTGATATTGTTGCATGTAGAGACGGTTGATATTGTTGCATGTAGAGACTGTTGATATTGTTGCATGTAGAGACTGTTGATATTGTTGCATGTAGAGACGGTTGATATTGTTGCATATAGAGACGGTTGATATTGTTGCATGTAGAGACGATTGATATTGTTGCATGTAGAGACGGTTGATATTGTTACATGTAGAGGTGGTTGAAATTGTTACATGTAGAGGTGGTTGATATTGTTGCATCTAGAGGTGGTTGAATTTGTTACATGTAGAGGTGGTTGAAATTGCTACATGTAGAGGTGGTTGAAATTGTTACATGTAGAGGTGGTTGAAATTGTTACATGTAGAGGTGGTTGAAATTGTTACATGTAGAGGTGGTTGAAATTGATACATATAGAGGTGGTTGAAATTGTTACATGTAGAGGTGGTTGAAATTGTTACATGTAGAGGTGGTTGATATCGTTGCATGTAGAGGTGCTAACAATATAAGTGAACAAAGACTGCCGATTTACAGAATCTATGCGTAGATTAGTACATTTTCGCTTGCTTATTTCGGTCTCTCTCTCTTTATCTTCAATGTATGTTTTCCCTGAGACAACTGGAGCGAAGAAGTAGCTGTAGAAATGTTCTCATTTCAATGAAAGTCTGTGTGGCCAAACAGAGCAGATCCGACTTGTCAATATCATTTACGATGACACATGTCCTTGTTTAGGAGATGCTGTGACACTGGGCTGAGTAGATATTGGGATGTCTAGATAGCGATGAAATTGATTCTACGAACAGGATTGGATACAATCATGAATGAGGAAGCGATACTGATTGCATACCTATTGTAGTAGGCAACTGCAATTGATAATTTATAGAACTGAGCTTGAAGAATTAAAAATTTAGCGAGAAACAGAACAACAGAAAAGAAAAAAATAAAAGAGATGTAATTACAGCGTATGTATAAGCAAAGCACCTCTACCAAGATGTTGCATGATCTATTGGATAAAATTTGGGAGAGGGAAGAAATACCTAAAGACTGGAGAGAAGGTTATATGATCAAACTACCAAAGAAAGGAAGTTTACAGGAGTGCACAAATTATAGGGGAATTATGCTACTATCAGTGCCAGGAAAAATATTAGGCAGAATCATTCTGGAGAGACTAAAAGAGGCTATAGAGAAACATTTGAAAGATGAACAAGCAGGTTTTAGGAAGAACAGATCATGTGCTGATCAAATAACTACTCTACGTATAATAGTAGAACAAAGTTTAGAACTAAAATCCCCACTTTATATTGGATTCGTAGATTACGAAAAGGCATTTGATAGTTTAGACAGAAGAATGTTTTGGAAGTTGCTGAGTCATTACGGAATCCCCATAAAGTTTATTAACCTGATAAAAACAATGTATGTAGGAACAAAATGTAGTGTGGTGCATGAAGGACAGCTTACAGAAGCATTTGAAATAAGAAAGGGAGTAAGGCAAGGATGCCTTCTGTCTCCATTTCTCTTTCTACTGGCCATAGATGGGATTATGAAAATAACTCAAAACAACAGAAATGGGATCCAGTGGTCACTGACCAAACAACTTGATGATTTAGACTTTGCTGATGACATAGCTCTCCTATCACACAGCCATCAACAGATGCAGGATAAAATGAGTATATTAGATGAGAGATCACAACAGCTAGGACTAAAGATAAATAGAGATAAGACCAACATTATGAGAATTAATGCAGTTGGCAATAACCAAATAAAACTAGGAGAAATACCTCTACTAGACGTACAATCTTATATGTATCTGGGCAATAATATAGATAAAGAGGGAGAAACAGAAAATGATACCAAAACAAGGATATCAAAAGCAAGAGGAGCTTTCATTGCACTGGGAAACATGGAAATCCAAAGAAATTAGGCTAAATACAAAAATAAAAATTTTCAACTCAAATGTTAAGTCGGTCCTATTATATGGCTGTGAAACATGGAGAATGACAAAATTGGCAATCACGAAAGTACAGACTTTCATTAATGGATGCTTGCGCAGAATAAAGGGATGGAAATGGCAGGACAAAGTCACTAAAGTGGAATTATGGAAATGTACCGGTCAAATACCAGTGGATAAAGAGATACAGCGAAAACGATGGCGATGGATAGGACACACACTACGGAAGCCAACTGAGAGTATTACACAACAGGCCCTTTTTTGGAATCCCCAGGGGAAAAGACAAAGAGGAAGACCAAGGAATTCTTGGAGAAGACAGATCGAAGCAGAGATGAAGATGATGGGGAAGACATGGAATGATCTTAAAAGAATGGCAAAAAACAGAACGACTTGGAAAGTGTTTGTTGAAGACCTATGCTCCACTGGGAGCTAAAAGGTAGAAAAAGAAGATAAGCAAAGCCTTACGAAAGTTATCAGTATGCAAACCCCTTTTGTCTTCTACAAGGGGTTTAAGTACCTATAGGTTTGTTCGAAGTACAGAGATGTTGATTCTTCATTGCAGTTAACAATAAAGGTGAACGTACTATTCAAGTACTCTGGTTTATCAACTTCATTGTCTGTGGCTTTTGCAAATAATTTAAAGAACAATTCAAACGTCAGCCCCTTACACAAACAAAGAGAGTGTGCATAACGGTGGCGTGAATCACAACGCTGGGTCAAACAGTTGCGACATTCAAAGAAACGAATTTGCATGAAAGGAATCGCTGGAGACAAAAACACCACTTAGGAGATTAAAAGACCCACGGGTGAAACGTACCGACACGAAGAAATCAGAACAACAGGTTACGGACACATGAAAATGTGAACAAAACAGCATAGAAATGTTATCAAGAAAGTAATTGAAAATAGCCACGGTCAAAGCTATCGAAATGAGAACAAAAGCAAAGAGCACTGTCATAAGAAAAATAAAGAATTCAGTAAAAGGAATTGAGGCAAATACGAAAATGTATTGTTTTTATATGTATATTATGTACGAAAATGTATTGTTTATATGTGTATTATGTTCAAAAATGTATTGTTTATATGTGTATTATGTTCAAAAATGTATTGTTTTTATGTGTATTATGTTCAAAAATGTATTGTTTATATGTGTATTATGTTCAAAAATGTATTGTTTATATGTGTATTATGTTCAAAAATGTATTATTCATATGTGTATTATGTGCGAAAATGTATTGTTTACATGTGTATTATGTGCGAAAATGTATTGTTTACATGTGTATTATGTGCGAAAATGTATTGTTTAAATGTGTATTATGTATGAAAATGTATTGTTTACATGTGTATTATGTGCGAAAATGTATTGTTTACATGTGTATTATGTGCGAAAATGTATTGTTTACATGTGTATTATGTGCGAAAATGTATTGTTTAAATGTGTATTATGTATGAAAATGTATTGTTTACATGTGTATTATGTGCGAAAATGTATTGTTTACATGTGTATTATATGCGAAAATGTATTGTTTACAAGTGTATTATGTGCGAAAATGTATTATTTAAATGTGTATTATGTATGAAAATGAAGAACGCTGTAAGAAAAGAATTTCGATAATCGGTCATCACTTATGTCTGGGTCTTGAAACACTGACCAAGAACAATACCTACAGCTTTTAATATGTTACTCGCTAGAAAATGATAGTACTTGTAAGAATTTTTTTGTTTTCTCAGGCTTTCTCCCTCTATTCTCCTGTATCCCTTTCCCTACACATAATACCCTATCCCTTCAAGTTTTTCTACCTTTAGGAGACAAAGATCTTGACGGGAAAAAGTAAAACTAAATATATTTCTGATTTGTAAGAACACAATATCTGCTACTGGTTCTAGGACGACCACATCACGTGGTGTGAGAGCGGTCAGCAACACAAAGCTGACAATATGGATTAGGCTCGGCAAGCAACATAATAAAACAGGCCCTACGTCACCTTCCAGTTGAACTCCAGGAAACGGACAGAGCAATTTGGTCAATCAAACAAGGCTCGGCGAGGGAATAAAGTAACACAAATGCAATACCGCAGAGGAATTTGTGGGGCCAAATGTCGTACGTATCGTGGCTATGCTGTAAACTAACGATACAACACAAAACAATCAACTTATCGTCATTTTAGAGGCGGTCAGTGAAGAGAAGTAGTTGCTGAGTAAATTCAATAGAAGATATGTCTACAACATTTAACGTCTAGGGGACTGGTTCGTCACTAGGCAACACGCTGGTCTCGAGACAGAGAGATTGTGAATTCAAATCCCGGCAGCACCATTTGGGATTTTTATTTATGATTTCTCTCTGCGGCAGTCACCCCTGGTCTCTTCATTGAAGCCTTGCTTGAAACGTCAATTACTGATCGACAAAAAAAAATATGAGTACCTCCGAGGACGGAGTTATCTGCTTGTGCGGCGAGGGACCCCTATGCACACGGCTGCGAGGGAAAACGGATTAACTCGCAAAATTCATTTCCTTATCTCTAGGGACTTCGCCAGAGGTGAAAGCTGGCGAACGCAAAAAATTAACTTCTACAAGAAGTAAGATTAACTAACCTAGCCATGTGTACAATATATAACGTCTACAACCAATGAGATTAACGAACGTAGTCATGTTTACAATATTTAAGGTAAAATCTTAACACACGATCCCATCGCAATTCTCATAATATGCTCATATTTGGCTCTGTGAGTTTCTCCTCTTTCAGTAGGAAATATAAATTTCTCATCAAAATAATGTGTTAGCAAACAACTAACTCAACTTTTTGTCACAACTTTGATTTAATAATAGGTTTTATAAAAACTTAAATATATGCAACTTGTATATCACTTTATATATATATATATATATATATATATATATATATATATATATATATATATATATATATATTGAGTTATTGAGTTATTGAGTTATTTGCAGGTCATCATCATTGCACTCCGAACATGTCCATAGGTGCTCAGATCCCCTCCTCAGCAATTCCCTCAGTGTCCAGCGACTGACGACTCCAGTTCTATGTTGGTTGATAAGTCTTCTTACACGGCCACCAAGTTTCTCATTTCTGGCTGTGCCCATCTTAACTCCCATTTCCATCATCCGAAGAAGTGACGTTGATCTGTGTTTGTCGAAGTCCTGTGCTCTTCCAACATCTCGAAGGGCATTGATGACGTCCGCCCGATCCATCGGTTGCCCGTCCTCAACGACAGCGCAGCTAGCCAACCTGTCCGCTCTCTCATTTCCCCGTACTCCCGCGTGTCCAGGGACATAGACAAAGGTGACCTTACGTATTTTGGATTTCTGCAACGACTCTACCCATTGCATGCGTACATAGCCCGCCTCCACTTTTTTATCATGCTCATCGAATCACTCAATATACATGCGTGGATGTAGTCTTGTGACTCTAACCATTTGAATGCCTTGGTCACTGCCATCACCTCCATTGTCATGCTACTCGTGGTCATGGCGTATGCACCACTGTCTTCCTTGGCTATTCTGCCTGCTGAGCGTGCCGTAAATGCCCATGCACTTCTTTCGTGTCGTCTTACAGATCCGTCTGTATAGATGACTGCATCTTTCTCATCGGTATTATCGCAGATGAGACCGTTGACCTCAGCATTAACCACGACCGGGTTCTGTTCCCTACTTTTCCTGTCGAGTGTGACAATACATGAGAAATTTCCCTTGAATGACGTAGGCACCGGTATCCACTCCTCACCAACGCTGATATTGGTAAGCCCACAGACCTGTTTGATGACATCTTCTGCCCGGCCCACCCATGATTTGCCTCTTTTTAGCCTGGTACCTTTCTCTGTGTTGAGCACGTGGTGCAATGGATGCTCTGTATCTGTACTAATCTTCAGGTATGCTCGTGAATCTTGATTCTGTCATCCATGGTTGGAAAGTCAAGAAGATACCTCATTGCTACACAGGGAGTGTCCCTCGTACATCCCAGGATAATGCGCATGGCTTCATTTTGTATTTTCTCCAGCCTATCAATTTGAGTCGTACTGACAGTAAGAATGGCCAGGGCATACTCGATTGGTGCGAGGACTAATCCCTGGAACAGAAGAATAAGTAGCCTCTGCTCGATGTTGGCAGCTGCCATGACCTTCAAGGCGGCTAATCCTTTGCGGGATTTTGTTATCACATGGTCGACGTGGTCCCGATCAAACTTAACTCCGAGGTATGTCATCAACTTGTCCCTGGTCACCTCATCAGCTCCCATTCGTACTACCGGTGTGGTTGTATTAACGATATGATTGTTAAGGGAGAACCATGAAACTGATGCTTTATTAGGATTAACCAAGGCACCTGAAACCCCACACCAGGAAGAAATGCGATCGAGTTCGTCTTGCATTGTGGAGGCGATTCCCCGTCTGTCTCTTCCCTGTCGATATACCAGAATATCATCAGCAAAATTCATAGTTCTTCCCCTCCCATCCAGCTGTTGGGCCGTGATCGTTATTGTGTACACGTTAAATAGAACTGGTGACAATGGTGAGCCTTGTGGCAGCCCAGGACAAATGGATGTTGGCTCGGAAGACCAACTTCCACATCTGAGTATCACCTTCCTCTGAAACAGTGCCGCGGCGATCCATCTAATGAGGAAGGGGTTCACCGCCAGTTTGAGAAGCATATGCATGAGATATTCAAATGGTACCCTGTTGTATGCATCCTCCAGATCTATAGCAGCAGCACATGTCTCCTCTCGTCTGTGGAAGCCTTCGAAGACGTCATAGGCAAATACTGCCGCATATATATATATATATATATATATCAGTAACAGTTGAAAGTAAATTATGTGACATGATCCATATAACAATACAGTAGAGTTCTGAGCACTTATGGACTGGTCCTATGTGCAGTGAGGATGACCTGTCGACTTAAAACTGAAACAGAAAATAATCTCAAGACTCAAAATTGTAAATCAAACGTTTATACGCCAGAATTTACTCTTGAGAAAAGCTATTCAGTGCTGGGGCCCTTATTTGAACATCTCAATTCTGTATTTTTAATTACTAAAGGCTTCCTATAATATTAATTGTTTCATGTTTATTTGATAATTATCATAATCTCACAACCAAAGTCAAGTGACGACTAATATACATTTAATTTTTACATTTTAATAATTTTCCGCCTGAGAAGGAGAGGGGAGAATTTTCTAAACTCCATTGGAGAGGGTATATTTTCCTCCCCCCCCCACCCCGACAAAATCCTGAAAAAAACTGAAATCAAAGAAGAACGTGAATTTTGCACGTTTCTCGACGTTCACGACAGCCGCACTTGCTCGCGGTTTCCTTTTGGTTTTGACAGGATAGTTAATTTTGTTTTCTTTAACATATTTCGATTGTTTTTGTTTTGGTTGTTTCGTTATTAGTTTTGTGTGTGTGTGTTTTTGTTTGTTCCTGATGAAGGCCTATTGAGCCGAAACGTTGTTTAGTCTGTGTCGTCCACTTATCACGTAAAGCTTCTTACATACCATTTTTTTATTTTTCCTTGAAATCAAAGAACCCAGCCACATGGACAACATTCGATGTCTACAACGCGACAGATCAACAAACTTAGATATGACTACAACAGCTGATGTCTAACACGCGACAGATCAACAAACTTAGATATGACTACAACAGCTGATGTCTAACACGCGACAGATCAACAAACTTAGATATGACTACAACAGCTGATGTCTACAACGCGACAGATCAACAAACTTAGATATGACTACAACAGCTGATGTCTACAACACGACAGATCAACAAACTTAGATATGACTACAACAGCTGATGTCTACAACACGACAGATCAACAAACTTAGATATGACTACAACAGCTGATGTCTACAACGCGACAGATCAACAAACTTAGATATGACTACAACAGCTGATGTCTACAACGCGACAGATCAACAAACTTAGATATGACTACAACAGCTGATGTCTACAACGCGACAGATCAACAAACTTAGATATGACTACAACAGCTGATGTCTACAACACGACAGATCAACAAACTTAGATATGACTACAACAGCTGATGTCTACAACACGACAGATCAACAAACTTAGATATGACTACAACAGCTGATGTCTACAACGCGACAGATCAACAAACTTAGATATGACTACAACAGCTGATGTCTACAACACGACAGATCAACAAACTTAGATATGACTACAACAGCTGATGTCTACAACGCGACAGATCAACAAACTTAGATATGACTACAACAGCTGATGTCTACAACACGACAGATCAACAAACTTAGATATGACTACAACAGCTGATGTCTACAACGCGACAGATCAACAAACTTAGATATGACTACAACAGCTGATGTCTACAACGCGACAGATCAACAAACTTAGATATGACTACAACAGCTGATGTCTACAACGCGACAGATCAACAAACTTAGATATGACTACAACAGCTCATGTCTACAACGCGACAGATCAACAAACTTAGATATGACTACAACAGCTGATGTCTAACACGCGACAGATCAACAAACTTAGATATGACTACAACAGCTGATGTCTAACACGCGACAGATCAACAAACTTAGATATGACTACAACAGCTGATGTCTACAACGCGACAGATCAACAAACTTAGATATGACTACAACAGCTGATGTCTAACACGCGACAGATCAACAAACTTAGATATGACTACAACAGCTGATGTCTAACACGCGACAGATCAACAAACTTAGATATGACTACAACAGCTGATGTCTACAACACGACAGATCAACAAACTTAGATATGACTACAACAGCTGATGTCTACAACACGACAGATCAACAAACTTAGATATGACTACAACAGCTGATGTCTACAACACGACAGATCAACAAACTTAGATATGACTACAACAGCTGATGTCTACAACGCGACAGATCAACAAACTTAGATATGACTACAACAGCTGATGTCTAACACGCGACAGATCAACAAACTTAGATATGACTACAACAGCTGATGTCTAACACGCGACAGATCAACAAACTTAGATATGACTACAACAGCTGATGTCTACAACGCGACAGATCAACAAACTTAGATATGACTACAACAGCTGATGTCTAACACGCGACAGATCAACAAACTTAGATATGACTACAACAGCTGATGTCTATAACGCGACAGATCAACAAACTTAGATATGACTACAACAGCTGATGTCTACAACGCGACAGATCAACAAACTTAGATATGACTACAACAGCTGATGTTTACAACACGACAGATCAACAAACTTAGATATGACTACAACAGCTGATGTCTACAACGCGACAGATCAACAAACTTAGATATGACTACAACAGCTGATGTTTACAACACGACAGATCAACAAACTTAGATATGACTACAACAGCTGATGTCTACAACACGACAGATCAACAAACTTAGATATGACTACAACAGCTGATGTCTACAACACGACAGATCAACAAACTTAGATATGACTACAACAGCTGATGTTTACAACACGACAGATCAACAAACTTAGATATGACTACAACAGCTGATGTCTACAACGCGACAGATCAACAAACTTAGATATGACTACAACAGCTGATGTTTACAACACGACAGATCAACAAATTTAGATATGACTACAGCAGCTGATGTTTACAACACGACAGATCAACAAACTTAGATGTGACTACAACAGCTGATGTCTACAACACGACAGATCAACAAACTTAGATGTGACTACAACAGCTGATGTCTACAACACGACAGATCAACAAACTTAGATATGACTACAACAGCTGATGTCTACAACACGACAGATCAACAAACTTAGGTATAACTACAACAGCTGATGTCTACAACACGACAGATCAACAAACTTAGCTATAACTACAACATGTCAGATCGAAGAACCGTAGCATGAAAATCGAAGGTAAGGAAGAGTTTTAAAAAAATAAACAAGATGCAAGAAAACAATTCATAATGGGGCAACTCAAACTTAAAGAGAGATCGTCGTTCTATAAGTGAAGGACGAAAACGTCTCTTCTGTCAAGATCATTCGACAGACACTCTCCGGATCGACATGAGTCGACTTTCAGCAAGGGGTTAAGGCAAAGAAATACAAATGAATGTATAAAAATGCGAAGCTGCAGTAAAGCTAAATGTGAGGGAGAATTGAACAAAAAATAGAAAAAAATGGTATGATGAAAGCTTTATGTAATTGATAGACGACACACATCTGAACGACGTTTCGGCTCAATAGGTTTTCAGCAGGAACAAACAAACAACACACACACAGATATGCAAGTAAATAAAAACGAATTCTATATAGCTAACTAGTAATGAAACATCCAAAACAAAATAATCGAAACTGGTTTAGGAAACGAACGATTTCTTCCCTGAGTCGTGGACTGTGGCCGGAATGAGAAAGACTCGACTTTCAGCGCCACATCTCAATGTGATATAGACAGCAATACGGTGACAACAGAATTTGCTCCATGACATCAAGGCTTCACAAGGCCATTATTTATTCCCCTCGGCCGCAAGTGGACATCTCAGAAAGAAATAAGGATAAATGTCCTAACATGCGCACTCAGTCAATCATTTTGGAACGTTTATAAAAACAATGTCAGTCTTTTGTTCTCGTTCACAGAGCTAGGCATTCGGTCGCTGGTACTCTTGACGTCTCGGCTCGCCAAACCTGCCTAGAGACAGAAGCCTTCATCGAGTTGTTCTGTTCCAACAGCCAGAAGTGAAAGAAAGAAAGAAAGAAAGAAAGAAAGAAAGAAAGAAAGAAAGAAAGAAAGAAAGAAAGAAAGAAAGAAAGAAAGAAAGAAAGAAAAAAAGAAAGTAACTTATGAAACCTTAACCAAATCTATAGGACAGACCTTTTCCCACTCGTATGTTTTCATCGTCAACTGT
This sequence comes from Megaustenia siamemsis, assembly GCA_032433765.1. Classification (NCBI taxonomy): domain Eukaryota; kingdom Metazoa; phylum Mollusca; class Gastropoda; order Stylommatophora; family Ariophantidae; genus Megaustenia; species Megaustenia siamemsis. The sequence goes on along the minus strand of JAVIAB010000125.1, from coordinate 59,590,444 downwards.
TAATACTTCCGTTTAAATGCCATTCATGGTGTGCTAAAAGACAGTTCAAATAATTAATCTTGAAAGAAAAAAAAAGTCGATATATTATTAATTTGAACGGAAGAAAGCATGAGGACATTAGAGATGATTAAATTTTGAAAGAAAAAAAAAAAGAAGACAAATTCGAGATATAATTAATCTGGAAAGAGAGAAAACATTTGAGACATGACACACTTTGAATGATGTAAAATTGTAAAGATCACATCCCTATTACGAAACGGAAAAGAATCACATAAAAAAATTATGTGAATATTTCTAAACTCCTTTAACAACCTAACCAAACAGTGTTGATGATATCCTATGGTTTAATTTCAATCAAACTCTGGCTGGCCATCATAAGCCATCCAATCGACGCTTCTCTTACCAACTTTGTCTGTGACAGCATTTCAAAGTGTTGCTTCTACTGGTAAACTCCGCTGCTCAAGTGACAGCTCCAGAAATGTCTGCACAGTAATTATTTATTGAGCTGTAAGCTTTACTTCTATCACAATGCCCATATCGTGGGAATTCTTCGTTAATTATTCATGCCTATTTGTGTTTGCCTGCCAGGCAAAGCCATATAAAGCCAGTTAGAGTTATCTTGAGAGCTTTAACATGACAGGATTGTGCAGGATTTCCACTTTGGCCGTGTCAAGCCAACCGGCCAAGATAATGGTTAAGTCATTTAAAAAGTGCCAGGGTGTGGAGTGGATGGAGACCAAAATATGTTCAAGATGTTTTTGTTGTTAGAAGAGAACATATTGTGGAGACGTATCTCCAAATGTGACAACTTATTTTTCAAAGCGTCACTTCAACTAGAAGACTTTACACTTTGGATCATCATTAACATCCTCCGACGTCTCCACGTCGAAGGTTGGCGACCAGGGAGCATAGTTTTATTTTGGTTCATGCATTACTGACATATTTGTCCAGTCCATCTCTGGAAGCTGTCAGCCTAGTCTTTGCGCACCTGAGGCCTCGTTTACCTTAAATTCTTTCTCGCAGGAAGTTATTCTCTTTCTGTGTTTGTCCAACATGTTTCTTACATTTGTTCAAACTGTATGTAATTGTGTTTTTCTTTTTCTTCAGCCTCAACAGCGTCCATCAAATTCTTCCCATCCGTCATTGAAGGCACATTTCAGGGGCTTTAATTCTGATTTCATTGTCCTTGTTAAAAGACCGTGTTTCTATTCTGTACATGACTGTTGTATTTATAACACTCTGTTACTCAGTTTTACTCCAAGAGATAATTGTTTTGATATAATTGTGCAAGTAAATTGCTTTGATGAAATAAGCCGATAGAAGTTAGAAAAAGTGTCATCAACTCAGGATCCCATCATCTACAAGGGTGATTCTGTCTCCCACAGACTGCGCAACGGTTGCAGTTTTGTGGCATATCAACATGGCAAAGAAGTGGCTAGGAAGTCTAGCAATTGTAATAGTATTATGGTGTCCAGCATGGTAATTGAGAAAGAAGCAGAAACGGTGGCTCTAACATGGCTGGTTACACAGAACGTGGATCACGTGGTCTTGGTCAGAATATTACAGTGAAATGCCAGACAGTCTCTGCGGAAGGAGTGGATACAGTTCTTGGGTGACTGCAAATTAAGCGTATTAACCTGGATGTATTGTCCAGGACACGCTGGTCTACTCGGCAATGAAATAGCCGATAAGTTTGCTGCGAGCTCTGACAATGATTGCTGCATTACTCTAGACAAAGAGGACATCGCCATATTTGTTCTTCATTTTAAGAAAAGAGGAGAAGAATGAGTGGGCCAATGATGTATATTTTGAGAGACTGAGGAGTCTAAAAGTGGAAAAGGGATCTGGTCGATCCGGAGTGCTTAGTGGGAGAAGCAGATGTATCTTCAATCAACATCTTACAGGAACAATCAGCCTTCATACACTTCTGGAAAGCGGTGACGCGTAGTGGAGCGGGTATGGGTATGGCTCTACTGCAATGAACCTGCTTCTATTAATAGAATAGAATAACTGATATAAGTCATCAGCTCAAATTTGATTACTCGAGCCAGGATCAGTGAACCTCAGAGTTAACTCTTTCCAGACAATTATCCGATAAATCAGATCACTAACTAAACCATATCGGACCCTTTTCCGAAATATATGATCTCGTAGATATGGTTGAATTCTATTTTTTCTTTTCAGTGAAGCGATGATTATGTTTTTATACAAATGATCACTTGATTGCTTCATGATCCTGTAATGAATTCTTCCGACCCACACCGCCGTGTGTTCTTTCGATATCGATTTATGTCTTTTTTCAACTGATTGTTTTTGTTTGGATTCTGGTGTCACTGACACAATAATGTACATCAATTTTATGTTTATAGACACAAATGTGTTAACATAACTATTTTGATGGCCTTAAGATATTTTTTGTGTACAATTTTAAGAAAAATTAATAACACTTGTAACCATAGTGAGATGGTGAGTTGCCATATTTTAAATTGAAATTTATCTACCTATTCTATTCTATTCTATTCTATTCTATTCTATTCTATTCTATTCTATTCTATTCTATTCAATCTATGGAGTCAGTTTTATTACACTCAAGAATTTCCTCATATCCATTCCACCACACGTCAAAGCATCAGTAAATTCCGCTGACAAGGTCGCTACGTGCACGCCTTACACGTTTGCATAGGCGACGATTTCAAACCACCTTCACAGCCTCTTACGACATGTGCGGCAGGCAACAGTGACTCTATTCTCCCCCACTCCCACTCCTCGTGGGAAGCCCGGTAGCCACACAGAAGTTTTATCTACTATTTACCGATTAACATATGAAACCATTTTTCATAAAACATTCATTCATTAAAAAAAATTCTACAATTTACTGATATATTTCTTTTATATAAACATTTTCTTTTCCAGTTATAAAATATTGTACAATATATTTCTACTTTACAGTTTGAATTGCTAACATGAAAGTTTCTTAAATTTTTCAGAAATTGAAAATTTGGTCCAAACCTAAAGAGAATCAAATCGGGTGATATGTGAGCTTCATCTAACTCCGCCGTCTGGTTTAGTCTCATAGACAAGCTAACCAGTCTGGCTTAGAAAGACAAGGCATTTCAGGTCGTCAATTCAGGCAAATCTGGTCGTCATGATGAAAAGTTGTAAGGCAAACCTGGTCGTCATGATGAAATTGTTGGAGTTGTACGGCAAGCCTGGTCGTCATGATGAAATTGTTGGAGTTGTACGGCAAGCCTGGTCGTCATGATGAAATTGTTGGAGTTGTACGGCAAGCCTGGTCGTCATGATGAAATTGTTGGAGTTGTACGGCAAGCCTGGTCGTCATGATGAAATTGTTGGAGTTGTAAGGCAAGCCTGGTCGTCATTATGAAATTGTTGGAGTTGTAAGGCAAGCCTGGTCGTCATAATGAAATTGTTGGAGTTGTACGGCAAGCCTGGTCGTCATGATGAAATTGTTGGAGTTGTACGGCAAGCCTGGTCGTCATGATGAAATTGTTGGAGTTGTAAGGCAAGCCTGGTCGTCATTATGAAATTGTTGGAGTTGTAAGGCAAGCCTGGTCGTCATAATGACATTGTTGGAGTTGTACGGCAAGCCTGGTCGTCATGATGAAATTGTTGGAGTTGTACGGCAAGCCTGGTCGTCATGATGAAATTGTTGGAGTTGTAAGGCAAGCCTGGTCGTCATGATGAAATTGTTGGAGTTGTAAGGCAAACCTGGTCGTCATGATGAAGTTGTTGGAGTTGTAAGGCAAACCTGGTCGTCATGATGAAATTGTTGGAGTTGTAAGGCAGACCTGGTCGTCATGATGAAATTGTTGGAGTTGTAAGGCAAGCCTGGTTGTCATGATGAAATTGTTGGAGTTGTAAAGCAAACCTGGTTGTCATTGTGAAATTGTAAGCCATATCGAAGTACTCAAATATCGCTTCATGATATACTCTGCGACATAACACAACAAACGTCTATTTTTGAGCAATCAACTTTTAGAAATGTAATATAGATATGGTTGTTAAAGGTTTCAAAGTTAGTCATTATCAGTTTTACAGTGAATGCCAAAAGTTTAAGACCACCTAAAAACAATTGATATTCAAATATTATTACGTAACATTGCATCATCTGCCATTATAGAGCACATTCAATGCAATCATTCCATTCTATTGCATCCTTCTTACATTAAAATCTGTGCAAACACCGACTGGTACTGTTTTCAATACCGTTTGGTTGTTTTAAATGTACTATATGTGGATTTTACGTTCGTAACGGATTGGGAAAATACTGGCCAGCTTGGTGTCATGGCATGGAAAACAGTCAACAACAGAACTGATACGATGCACATGTAGATAGAAGATTGTGGAAGGACATGATCGCATACGCCAACCGGTATGGCACATGATAATGATGAAGGAATTGGGCAAAAAACCTACACTTTCCGCCATTCAAAGAGTAACATGACGTGAACAAGGGTACACAGAACATGGCATTTCTGTTCGAATTGGCTATAGCAAGATAGCTGTTTACAATGCGATCACCATGTACCAGTTATAAAAAATATATATAGATGGTACTAGCTCTGACCAAATGTGAAGTGGATGTCCCAGAAAATTACCCCTAGAGAGGACCGGGTAATCAGATATACCTCTGTTATACTCTCCAACAGTTCATACCGCACAGCTCACCAGCTTGCTTTGTGTCGGTGAAACAGGGACATTATTTGCAGAAAAAATAAACTTGTCGAAGGTTCTCTTGTTTTGTGTCCCCCAAAAAACCCTATCAATTTCCTCGCCACTTCAAAGAAAGAAATACTTTGCACAGATTTGCCCACTCTGGCGAAGTAAAGTTACTATAGAGGCTCTCGCTTCACAAAGTAACACAGAAACGACAAGACGAGAAAAAAACGTGCTGCAAGTAAAGTTAAAACAGTTGACACACAATATCCACACTGATCATGCCCCAATAGAAAAACACGGAATGCTGAGACAAAACTGGACTCGATAGTTACTTTTGTACCTCTACCGTCTATGTCTACGACAATGGTTCCGGAAATGACTTAAAGGAAATATTTTGTTTGTTTAAAACATATGGGTAGGATATTTAACATAACACAAACATACATCATGCCACTCAGGACGGAACTGTATAGGCTATTAGTACAGAATGAGGTTAGTCTAGTACTTGTATAGTCACGAGCCATTAAGTATAGCAAGATGCGGGGTGGGGGATGAGGTTGTAAGCTCCCAGGACTGCTTATGTCACAGCAAGGGTTATCGATCTTGATCTTAAGAGGAACAAGACACCGGAAGTCCAAAACTTGGGATCACGCGTAGTCAAATTCAACCCTCCCGGGAAAATCCAAACAGGAAAACAAAGGATTCACGTAGGATAGCTGTTGGTAGAGACGGTAGGCTGAAAACAGTTCAAGAAGTCGGTGTAAACATGGTTGAATATATTGAGTGGATAACAAAATCGAGAAATTTACTGGGCGGAAAATGTTATATTGGTGAAAAATAATTAAGAAAATGACATGGGTAGAAAATAAAGACACAAAGTGTAGACATAAAGAAACAATTATCAAACGTTCAATTTTCTGTTATATGATACTGTCCCTGTCCTCTTGTGCTGCACAGCGCCTTCGGTGAATAGAGTCCTTTTGACATAACTCGTCATTAGGTTAAAGGTATCTTATATCAATAGTAGTAAAGTAAAGTACCCCCCGTCACGCCGAGTGGCGTATAGGGAAATATGGTGTTAGTGACCCTATATTTTACAGACCTTCAGCACATGATTTTTGGGGTAATGTGGTCGGTATTACGCCCGTGCTGCTTTTACTTTCCCAGAAAAAATCCGGTACCCATTTAAGGCTGGGTGAACCCGGAGCCGTCGGTTGGGATCGAACCCTACCCCTTGTCCGTAGTAGTCCAGTTCACTAACCACTGAGCTATCGCGGCTCCTACTAATTTTTAGGGAATTAGTAAAACCCAGGTGTCCTCGCCAGGGTACGAACCCCGACTGTTGCCGTGGTAAGCCAACCGCCTATCGATTGCGCTAACCGGACACCCCTTATATCAATAGGAGAAATAAAATTCCCTGAATTACTCCGTCATTCATTCGTTGGGCACGATGGTGTACCTGTTGAACGCCACTTTTACGTTAACGGTCAGGTATAGGGGAAGCCTCGGATGCAGCTGCTGGAGGGGCTGTGAGAAAACAAAAAGTAAAGTACCCCCGTCACGCCAAGTGGCGTATAGGGAAATATGGTGTTAGTGACCATACATTTTACAGACCTTCAGCACATGATTTTTGGGGTAATGTGGTCGGTATTACGCCCGTGCTGCTTTACTTTCCCAGAAAAAAATCCGGTACCCATTTAAGGCTGGGTGAACCCGGAAGCCGTCGGTTGGGATCGAACCCTACCCCTTATCAGGGGCTGTGAGAGCAGCCAGATATTTTTGTTGTTTGGTCTTCACTCTAAGATCGTTGGCAGATGATTTCAAGTGTAGAGACACATGGCATCGACTAATATCGTCACCACCAAGAAGGAAAAAAACTGCATACTACATTCTCACCATTGCATTGAAACCCATACTGGACAAAGATCTGATGTGAGTCACCCATATCAGGCAGAATAGAATCTCCGATCTGGGGAAGAACATGATGTATATCTCACTCATGACGGAGACAACTTCAGAATGACTGCCATGGAAGTCAAGTTCCAACAAAGACAAGCTGGGCATCGGCGGACCTCTGTTTTTTTCCTCCCATAATCTCATGGCAGATAATCTGCAATCAAATGGATTTGTCAGGTCGGGTAATTTTACCTGCTACTGTATGCAGTAAACAGTACAACCTGTGGCTGCCCTGCTGCCTTGCAGGTAAGCTCGGGAGAGTAAAAGGTTTAGGGAGGGTACACCGAAGTAAAACAACCCCACTGCCTTGTGGGTGAGACTTTTAAGTCAAAGGCTAGCGGAGCCAACATGCAAACAAACCAATGGATGACAATAGAAAACCACCGTCATAACTTCTTTGTACAATCATGAATCGCCACAACAATCGAAACACCAAGAAACAATCAACATTTTAGAAAACATAAACGTAGACAGCAAAGATCTAAGAATAATAAAGAACATGTACTGGCAATAAACAGCGGCTATAAGAACTGGAAACCAATTGGGAATGTTTCAACAAATAAAACAGGGTGTTAGACAAGGTTGTATGCTGTCACCAGATTTGTTTAATATTTATAGTGATATTATTTTAAGATCCATAAGGGACATGCCTTGAATAATAATTGGAGGTCATAACATAAATAATCTAATTTATGCTGATGATACAGTCTTAATCGCGAAGAGTGAAAATGAGTTACAAGAAATGTTGGACATTATAGTGAAAGAAAGCAAAAATAAAGGACTTAGCATTAATAGCAAAAAGACAGAGGTAATGGTAGCAACAAAGAAAAAAGACATCACCTCAGTGCAAGATAAAGACAAGTGGAACAATATTATAACAGGTAAATGAATTTAAATATTTGGGAACTTTGTTAACCTCAGACGGAAGATGTACAAAAGAGGTGAGATGCAGAATGGATCAGGCAAAAGCAGCTTTCCAAAAAATGAGGAAGATACTATGCAATCCATTTTTGACAATAGAAAGTAGAAAAAGAGTTCTTAAATGTTACGTCGAACCAGTCTTAACATATGGATGCGAATCATGGACAATAGGACAACAGACAAGAAAATCACTGGAGTCTGTAGAAATGTGGTTTTACAGAAAAATGTTGAGAATACCATGGACAGCTAAGAAGAGTAATGAAGATGTTTTGAGAGAGGTCAAAGCAAAAGAGAGCTAATTTCCAATATTAGGAAGAAACAATCATCTTTTTTTAGCCATGTAATGAGAATAGAACAACTGGAATATATTGTAACAACTGGAAAAATTAAGGGACGAAGATATAGAGGGAAGCAAATAGAAAAAAATAACAGACAGCTTAAGAGAATGGTTTGGCAGAAGGTCAACAACAGAAATGATAAATAGCTGCCGAGATCGAAAGTTGTGGAGAGACATGATCACCTACGCCAGCAGGCCTGGTACTTGATGATGATGAATCTGATGGCGGATGGGCACCAATGAAAGACTTCATCAAGTTTCTTCATTGATCTCTATCGTCAGTCGTTCTTTTAGACTGTTAAGTCGAGGCCTGTCCATTCTTTAATGCTATCTTCCCATTTCTCTTGTCTACCTCTCCTTCTCGTATCTTTCATAGTTCCTTGCAGAATGGTCATTGCATGGTCAGAGAATAGGAAACGCGGTCAGACCATTGCACTTAGCGCTTCTCCACAAATGTCATTATGTCATGTACACCGATTGCTTGCTGTAGTTGTAGTATCTTTTCACTAACTTTTTTATTCGTAGGTCCTAATGATGTTAGAGATTTTCCTCGTAGAGAATTTTAAGATTTGTTGTGTTATACATCGGCTGCTTGTCCTCCAACAGTGGTATTTTTCTGATTGAGGTTTTAATCGGTTGTCTGTGAATTGTTAACAGTATCTTACTTGGTGATAGTCACGTTGCTTAAAACATAGTAAATTGAGTAGAGTTCTTTGATATGTCTTGTATCCATAGATCCCACGATGTGTAACGATGGCCGTGCACATGGTGTAGGAGTCTCCTTGGAAGTTCTCAGTATATCGTAGAGTAGATCGCAGCACCCATGGTTGTGTCCGGAGTGCATTATGATGATTCTAACATAACATAACATAGCATAAAATAACATAACATAACATAACATCTTTATAGACACATTCGTTCTCTCTTTGCTGATGCGCCTAACAATTAGTGTTATTGTAGTATGGTAATTTGCTGCGATTTGTTTACAGTTTTAAACAATTTTATTTTTCTGTTTATTGATTCAGTTTAGATCTCGTTGTGCACGTGTTCTTCTTCTAATTTCTTTTTATTTGGTATTTGTTAATTGTGATTTATTTGAACATTCTTCAAAAGTCTATCATTTTCTCAGTTCCAAAAACGAAAGTACACAAGTTTACACTCCATTAGCACGAATGAAACAGACAAAATGGAAAGAAAGTACGTGTGATTGAATGGGAAGTCAAAAACATGCTGCAACATTATAATGAGAGTCTTGCAATATTTTCTCGCAGTGGAACTCAATAAAATTAGAGGAAACCACAGAGGCTTTACAGGCACAATTTGGTTATAGTAGACAAAGAAACATTGTTAATGTGACCATTCGTAGTACATTTGTCCAACTGACTGACCTCTACGGTCATCTGAAGACATTCGACGAGAGTTGCAAATTGTGATGGTTTTGATGGTTTTAATCGCAAAAGTTTGGCGATGTTTTCCAGAACTGTACCATCCCCAACACAATAACACGAGAAAAGAATGATAAAATCTTGTAAGAAATTACTACAAGTTATCTAGAAGAGAAAACTAGAAGGTAAACGAGGCAGAGAAAGATAAGAAATCACAACAACAAGAGATAGACAGTAAAACATGTGACAGCATGCATCCATCAATGCAGGAGACAGGGTGAAATTACGATCTGCATTAGCTAATCTGTGATGCGGCGACGGCACAAGATGATAATGATGCTATATCTTAAAGCTCTTTTATGCTGACATCTGCACTGTCGTCGTCAACGACCATAAAATGAGAAAGTCAATTGGCGGTAATTCAGGTTTTCAATTACATGTAACTCGGAACGGTTGAAAACCTACACGTTTACTTGAATTTATTCCGGAATCTCTTCTTCTTTTCTCTTTCACTGATACCTAAAAGGTGTCGTGGTTTATATCATTTGTCGTTCTTGTGCTGCTCGAATTGTCTGAATTAGTGATTTTCTTTTATTGTTACATGTCTCTGTCACTGCATCTATCCATCTTCTTCTGGGTCTTCCTCTTGGTCTTTTTCATTGCATTCTCGGGAAGAACGTCCTTGATGATGATTGGTGAGGATTCATTCTGACCAGGTGGCCAAACCATTTAAGTTGTTGTTGTTCTATATATTCTTGGCAGGGTTTTGTGCCTACCATTTTTCTTATGGTTTCATTTGGTATTCTATCTCTTCTTGTGTTGTTTGTTACTTTTCTCAAGCATCGCATCTGATTTGTATTGATCTTTCTTAAATGTGATTTAGAAAGGGTCCATGTTTGACTTTCATAGCACAAAGTTGGTATGAAGATGCTATTTATCATTTGTTGTTTAGCTGGCATAGAAATGTTTGGATGTCTTAACAATGGTGAAAGCTGGTATGTGACAGCATTTGTTTTTTGCATTCTCATGTCAATTTCTCTGTCTAGTTTTCCATCTTCTGTGAACATTGTGCCTAAATACTTGAATTCCTCTACTTGTTTTATTCCGGAATCTACTGGCTGGAAAAAGACTATGGTTTTCCTTACAAGGCAATCAACCGGTCTAGCAATTATCTTTCCTCGGAGCATGCTAAATGGCCAAAGACAGACAAGAAAGATATGGAGGTAATATACAAGGAAGAACAGGCCTTGATTTCCCAAATGCGCAGAGATTCTCGATATAAGGAGACATTGACAAGTTGTTGTTAATACCAACATCGCCTTAGACGATTCAAAACGTGAAGAGCCCATGTGAGGCACAGCTTTGTTTTGTTGTGAGCTACAGATACAGAAACATTGATATGTTCACCTGAGATCATAGTTGGCGCGACGTACAAAGAGAGTGAAGTCAGTCAAAATTGTCTTTACGATATAACCACAAGACATGTTTGAGTCTCCGGACAAACTAAAGCCTCATGGCTTGTGCCCTACTGGTCACTGGGATCCGGGTTCAATCCCAAATTCAGCAACATTTTTTTTACGGATCAACAAAGCTTTGGGATTCACTCAGCTTCTAAAACTGGGTATCATAGATTTTCTCGTAAGTAAAGGCGGCCTGGTATGGTATTGACCACATCACCCAAATATTTGGAGAATGCCCAATGAAAAATATGACCACCGACACCAGGAAGCGCCAGACAGAATAAGATTACAACCATGAGTAGAAACATCGTCTCAGACGTTGAACGGAAAATGTCAAAAGTCTGCGGAAGTAAATCAGCATGCTCACTCTGTCCATTATTAAACACGTATTTATGGTTCAAAGATATGAATGCTACATTGACATGTAAATGACATCATCCAAAATCTGTAAATGGAAGATATAGATTTAAATATGAAAAAAAATCTCGTGGGCGCGAAATCAGGCAAATAAGGCATCTCTAGTAGAGACGTTAAGAATAAACTTGAAATACTGACTCTAATGTTAGAGCCAAAATAATGGAGAAACAATCGCGATCATACAGACATAACGTAAACACAATTGCAACCATAATAATACGACTCTGAAATAAGTAGACAATTTTAAATATCTGGGTAGCACGTTAACACAAGATAATAACCAAGAGACAGAGATAGATTTAAGGTGTAACAAAGCATGCCAAGTTATAGGCCAAGTATCATCACTATTGAAAAACAAAGCAATAACTACGGAAGCAAAAAGGGCAATATACAAATCAATTTTTCTACCAACTCTGTGCTATCAGTGCCAGAATTGGACGCTGGACTCTAGAACAATAAGAAAGATAACAACCACCGAAATGAAATGTGTCAGAAGAATGACAGGAAATAGCTTAAGGGACAGAGTAAGAAACACTGACCTGAGGAAGAAACTCGAAATTGAACCAACCATCGAATACATAAAGAAACAACAGATACATTAGTTCGGCCACATAACAAGAGAAAAAAAACTAACAATGACTCAAAGAGCAATAAACAAACGCTACGAAAACGTCAGATTAAGAGGAAGACCGAGAAAGAGATGAATAAAGGAAATACTAGAGGCACTAAGAGGGATAATACCAGAAGAGACCAACAGAAGAGCAAAAAATCAAAGATTGTATCTCTTCTCGACGCCAACGGCAATGGAGGAAGGATAGAAGAAGAAGAAGAAGAATGTTAGACTGTGAAGAGAAGCAAAAATAAAGGATTCAGCCTCAATAGCAAAAAGACGGAAGTAATGGTAGCAAGAAAGAAAAAGATATCGCAATAATGCACAATAAAGACAAGTGGAACAATATTAAAACAGGTAAATTAATTTAAATATCTGGGAACACTATTAACCTCAGATGGTAG